>CM035408.1:45968470-46300970 GCA_020310875.1 Ceratopteris richardii
CCTTTCGAACTCCTTGGTTTCTTAGTCCCACCTAAGGGTCAACTTCAAAATACTATATCTAATAATCCACATATTAATTTTATCATAACCAGTGGAAGTTTTGGTAGTACTCCCCATGAGCTTTCCAACAAACCTTAAATCACAGGAAACGGATTTCGTATGAGAAAGTTATGCCAGTTGAGGGTTCTAGGGGTTAAAACAGGGAAACAAGATCTCTATGGGAGCTCATAATAGACGATACGATACCAGATTTTCAGGATATGATACCTTCATTTTACACAATACCACTACAGACGATACCACCTTAGAGGATACAATACCGCTGGGGTGAATGTGATTGCGATACCAACTTCCACGATACAATACTGCTATCCACACGATACGATACTAGAAGTGGTCACGATACGATACCTCTAATTTGCATGATACGATACCAGCCCGTAAATGATATGATACCACTCAGTAGATGATACGATACCACTTGACTTGACACGATATGATACCAAAGGATCAGAGGATACAATACCAAAACAGGAGGCGATATGATATTGCAAGGTACATGATATGATACCAGAATTTAGACGATCGCGAGACCAACTTGATCGATGATACGATACTGCTCAATCGACGATATGATACTGCTCGGTTGACGATACGATACCGTGACCGACATGATACGATACCATTGGGGCGATTGCGATCACGATACCAGCACTTGATGATATGATACCAGAATGGTATTGCGATACCTCAAGTGGATATGCACGATACGATACCTCGAAAAGTATCGCGATACACGCGAATTCTGGTATCACGATACCAAAACTCAACCGGACACGATACTTGGAGATTTTGACACCCAAATTCAAAAATTTTTGCAGATATGTGTACCTTGTGTCCTGCTTACCGTCACACGCTCGTCCTCTAAGCTCTCTCGCCAGCAATGGCACCAAATTTGGTGTCACTCTAGCACAATGGTGAGTACCAACATGAGGAGATTCACCTCATAAATGTCAATCCATGGAGACGAGAGGACCGGTATGAAGACCGTGAGCAAGTGATGGCACAAGTGCGTGAGTGAAAGCACACAAGCATGCACACACATACACACACACACGTGTACAAAGTAAGAGCAAAGAGTGGAACAATGGAAGGACTTTGATTATAATAGAGCTCTCTTACAAAGCTGAAATCTACAACAAGCTAACCTCAAAAATGAGCTCTCCAGCCCTTTTTATAGTTTTTTGAGTGGTTTTGGCCCTATCCAGACCTAGTGTCCGGCCTAGTTAAAAATAGGTTCCAAGGCTTATTTGGGGGCTCAAACGGAGTCTAAAAATTATGAAAATTGGTACGATGATAGTTCTAATACTCCTCAAGCTCAAGGATTCCTCGACTTGAACAAAATAGAGTTACAAAAATGGAAAATGGTATTTACAATGTTTTTTAGTGATAAAAATCACTATTTTTATAGGGATTTCTTCTAAAAATTTGACATGTGCTTCTTGGAGCTCCTTATATGCTCCTTCTTCTTGTGTGTCCACTTCCTTGATGCGCTTCCATGCTTTGTCCTTGACCTTGAGCTTGAAGACTTCAAGACTTAGGTACACATGTTTTTGGCACCGTTGTTGGGGAACACACTCAACCAAGGTGCCTTCGTGATGGTTATAGCTCTGGAGTGAAGGAATCATACTTCTAGAGGTGGATTCATTCAGTGGCAAGTAGTTAGGCACTTCAGCACTTGTTACTTCACATCCCTGAGGTGTGCATAATGAGTTTTTAGGTTTAGAGTTATAAGTGAGGAAGAGAAGGAAGAGTTAGGGTTAGGTTAGAGAGAGAAGTGGAGTAGAAGGAAGTTGGAATCATCAAGAAAAATCTTAAAAAAATACCAAACTTAGTGTAGAGTAGGCTTCAGGCATCACAAACTATAAAAATGAAAAAAATTAGTTCATTTGACACTAGTGCAGGAACTGGTATCGTGTGCAGATAGTGACCGGTATGGCCTGAGTGGTATCGCACCCTACAAGCTAAAAAGCTACCTTAAGAGCTCAAATCTTAGGCAAGGCATCCTCGAAGGTAAGCTACAACAAGATTTCAATATCAAAACTATTTTAGAAATACATTTGCACATGATTAGAGACGTTTTTAGTATCATGGGGTAGAATAGAGAGTTGTTGGAGGATCTTTGAGTGAGATAAAGGGTCAAGACTGAGGGAGGCTAAGAACTAAACCTATTTGTACAAAAAAGTTTGAGTTTAGAGCGATTTTGGCTAAAGTATCACGGTCAGTTGAGTTTTGGTATCGCGATACCAAAATTCCCTACGATCGCGATACTTGCCTAGTATCATATCGTGCATACCAATTGAAGTATTGTGATACCACTGGTATCGTATCGCCAAGTTGGTATCGTGATTGTGATCAGCCGGTGGTATCATATCATGGTCCACTTGGTATCGTATCGTCTCGATCACGGTATTGTATCATCGACCGAGCGGTATCATATCTTGCCCATCGTTGGTATTGTATCACATACCTAGTATCATATCATCTGACCTCCTCCGCATCGTATCGTTAGTCGAACCAGTATCCTATCGCCAAGGTGGTATCATATCATCCAAAAATTTAGTATCTTATCATGCAAAATTTCGGTACCGTATCGTCACTTACACTAGTATCATATCGCGAGAATTTCAGTATCGTATCGTGTGACTTGTTGGTATCATGTCCTACAGAAGGTGGTATCGTATTGTGTGACCCATCTGGTATCGTATTGTGAGTAATCTGGTATCGTATTATGAGTAATCTGGTATCGTATTGCCCACTGGTCTAGTATAGTATAGTCACAAGCAGAGGTATCATATCGTCCTAGAGTTAGTATCGTATCACGTTCATTTGTGGTATCGTATCACCCAGAGTGGTATCGCCGAGAACATATCAAGCCATTTGAGGGCAAAATTAGAGGCAATTGAGGAGATAATTCTAGGATAGTGGGGAACCAAGATAGCTCCAGGAGGGTGGATGAACTTGAGATTAGGACGTGTACTAAGTAGTCCGAGGAGTGTTATTTCATTAGTAGGAAGTGCAACTCAGGCAAGTCATCACTGTATCTATACTGACACCTTTAGTGACTCAGAAGAAGAGATACCAATGGCTTCCTAAGACATGCAAGTTTCTATCCCTAGGGGGAATTGTATGTCAACAATAGAGGGGGAATACCGCACCTCTCTGCAATACATGTCCACTAATCCCCAAGAGATCCCCATCTACCTAGATGGCTTAAATAGGTCAGTAGCCAGGATGGTGAATTCCACTGAATCAGCAATAGTGCCCAGACTTGCCGTCAAGTATGAAGGAGGAGTGTACATGGACAAGTTAGGTCACATCTATGTGGTAACAGAACACCCAGAGCGGATCAACGAGAGAGGAGGATTGGAAGGGCAAGGAAACTCGTGAAGAGTTCATAACTACACCCAGAGGCAAATCAGTGGTGACTCGAGTCTTGAGAGGGGATTTGATACCTCAAGATGATTACCTATTAGAGGTCTACTTGATCCATGGATCTGACTTATTATTACAAATCGACTCACCCACACAAGGATAGGAGGAAAGCCCAATGACCTTCTATGAGTTAAAAGATCGTGAAGAGGAGTCTAGAGTCATGTACCTAGACAAGAATCAAAGAAGGTATTGGCGAGTCCACGCAATGGATAGGGCTCAATTGAAGTATATGGGGTTGCCTGTATTCCCTCTGTGAGAGCAGGCTACTACCTCTCATCATCCCTTTGGGACACAACAAGAGTCAAAAAATACAATGTCGGGACAGACAAGCCATCGGAGCATTCCCAACCGAACCCATGTGCAATTGACAATGCCATGGCTGCAATCACACAATCAAAATCACCCTCGACTAGGCATCCCTTGACATGCTTTTCTTTTTGTCTGCAGCTTGTCTATGGCTCCTGAATACATGCACCCAGTGGTCGAAGAAGTGATATAGACTGTCAAAGAATTTGTTACCTTATCCGACCTAAGTCCTTAGTTTATGTAATCCCCTTGGTATTCCTTATATTCATAAATATGGGTTGTTGTATTAAGTCGGGCTGCCATGTATGCCATCAGTGGCTAAGAATGTGATATTCTTAGTCACTCTCTTCAACTTTTCAGCCTCTGCCTCTTTCTAACTTTTGGTTTTCTAATATGTCTTTGTATTCACACATCTCACCTTGTTGTATTGCTTGGAGCCTGTTTACTTTTTCTAGTTGCACACCTTACTTTGCAGGCCTTTGTTCCCTTCAAAGTCAGCATTACGTTCAAAGGTCCTGTTTCTAAATCTTCTTTGATGTCCTCCGAGAGCTGATGTATTTGTTTCGTTACACACATCAAGTGGAGGCCTCAAATGTTATGACACACGCATCTTGCAGATGAGGAAGCTTTGTGCAACCTCCCATGAAATGTCATGGTTGTTATCTTTCATTGTTTCCATCCTTCAGGACTTGATTCTTTGGTGTTGTTGCCTGATGCATGCCCCTACGGGGCTCTATGTAGAGATGGGTGTTGCGTGCCCCTACGGGGCTCTTTATTGAGATATGTCTTCAGATATAATCTTTTTAGTGAAGCTTCTTTCTTGATTTTCTTCTTCTTTTCTTTTTTCTTGATTCTCCTTCAACACTACCCCCTCCTGAACACTGTCGACCTCGACAGGCTTCGGAATTGGGCGCGAGTACATTTTATATACTTTTTGCTCTGTTTCATTAAGTAGATTTTCTTCACGTATCATGAGTTCTTTCCATTGTTATGCTTTTACACCATCATGTGGTGGCTATCTATGGTCTGCAAAGAAGCTTAATTCATATGCCACAAGTCTGGCATTCAAATTAGTTGACATCTTCAAAAAAATCTCGGAGTCAATCTCAAAAAATCTTGTAAAAAATGCTTCCTCAAAAGTCTGCATGTATTGACTTGGCAAAAACATAAGTCTGGAATAATAGGCCATGATGGTAGGGCGACTAGGCATAACAGAAAGATAAAAAATGAGGATCTCTGTGCCTTGGTTAATGCCGATAAAATTTAAAAATGTGTATGATGCATGTTTAAAAACTTTGAGTACTATAAGTATCATAGTGAGGAATTTGTTGGTCATCTTCATAGTGAGATCTGGTACTGTTGCATAACGATGGAGCCAAAATTTGATAGATTTCACCATGTATTCTTCAGTCGGTAGATAATTGTGAGGTGGACTTGGAAGTAGTGGGTAATTCAACCATTATTTATTGAGCTTACCGCTTTTTTGCATGTCCAAAAATTCTTGTACGTCACGTCGATGAGACGTTGGGCAAAAAGAAAGATTTACCTGTAATAAATATGGTGCTGCTTGCCAGTGCACCCGCACTCCACAAGGTTGTGCTGCCTCAAATTCCTCGTGTGTAAGTGAAGGTGTTTTCTTTGAAGTTCAACTGCGCATCAGGATCTTTTTTCATTGTCTACTTTATATAACAAAGTGTTTGATCTTTTAATAGCCCAAAAGGTATGTTGAATGGCTTTATAATCTGATCCAAGTCTTTGCCTTTAATTTTTGCCTCCTTAATTACTTTGAGTACTTCATTTTCAAAGTTTTCTGTCAATCAGGACACCAATAGTGCCTGTTCCTTCTGACTTATTTCTATAGTTTACGGCATAGGATGATCATCACAAGGTTTTGTCGTCTGCTCTTTTATTGGTGAATGATAGATCAGGGGAGATAGAGGACGTACCTCTAGCTCGTCAGTAGGATTTCTTTGTGGCTGTTCTACTGGTGTCTCGATCATTGCTTGTTGTTTTATTTGAGCTTCTAATTGTGCAATAATTTCTTCTTTTCCTTTGATGTCATTGTGTGCTTTTGCTAGCGCATCTTTGGCCGTCAAAAGTTCATTTCTGGTGGCTGCTATTTGGTCAGCATCTTCATTATAAACTATTAAAAGCTTGTCTTCAGCATCTTTCCATCGCTTCATGAGTTCATTAGTATCATGCATATACCTTTTTTCCCATTCTTCTTGGGTGGTTTGCTCTTGTTTCAATAGATTCTCATACTTTGCAATCTGGTCTTCCAAATCCTTCTTGTCGGTTGTGGTTGTCTCTGGTGCTTCTATAGGTTGGTTATACAACAGGGCATTCATCAGTTCTTTATTCCTATTGCGTAAATTGTTAGTTTCTTCCATATATACTTTCATCTGCGTCTCTAACAGATTGCTTCTAACCTTCATTCTTTCCTTGTCTACTTCACTAGCTTCGTACTTCCTTTGTAGCTCTATGAGTTGCTCTTGGAGTTTCTGATTCTTCTCCATTAGTGTAGTGCATTGTCCTCTGGCTTCTTTGACTTCTGTTTCTTTGATTGAAAGAGCCTATTGAGCCTGGATTAATTGCACAGACAAAATCTCACTCATTACTTGGAATTGATTTTTTTCTCTCATGGCCCTATCATAGTCTGCGTCTGTTTCAATCATTTGTTGTTGCGTATCCATCGTCGTCTGTATCATTTGTTTCACAATTGGTTTTAATTGAGTAACATCCACATTTAACCATATTGAAAGTATGCAAGGTTCTTCCCCTGTTGCAACATCTTTCCCTTGTGCCACATGTAGTGTTGTGTCATGGGGCTGCCAAATATGGAGATGTATCATTCGCTCAGCCTCCTTGGGTACTTCCTTACCTTGTGGCATATCCTTGGGAATTTCAATCACCGTGTCGTCCAAATGTTGTTTTGATAATTCTTTCTTTTCTAGATTCATTTGAAACTCTTCCTTTATTGGTGGTATTGTTAGTACATGATCAATGTCTACCCTTCATGATTGTATGCACATTTTGTAAGGCCCCCATTATGAGGAGAAGCCAAGCATGCATTACCCAATTGATGGGAATCCCAACTTGCATGTTGGATGAAGGTCATATTGGACCATGTAAGGTATTGTAAGGAAAGGGAGTTACCATGGTCCCCAATTGTGGGGTCCGAGGCAGTGGGAAGCAGCCCCGACTGGGGGGTCCAAGGGGGCCCCAGCGCGACTATAAAGGGAATATTCCATAGAAATTACTAGTGTAGAGGCTTCACAATACTCTGAATGTGTAATTTTTGTGCCCACAATTACTCCAAAAATTGGAATAAAAAACCCTGAAAATTTGGCCGAAAAAGCCTGTCAATCGTGATCGATAGTTCTATCAATCACAATTGACGGAGATGTTTGTCGGGGCCTGTCGGTCGTGATCGACACATCGGTCGTGATCGACACGTCGGTCGTGATTGACAGTGTCAATCACGATCGACAGAGTCGGTCGCAAGTTCTGTCAGTCGCGATTCATGGTGTCAATCGCGATCGACACTTTTTTTGCAAATTTCGGCGTAATTTCAGTCAATCGGGGTTGTGTTCGTCACGATGGACACGTGGCAATGCGAATCTTTGTGTCAATCGTGAAATTTCAGTCGGTCGCGATCGACGGTGTCAATCGCGACTGACAGAGGTCTCGATCGTGGCTTTCGATCGCGATTGATGGTATCAATCGCGATTGACAGGGTCTGTTGGTCATCTTCTGTCGATCGTGATCGACACTGTCGGTCACGATTGACAGAGAAACACAAAATTTTTTAATTTTAAGTAGTGATTTGGAATGTGCTCCTCATGTGTGTCAAGGTGGTGCACTTTGTTTTACCAAAAACTCAAAATTTCTGTCGATCGCGGCGATGCAGAGATAGTGCCGAGCTTTTTCGTACCTACGCAGCCTACTGGAGACGATGATACAGCCAAATCCTGCAAGGAAGCTCAAAAAACATGCAAAAGCAGCGCACACAAATCGCTCTCTCGCTCTCTCTCACAAGTGAAATGAGGGGAATGGAAGGGAGAAGGTGATATGATAAAAAAACTGAATGTTTCACGATGATGGAGATGGAGGTGGGAGATGGTGAGGATGATGATGGTGATGATGATGGTGAAGTAAAAAAGAGAAAAATAAGGAAAAGAAAGAAATTACCTATAACGCCAACGTCACAACTCTACGTCTTACCATCACACGCTCGTCCTCAAAGCTCGTTCCCCGTCAACGGTGCCAAAATTTGGTGTAGCTTAGTGATGAGTAGCACCTCCTTTAATGTCAATTCGGGAAGACATGAGGATGGTATGAAGACCTCGAACAAGTGATGGCACAAGTGTGTGAGTGAGAAGCACACTAACATGCACACACATGCACACACACGTGCACACAAGGCAAGAACAAAGAGAGAGACAATGGAGTTCTTTAGATTACTCAAAAGTGCTCTTACAAGTTCAATTCTACAACAAGCTAACCTCAAAAATGAGCTCTCTAGCTCTTTTTATAGTTTTTGACTAGCTTTGGCATTGTCTAGACCTAGTATCCCACCTAGTTAAAAATTAGGTTCTAGGGCCTATTTGAGGGCTCAAACGGAGTCTAAAAAATATGAAAATTGATAGGTAGGTACTTCTAATGCTCCTCAAACTCAAGGACTCCTTGGCTTGCACAAAATGGAGCTAAAAACATATGAAATGGTATTTACAATGGCTTTTAGTGATGAAAATCACTATTTTTGTAGGGATTTCTTCTAAAAATTTGACATACACTTCCTCGAGCTCCCTACTTGCTCCTTCTTCTTGTGTGTCCACCTCTTTGATGTACTCCTGTGCTTTGTCCTTGACCTTCAGCTTCATGAAAAATGATAGGCCTATTTGCTAGATCTGCATTGACTGCTCTGTCTGCTTGGCCCTTCTCATTGGCTTCCTTGTCTTGTAAGTCCGTGACTGCCCTGACCACTGCCAACAAGCGTAGAAAATCAGGCTTTTATTACAAGTTTTTGGTCGCCAAATGTAATGCATGGTTTTACAATGGGATACTTGGTGGACTAGGGAAGACTTTACAAAAGTGACTACTTGAAAATGGGGCTTTTTAGGGACCCATTTACAAGTGATTCTGATCGTGCTCTTGGATGAATAGGTGGTTGTGCGTGTCGAATGAGTGTGGGAATCAGCGGTATGTGTGAATGAATCATGTTGTACATGGTGTGGTTTATGTGAGGCCATTTGAGCCCGCAAGCAAGCCTTAGGCACCCAAATTTGTCTTGATTGTGGGTCAACCTTCATCAACTTCTTGGGTACCCATATAGACTTCACTTTAGTAGAATGATCACTAATATGAAGTTGAGCTAGTGGTTGTGACTAGACCGTAATAGATTGGTCACCTTTCCGCACCCACACTTGTTTTGGTAGCTGAGGCATCGTGCTTCGCACTATCTTTGGGCTTCGAGCATAGGTTATCTGCTTCTTCTGTATTTGATCTGCCTTTGGTTGTCGTATCCCTATGGCCTTTGGAAAAGAAGGGAGTTCCATTGTATCCTTGACTTCTTTGTTGAAAAAATCATCCCTCTGCATCACATAGTTTTGGACAAGAATAACATCGTTATCTTCATGTGTACTCCTGGAAGGACCAGGCATGTGTGCATTTCCTAGTTCCTTGAGTGCTTCATTTCCTAACTCAATTGTAATGCGGTTCTGATTTACCCAGACCTGAAGAAGTCCACTTCTTAGGTTTAGGTTGACTGCATGGTCATAAATCCAGTCTTGAACAAAGACAAGAGGCTTAGTGAGGTCCTCGTTCTGACACACTAGCACCTTGACTGTCATAAGAACATCTTGGATGTAGAGGGGAACTTCCACTTTGCCCATGCAAGAGGTTATTACACCTCCCAATCCTATGAGATATGCTTCTATAGGATTTACACTTAAGTTAAATTCTTGACAGTAAGAGAGTTTAACTGCACTAGTGGCTGCACCTGAGTCAATCAAGGCTCATACAGTCCTTGCACTCTTTCCTTGTCCTATCTCTAAGGTTACAAAAGAACGTCCATCAATTATTCTATGGGGACTTGCACTTGAGACTTTACACATAGCCATATGATATCTTGGGTCCTCATAGTCATCTGTCCTAGGCTGATCTCTACCCTATCTTCTCAGTTTCATTCTTCGAATGCGCTCCAATGCTCTTGCCTATGCTTCGTCTCGAATTCGCTTTTCCTCTTCTTTGCGTTTCTTGGCAGTGTTGAGTCGATTGAGCATTTCCTCAGTGAGGGGTTCTTGGTATAGTTTGACTCTGCATCCGCTAATGTAACTTGGTAGGATGTTTCCTTCTAGAGTGGGCAATTGAACTGCTCCACTTGTGGAGATCCTATTGATAATCATGGGTCCATAGCCTCTCTTCTCTAATTTCCGTGCATATTGCTTCAATGTGTAGACTAGTACTAAGTCTCCTGCTTTCAAGCCCTTATCCTTCACATGTGCATCAAAATATGCTTTTTGTCTTTTCTTGGCTGCATAAATCCCTGCTCTAGCTCTTAATCTTGTTTCACCTAGTCGTTCGAGGTCAAAGATTCTAGAGGAGAGTTCATGGCATGTCCAGTCATGCTCTTGTGCTACTTTCAATGTAGGTATCAAGCACTCCAGTGGTAACACTGCATTTTGGCCAAATACCATTTGAAAGGGAGTGGTTTGGAGTACTGTTTTATAGGCCACTCGGTATGCCCAAACAACATGGTGTAGTTGTTTGTCCCAATCAAAGCGTTTATTATTCACAATTTAGTCAGCACATTGCATAGAATCTTATTTGTGCTTTCGGCTTGCCCATTAGCTTGTGGATAATAGGGGACAGACTTCTTATGTATCACCAAGAACTCTTGAAGGAGATTTTCAATGACTTCATTCAAGAAGTGAGTCCCTCTATCACTTACTAGCTCTATAGGTAGCTCGTATCTTGTGAACACATTCTCAATTAAGAACTTAGCTGTCGTTTGAGCATCGTTCCTCGTGGTGGCTTTTACTTCTACCCACTTGGTTAAATAGTCTGTGGCCACAATGATGTATTCAACATGTGAACCCTTAGCTCGGGGATTAACAGGACCCACAAAGTCTATTCCCCACTTAGAAAATACACATCCACCCATCATAGGTTTCAGTGGCATCTCATCTTTGTGTATAGGATACTCAATTCACCGACAAACATCACACCTCTTCACATAGGTATGTGCGTCCATGTGAAGGGTTGGCCACCAAAGACCTACAAATAGTATTGCCTTGATCACCTGATCTGGTCCAAAATGTCCTCCTGCTACACCCTGGTGAGCAGTTTCCAAGATCTTAAGGTATTCACTCTCATGAACACATAATTGATGGAGAGTGTTAATCTCCAAAAGAACAACCTACTCTTGAATTTAGAACACCTCTATATCAAGAGTAAGTCAAAACCTTCACCAATTTAAGCTATCAATGACCAAATATCAATTTCTTTGACTAAACTGTGAAGAAGGAATTTCCTCAGAAAGTCTGCTGCATAGATCTTGCTCATTGACTGAGTAAATGTGTAAAGTTTTTTATGAAACTTTGCACAAGGTGTCGCCTAAAGATTACGCACCTTCTCCAAGTCGAATTACTTCAAAAGCTTCAGTAGATCTTGAGAAATCTACTTACCAAGTCAGCTATGTCTAAATTTGCACTTCTGAGAAGTCGATTTGGACACCCCTAACTTCTTAACTTTAATTCTCTCAGTATAAAACCCGTTTAAGCAAATGCTTTTAGCCACGCGTAACTTACCTTCCAACTTAAAGATTAAGTGCTTACTTGCACAAAACTTTAAACTGTGGAGTGAGAAATGATCAAATCATTAAGATCGAAATTTGCGCCTGTTTCAGGAACCAGTGAGTACTTTCTCACATGTAAATGTTCCTACACACAATTCTCTTAGCCTTATCACAATTAGACTCTCAAACTTTAGCCATAGATTGATTAACTATGGACTTAGATATCTCCAAAAGGAATTCACAAAAGATCTATCACACAAGGAGAAAACACAGAAACATCGGGCGCAATTTTTCCTTCTATTTCTCAGAAATTTACAACTGAGTGAGGATGGAGAGTTCAACTCACTTCACACATGTCTAATGACATTTTCTACTACTCAATACACTAATCTCATGATCTCCTATTGTCTCTCCTTGTCTTCTCTTCTTGCCCCGACATTTTCAAAAGTATTTATAGGCAATTATGTACAGACTTATATCAAAGCATAAGTATAAGTAACCTATGTCTTAACTAATGTACATATGTGTACATGTCTTTCACTCTGTGAATGTATCCATCTTCTTTGCTTCAAAACTTGATCTCATCTCCATCCTTTGTCCTTCAAATCTTCAATTGGTGATTGGTCTGCACCAACAGCTCCCCCTCAATCATCAATTGAGGTTTCTCTTATCTTCTTTATACCTGCCATGTCTTTAAACTTCTGTAGCTTTGGTCCATCCAAGCTCTTTGTAAGCATATCAGCTATCTGATCTTTTGTTGAAGTATGTATGACTTCAATCTCCTTATCCATAACCTTCTCTCTTAGAAAGTGATACTGTATCTCAATGTGTTTAGTCTTGGCATGAAAAACAGGATTAGCAGCTAGATATAATGAACTCATGTTATCACCATAAATGATAGGTATGTTCTGTATAGTGTCAAAACTCTTCATTAGAGTCTTAAGCCATATCACTTCTTTTGCAGCTTCAACCATGCCTTTGTACTCTGCTTCTGTAGATGACAAAGCAACTGTATGTTGCTTCTTTGAGCACCAGGAGATTAACTTATCTCCCACATAACACATGTATCCATAGGTTGATCTCTTATCATCTGGATTACTTGCCCAATCTGCATCACTATAGATCTTGATGTTTGTATCTGATGTAAAACCATAATACAAACCTTCTTTGAGTGTACCCTTAATGTACCTCAACACTCTTTGACCTGCAATCCAATGCTCTTTCCTAGGACAATGCATGAATTGAGACAAAACCCCTACTGCATATGATAAATCAGGTCTAGTTAAAGTAGCATAGATAAGACTACCAACCAAACTCTGATATTGTCTCATGTCCTTGAATTCTTCACCTCCAAATTTACTCAATTTGTGATTCACCTCCATTGGTGTAGGTGCTACCCTGCAATCATCCATTTTAAACTTTATTAACAAGTTCTTCAAATACCTTTCTTGGGTCACGAATACTCCATGTTGAGTATATGTAATCTCCATGCCCAAGAAGTATGACAAGTCTCCCAAATCACTGATTTTGAACTCCTTTTCCATTTGCTTCTTTAGTCTTTGTATTCCTTCCTCATCTGTACCTGTAAGGATTATATCATCAACATATATGCACATGTATATGAAACCATTATCACTTGCTTTGACAAGCAAGCTACTATCTGCTTTAGACACCTGAAATCCAAGTTCTTTCAAGAACTTTACAAGTCTTTAATTCCATGCCCTTGGGGCCTGCTTCAAGCCATACAAAGCTCTCTTGAGCTTGCACACATGATCTGGGTACCTTTTATCTCTGAACCCTTGAGGTTGCTCCATGAATACATCATCTGAAATATAACCATTCAAAAAAGCATTTTTCACATCTAATTGACACAATTTCCAACCTTTACATGCAGCAATTGCTATAAGTGTCCTGATGGTTGTCATCTTTCCCACAGGACTATAAGTCTCATCATAATCAACACCATATGTCTGAGCAAACCCTTTGACAACAAGTCTAGCTTTGTACCTAGACACACTTCCATCTGCAAATCTTTTTGTCTTATAAACCCACTTACATCCAATGATCTTCTGGCTATTTGGTTTTGGAACCAAATCCCATGTTTGATTCTCCAATAATGCATCATATTCTTCCTGCATAGCTTTCTCCCAATTTTCTTTACCTTTTGCCTCTTCATATGTAGAAGGGTCTTCATCTGTTTTAATCATGTAAGCATAATCTTTGGTAGCCAGATATGAAGTATCATAGCTATACCTTGTAGGTTGCCATTTGTTCCTTGTAGACCTCCTAAGTTCTCCACTTCTTGAGGTTTCTGGTTCTTCATGTTCAGGATCAAACCTAGGTGTTTCTTCCACTTCAACCTGCACTTCATTATTCTCTTCTTCATCAATTATTTGAACCTTTGACTTACCTTTCCTTTGGCTCACAACCTCTTCATCATCTGTATTAATATTGATAGTACCTGCATACCAAGTACCTTGCTCATCAAATGTAACATCTTTTGATACAAGAAAATGTTTTGTGGATGGATTCCACAACCTGTATCCCATCTGCATATCATCATAACCAATAAACACATATTTTTCAGCTTTAGGTTCCAATTTGTGCCTTAATTGTGATGGCACATATGCATAGGCCAAACATCCAAATACTTTGTAATGGTCTAGTGTAGGTCTCTTACCCCACCATGCCTCATAAGGTGTCAGTCCCTGCAAAGCTTTACATGGTAACCTATTGACCAAATAAGTAGCTGTATTTACAGCCTCAACCCACAAATAATTAGGGTAATTTTTCTCCTTCATCATGGACCTTGCAAACTCAACAAGAGTTCTATTTCTCCTTTCTGCTACACCATTTTGTTGAGGAGAGTACCTGCAAGTAACTTCCCTTTTTATACCTGCATCCCATAAGTAATTACTGAATTCATTAGAGAAATACTCTCCCCCTCCATCTGACCTTAGTCTTTTCAACTTATGTCCTGTAATTCTTTCTGCATATGCATGATAGTGTTTAAATGTATTAAACACTTCTGACTTATCTTTGATCACATAAATAGTGATCCATCTAGTAGCATCATCAACATAAATCACATAATATCTTGACCCATTTATACTGAAATCCTTTGATGGTCCCCACACATCTGTATGTACCAACTCAAGCTTCTCTGAGTACATAAAACCATGCTTGGAGTAGGAATGCTTATGAGCCTCACCTAATTGACATGCCTCACATCTGTATGTCATACGTTGACCTGCAACATTAGGCAAACCAAGCACTGAACCATTGTTAATCATGTCTTTAATACCTCTTTCATTGAAATGTCCAAGCCTCTTGTGCCAAAGATCTAATTCAGAGATCTTATGTCCTCCATATGTGAACATGGCATGACCAATATTACCTTGAATCTTCAATGTGAACAATCTTCCTTCTTTCTTCCCTGAAACAATTTGTTTATACCCATTGCTAGGGTCTTCCACAAACACTCCTTCATTAGTGAACCTTACTTCATAACCTTTTTCCACAATTTGTCCTACACTTATCAAATTCTTAGGAATTGTAGGAACATACAAGACCTTACTCAATAAGGTGCTTCCATCCTTGGCCTTCACTGATCCAATTGACTTCACATTGTGTTTTGTGTTGTCACCTGTTTGAACAACATGATTAGATACCTTATTCTCCAAATCAGTCATCAAGGCTATATTACCACTCAAGTGATTGCTACACCCTAAATCAATGTAGAAGACTCTTTGATCTTCATTCTACCTTTCACAAACTGCATTCATTATCAATGTTGAATCTTCCTTTTGATCTGAAGCATAATTGTAGTAGGTGTTGTTATATTGTTGACTTTGGAAACCTCTACCTGCATTTCTTCCAAAGTAACCCCTACTACCTCTGCCTTTGAAATTACCTCTTTGATTTCTGCCACCTCTTCCTCTTGTATTATAGTTCTGATTATATCCACCATTACTCTGATTATTATGCCAACAATCATTAGCTAAATGATTTGTCTTACCACAAATCCAACAAGCTTTGCCTCCATCTTTGTTGTTTCTGCCTCTTCCTCTACCTTTGCCACCTCCTCTACCTCTTAGGAAGTTGGCTTGACTAGTTGTACCTTCATCTTCACCTGCTTGTTGCTTTCCTTTGTTAGCTTTCTTCTTGTCCTTTGAGTACATTGCATGACCTGTACTTTTGTCACCATCTCCTTTAACATCCTGCTCAAATGTTAGCATATGACCTAGCAACTGATTTAAATCAGGAGTGAAATGATCAAGTGATAATTCTGTAGACAAAATGAATGGCTTCCATTTGTCATCACCTCTTAAACCTGTAAGGATTTGCCTTACTAATTTATCCTCCTCAATGTCTTCATCAACAGCTCCTAAAGCATCTGCAATATCTTTCATTCTTGTCACACAGTCTGAAATGGATTGAGAAGCCTTCTTCTTAAAGGTGGTAAACTCTGCCCATAAGGATGCCTTCCTTGACTTAGTAGTATTCTGGAAATGCTCCTCCAAAGCATTCCAAATATCAGTTGCACTTTCAAGACCTCAAATATGAGGTAACAAGTAATCATTGACTGCCATATATATAATGCTCCTAGCTTGAGCATCTTTCTTCATTCAATTTTTCAAATCTGCTAACTCTTCCCTCGTTGGAACACTAGGATCTCTGAACTGTGGCTTCTCTTCTTCTCCTGTGATGTAAGCTATTAAATCTTTGCTCATAAGATGAGCTTCCATCCTCATTGACCATGCAGGATAGTTTTCCCTATCCAATTTCTCTATCTGTAGAGAATCTCCCATCTTGTGTCCACCTGTGTATTGAAATCTTCAAGCTTTATGAATAATATATGTACCTTTACTTCAAATTAGAGTCCTTTTGTCTTTCTTGATGTCGTATAGTCTCCTCCTCAAGCTTTGCCTTCAAGCTTTCACCTTTTAGTTGTTCAATTGTTGAATTTCCTGAATCTGCAGCAGTCGGGATCCTCCTTTCCTTGATTTTGATGTTTCCTGCTCTGATACCACTGATGGAGAGTGTTAATCTCCAAAAGAACAACCTACTCTTGAATTTAGAACACCTCTATATCAAGAGTAAGTCAAAACCTTCACCAATTTAAGCTATCAATGACCAAATATCAATTTCTTAACTAAACTGTGAAGAAGGAATTTCCTCAGAAAGTCTGCTGCATAGATCTTGCTCATTGACTGAGTAAATGTGTAAAGTGTTTTATGAAACTTTGCACAAGGTGTCGCCTAAAGATTGCGCACCTTCTCCAAGTCGAATTACTTCAAAAGGTTCAGTAGATCTTGAGAAATCTACTTACCAAGTCAGCTATGTCTAAATCTGCACTTCTGAGAAGTCGATTTGGACACCCCTAACTTCTTAACTTTAATTCTCTCAGTATAAAACCCGTTTAAGCGAATGCTTTTAGCCACGAGTAGCTTACCTTCCAACTTAAAGATTAAGTGCTTACTTGCACAAAACTTTAAACTGTGGAGTTAGAAATGATCAAATCATTAAGATCGAAATTTGCGCCTGTTTCAGGAAACAGTGAGTACTTTCTCACATGTAAATGTTCCTACACACAATTCTCTTAGCCTGATCACAATTAGACTCTCAAACTTTAGCCATAGATTGATTAATTATGGACTTAGATATCTCCAAAAGGAATTCACAAAAGATCTATCACACAAGGAGAAAACACACAAACATCGGGCGCAATTTTTCCTTCTATTTCTTAGAAATTTACAACTGAGTGAGGATGGAGAGTTCAACTCACTTCACACATGTCTAATGACATTTTCTACTACTCAATACACTAATCTCATGATCTCCTATTGTCTCTCCTTGTCTTCTCTTCTTGCCCCGACATTTTCAAAAGTATTTATAGGCAATTATGTACAGACTTATATCAAAGCATAAGTATAAGTAACCTATGTCTTAACTAATGTACATATGTGTACATTTCTTTCACTCTGTGAATGTATCCATCTTCTTTGCTTCAAAACTTGATCTCATCTCCATCCTTTGTCCTTCAAATCTTCAATTGGTGATTGGTCTGCACCAACAATAATCTGAGGTAACCATCTTTACCACGCTTGTATAAGTTATCTCCAATGAGATTATAGTCTAAAGCTTCTTGTTCTAAACTTATCTGCCTAGCCAAAGTCATTTCTTGAGGGAATGTTTTCGTCCTGAGAAAGGTTACTAGTGGCTCACTCCAATCTGGCACTATGGACACTTGATAAAGAGTGGCATGTTCCACGGGTGGTTTAGTGCAGTAGATTGGGCATTCCTTGCACAACTTATGGACATCAGCTTCCATAGTCGGCCAATGCACTTCGAGTCTCCTTAGTGTCTGCAAAGTTCTTTGCCTCGAATAGTGTTGCTCTAGCACACCTACATGTGCTAATTGCAACCATTTCGCATACTCATCCTCTTCTACACACCAGGCTAATATTCCTTGATCTATATGCTTGTATATACTCCCTGCCATGATATGTTACTTTTGGGCTTTTACTATCTCCCTGTCTTGAGTGTTTATAACTGGGTGGTTAGGCCCGTATATCAATAATGGCACTAATGTCTTAGCCCACTGAGGTAAAACTTATAGATTAAACAAATAAGCATCATGAAGGTCATCTAGTACTCCTTGTGGGGCCTCTCTAGATGTGAGCCTCGAGAGATGGTCTGCTCTCAAATGAGTTTTGCTTTATTTGCAAGCAAATAGTGTCTAAACTTCTTAACCGCTTATACCATGTCTAATCCTTCTTGTTTGGTGGTCGTATAGTTTTGTCCAGCTGCATTCAACTATCTACTAGCATAGGCAATTGGAAGATCCATATTACCTTCACCAGTTGGTTGTGCGAACACACACCCAATAGCATAATTGGATGCATCCACGTGAACATGAAAGGGCTTATTCCAATCGGGTGTAGTCAGGATTGGTGCTGAACATAATTGCCATTTAAGCTCATTGAAATATTTCTCACATTCGCCAGTCCACTCAAAATTGGTCAAGAGTTCGTACAAAGGCTTTGCAATGATGGCATACATGTGTATAAAGCGTCGATAATAGCCACAATGCCCCATGAAAGCTTGCACTTCCTTGACATTCTTTGGCCTAGGTAGTTCTGCGATGGCTCTCACTTTCTCTTCGTCAGTGGATATGCCATTCTTTGACACTATGTGTCCTAGGATCTTGCCCTGCCTGACCATGAAAACACATTTTTTTGGGTTCAGGCAGACTTGATATTCTCTACATTTGTCAAAGATTTGCCTGAGTTCAGGTATATGTGTCTGTCTAATGTTGGAATGAGCACAGAGGTCATCAACGTAGACTTCCAAATTCTCCTCAAGAACTCTTTAAATACATGACACATCAGCCTCTGAAAAGGGGTTGGCACATTGGTAAGACCAAAAATGGCATTACTCGGAAGGCAAATATGCCCGACTCTGTGGCAAAAGCCGTCTTATGCTGATCTTCTAGAGCAATGGCTACCTGATTGTAGCCTAAGAATCCATCAAGGAAGTTGTACACTTCCTTGACTGCTACTCTTTCTAAGAGATGTTCAATGATAGGAAGCGGATAGTTATCTCGAATAGTGGCTGCATTAACCTTCTTCAAGTTAATGCATACTCGTAGCGTTCTATTCTTTTTGGGCACCACATCAATGGGGGATACCCACTCAGTGTGCTCAATTTCATAGATAAATCGAGCTTCCACCAGTCTATCTATCTGCTCTTTGATATTAACAGCATATTTATCGTTATATGTGTATGGCTTTTGCTTAGATGGTTTGACATCTAAGGTCATGGGGATAGTGTGTGAGCATATGTCAGGATCTACACCTTTCAAGTCCTTATAGCTCCAAGCGAATACATCTCTGTACTCTCTTAACAAAGCTATCAACTCATACTCCTCTTATTTCACCAAGTCATGTTCTATGTAAGTGCATCTTTCTTCTCCTTCTTCCATGGCTACAACTATTTTCTTGGTGGTTTCTTTGTTATCATAGGCCTCCCCTGATTGTGCCTCACATTTAGGCATGCTTATCATGACTCTCCTATCATCTAACTCATACTTCTTAAAATTTTTAGGGACCTCAAACAAAGATTCTTCCTCTTCTGGTGTGACTTCTCTCTTCTTCCTTTTCTTGTCTTCACTCTTGGTGGCCACTTGTGTGGTTAACCTTTCATTATTTGTGAGCTCTTCATGTCTCTAAGAGTGAACTTCTACTTCATAGAAGTATTCTTCATTTGATGTGAAAGGCAGGTCCATAATGATTGACTCTAGATCGGAGTCAATCCTCGAATGCATCAGTGCTAGGTTCACATTCTTCCAGAACCGAATCTCCCATGATTGGCTCTATGGAGAAGACTGCAATGTCATAGCTATCCTCGTCACAGTGGGGTGTCCATTGTTCTTCATTGATGGCTACATCCATTGTTGCTAAAATTTCTGCCCAACCATGAGGTTCAAACTCTTCATTAGGAAATACTACAGGTGCATAGGTTGGGTCTTGAACTGATCTATGGGTTTCCTTCGCACCTACCTCTCTAGCTTTTTCCCTCTTCTCTTCTTCTACTACCACTTTACACATCCACAAATGGGTGTCTTCATGCATCCATGAGGATCCTGATCCTATGGAATGCACTGACTCCGTATCATCTTTAGCTCTATGGATGGGATTCCACTGTATAGGCGGTATGTCCCTATGAGAGTAATCCTTGAGATTGACTTTGGTCGTGACACTTAAGTGTTGCAAGTACAAAGAATTGGTTCCCCAATCCTGTACCACTTGCAACTGTCGCATAAATGGTCTTCCAAAAATCAACTCGTACGCATGATTCTTGCTAAAGTCACATATGGCAAAAGTATGTTCAAACTCCACACCACATGTAGTGAGAGTTATTCCTTCTAGCAGTCCTAAGGGTCTTTCAATGTGACCATCAGCCATCTGCAATTTCATTCTCGTTGGCCTGGGTGTTGGCTTGCCCCAATGCTTCCATAGGGAAGTAGTGGCAATTGCAACTCCTGCTCCTGAGTCCAAAATTGCCTTGGTTGTGTATCCTTGATGGGTAATGGGAAGATAGGTGTTCCCTTCCTCTCCTTCACTCATGTCTCCTATTTTGTCCAAGGGTATTTCTGGCACCGTTCTATGCAAACCTGCCTGGGAATGGGGTTTTGCTACTTCTGGCACTTGATTGGCTACATCTTTCCATAGTTCTGGCCTAACCTTGAGTAGTTCTTCTAAAGTGAGATTGCACTGCACTTTAGTGTTTCTCACTACCTCTGTGTTCTTAGGTATGACTGAGTCTTCGTTTCTTACCATGACCGTGGGTGCTCTCATGCAAGTAGACGTAGCTTCCCATGGGCCTGTGAAATGGGGTAGTTCCTGTAAGGAATTAGACTCAAAGTCTAATCTCTCCTAAGATTGGGTACTCTCCTGCTCTCCATAAATGGAAGGAATATCTTGTGGGAATTGATCATGCGCGTCATACACAAGTTCAATGGGAGGAGGAACTTCACTTTCTTTAGCCCATTTCTCTTCTTGAATCTCTCGCAAGAACTCTGGTGAATACCTATTCATAGAAGAAGAGGTGTCTGGTTCAGTGGAATTAGGCACATAAGCTTCTTGGGGAGGAATGCTTATTCTTTCACTTGCCTTGTCCTTATTTTGAGAGGCAGGGTCCTTTTTTGACTGTGCAATTAGCCTCTCCAATCTTTCTAGCATTCCATCAAAGTGCAACTGCATCTTAGCTAAACTAGAGAAATTAAAGAGGCGACTGGCTTCAAACATGGTTTGAGCCAATTCCACCATCTTGGCACAAATTTTGGTTCGTTCAAGCTCTAGTTCCATTCTAGGGTAACACTTTTCATGATCCGTTACTTTTGGCCCTTCTTGGATTCTGGCCTGATATGCTTTAAGCATCATGTTTAGATCCTCGAGAGTGGGATCGGCTAGGACTGATCCTACTCTAGGGGGTGGTGGAATTGTATGAGGTGGGTTGAAAGATGGTGGATTCGATGGTGATAGGGATGAAGGTGGTGGTGGTATATGAGAGTTTGTTTGAGAGGTGAGCTCAAAAATCTTGGCTTTTGTTTCTCTCATGCTTTCTTCTAATTTGCTCATCTTCTTAGACCATTGTCTTTTCATTCTTTCTTGGCTATCTTTCCAGTCTCTCGTCCGTTTCTTGGTTAAGCTCTCAGTTTCACTAACCTTGGTGCTCTTTTCTTGGCCTAAACCTTGGTTTTGTTGTAAAGCCTAAGCTCTAGTGACCTTCTGCACTGGTGCAGTAAAAGTCACACTCCCTGTAGAGTCTACTACTAGCCCAATAACGTTAATAGGAGTGCTTTTTGGCATATTATTGGGATTCTTTGGGCAATCTTCTAAGAGATGCTCCTTTTCGCAATCTTGACAAAAGCCCTGGATTGTTAGTGACTGGGGTTGTGTAGGTGCAAGCATGGGGCAATCACGAATGAGGTGATCTCCCTGACATCTGTAGCATGGTCCTCTACGGAATGGGGGTCTTACTTGCCTAGGTTGAGGTCTAGGGTTGGGATTTGTGTACATGATATTTGAATACTTTGGATCCCAACTAGGTTCACTTGGTTCTTCACAATAGTAGGACTCACTATGCTCAGGTGACTGCATGTAGTAGGCCTGGGGGCTACCAATATGTGTAGAATCAAGACTCTGATCATTGGGGTCACCTTCTGAAAGCAATGGAGTGACTAGGACTATAGCTCTATTTAGATTTTCTTTTGCAGCTGCATACTTAGAGGTAGCTTTGGAACAGGGCACCTCTCTAAGTATTGCCTAAATCTTCTTCCTGCAAGTCTAACTGTCTCTTGAGGTGTTTGTTTGAAGCTACGAATCAATGAGGAAGTATTATGCCTTATGCCACTCTTATAGAATTCAATAATGAAAGCCTCTAGAAGTTGTTCTATGCTCTTGAACTATCTCTCATTTAGTGGTTGAAACCATGTAAGGGCTGTGTTCCTAAGGGTTAGACCAAAGGCATTGTAGGAGTTCCATCAAAGTAATTTTTCATGGACTTAACCAGCTGAGTTAGCCTCAAGCTCCTAGTGTGTTCTCTGGGCCTTGGCAAAGGAAAATCATCAGCATTTCTTAGGTTCTTGGGGGCTCTAGGTCTCTCGGTTTCTTCTCTATCTATCTCTGTTCTCATCCTTTCTCTTCCCAAGGGATTGGCAAAACTTACCTCTGGCCTATCTCTGCTCCTGTCCCTTTGAGCTCCATGAGCTTGGGATGTTCCAGCTCCTTGTTGGCCATACCAGACATTAGATCTTGGTTGGGGAAAAGTAAATTCACCCTTCCAAGTGTAGGCATGCCTACCATGCTCTGTGACCACAAAGATGCTCTATGAAGTATTGTCTAAATAGGTCACTTTGCCTAGGCTATCAGGATCTTTGAACTCATAGATTGTGATCGTTCCTACCTCATTCGGTTGATCAGGCTTATACCTCCAAAAGGCTTCATGCGTCTCTCGATTTAAGAGCAGATCTATGCTCTTATTGTCTTGGGGAACCCACTCTGGTGTGATAATTCTAGTGAGAACTGATTTTCCTCAAGGGGTTTTAGGCTCTCCACTTAGGTTCCCTTGCTCGAGGTCTCCCATGTCCGCTTCTGGGATCACATTACCAAATTCATCTGTCCTATCTGGGTGAGTGGTGACCACATACATGGTTCCTTCTTTGTCCAGGTATGCTCCGTTTTCAAACTTGACTGCTGCATGTTCTAGTCCAATGGATTGATCTGGGTTTTTAATTTGGACCATAGATATTCCTAGGCCGTCCTCATAGATGCAAGCACCTAATCGGTTGGTCCTAAGGTATTCGAGTTGCGTCTTGTAAGGGCCTTCAACCCTTTGTAAGTATGGCACACCTGAACTTCTTGTGGGTCTCTCCATACCATGAGACATCTCGGACTCGCTAGTTTCAGAGCTAGGGTAGTGCGAATAGTGGCTCAACTGCTGGGCCCAAGACCTAGCAATGTGATTGACACTAGCCTCTGAAGACCTAAGACTCTTTCTATCTCTCCCTAGGTGTCGTCCTGATCTAAGGTTCATACCAAGTACAACCTTGTTGCGGATCAATTTGTATCAATCACTTGTTCTTTTTAATTTTCTTAGGATGTCACTTCTTGTCCAATCAATCCTCGTCACATAGAACACTTAGGTTTTATCATAGTTGAGTTTGATCGCTTGGTTTAAATTCTTTTTCCTTAGGTTGTTTCACAGATGTAATTTCTTTGTACTTGCACTTGAGTGATTAGAGTTCTTGGACTTAGTCGTGCTTAACGTAACCCTAATTGATCAAAATCTCTATCCATACTTAGCCTAAGCTAGGAATTGACAGAGGATGTTGAGAATTTCCAACCTTTAGTTTCTCTCCTTGGTTGCCCTTGTGTGCCCAGGAAGCGTGTTCCCAAGCTTGCACTTACTCTTGCTTAGAATGCCCTTCGATGCTCTCAATAGACTTGTAAAAGTCCCAAAGTTAGCTCAAGATTTGAATTCAATTGACACAAGAAACCATCTTCACTCATGCAATTCAAAGATCGAATTGTCCTTTGGCTTTATGGGAAACAATCCTAAAGATCCCTCAGTTTTCTTCCCCATGGGTATGGTCAACTTAAAAATAATATATCTAATAATCCTAGTTTTGGTAGTACTCCCCGTGAGCTTTCCAACAAACCCAAAATCACAGCAAACATATTTTGTATGAGAAAGTTATGCCAGTTTAGGGTTCTGGGGCTAAAACAGGGTCAAAACAGGCTAACAGGCAAATAGGATTTCTCGAATTACTTGTGTGGCGGCCTTGCAATGCTCTAATAACCCTTAGTGTTTCCCAAATATTAGCCAAAAATAGAACAAATATCTTTGCACTAAAAAATGGCTAAATTTGCTTGTCAATCATGATCGAGTGTTCTGTCAATCGCGATTGATATGTCAATCGCGATCAACGTGTTGGTCGTGATTGACAGGTCTATCGTGGCTGTCAGTCGTGATTGGTGGGTCAATCGCGATTGACACGTGGCCCAAAAATTTTGTCAGTCGTGGTCAAACAATCATTGATTGAGCCGGTCACGATGGACAGGTCCGTTGGCACTGTCGGTCGCGATTGACAGGTTAGTCGTGCTTGATGGTTCCATTGTGGCTGTCAGTCACAATTGATGGGTCAATCGTGATTGACACGTGGCACGCAAAAAGTCTGTCGGTTGTGGTCAGTCGGTCGTTGACTCTGTCGATCGCGATCGACGTGTCAGTCATGATTGACAGGTCTGTCGGCAAGTGTTAGTCGTCGTTTATCAGTCGCGATTGACGTGTGGATCACGATTGACGGAAAACAAAGGAGTTTTAAAATTTTAAACACAGTTTTGGAATGCTCTAGGCCTACACATCACATTTATGCACTTAGTTTAGCAAAAGGATCACTTTTTCTGTCAGTCGCAATTGATAGAGGTCAACGTCTCGGGACCTGCACAGTCAAAAATTTTACCTACTGAAGCTAATGCAGCTACTTGGGATGCTAATTCTTGTAGAAAATCTCAAAAAACACAGAAAAGCACAAGCATGCAAACACTCTCTCGCTCTCTCTCACAAGTGAAATGAGGGGAAATGATATGGGAAGGTGATATGACCAAAAAAACTAAAGATGTTGCGATGATGGAGATGGAGGTGGGAGATGGTGATGATGATAATGGTGATGAAGAAGGTGAAGAAAACAAGAAGAAATAGATAAAAGTGAAGAAAATACCTATAACTCCAACGTCTCAACTCTACGTCTTACCATCACACACTCGTCCTCAAAGCTCAATCCCCGGCAACGGTGCCAAAATTTGGTGTTACTCAGCGATGAGTAGCACCTCCTTTAATGTCAATCCGGGAAGACATGAGGATGGTATGAAGACCTCAAACAAGTGATGGCATAAGTGTGTGAGTGAGAAGCACACTAACATGCACACACATACACACACACGTGCACACAAGGCAAGAACAAAGAGAGAGACAATGGAGTTCTTTAGATTACTCAAAAGTGCTCTTACAAGTTCAATTCTACAACAAGCTACCCTCAAAAATGAGCTCTTTAGCTCTATTTATAGTTTTTTGACTAGCTTTGGCCCTGTTTAGACCTAGTGTCCGGCCTAGTTAAAAATTAGGTTCTAGGGCGTATTTGAGGGTTCAAACGGAGTCTAAAAAATATGAAAATTGATAGGTAGGTGCTTCTAATGTTCCTCAAGCTCAAGGACTCCTTGGCTTGCACAAAATAGAGCTAAAAAAAGGTGGAATGGTATTTACAATGGTGTGGAGTGACTAAAGTCACTATTTGGGAAGTATTTCTTCATGGAAAAATTTAAGGGCCTATTTTCCAGATCTGCGTTGACTGCTCTGCCTGCTTGTTCCTTGCTCTGACTCCCTTCTTTGGCTTCCTTGTCTCGTGGGTCCTTGGGTGCCTTCATTGCTGCCAACAAGTAGCATACAAAATGGCCATAGGAACTACTCCATTTAACCAATGTACGGCCAGAATGCCATCTTACCAATTGACTTCTTAGTTCCTACTCTTAGAGTAGCCTTGAACTATGAATGGACGGGACATGAGTTATCTACTCAATTGGACCAAATTAAGAAGCTACATGAAACTAGGTTACAAGCAGTGGCAGGAATTTATGCTGCAAAAAGGCGACAAAAGGCATATTTTGATGCTCATATTAAGGATAAAAATTTGAAGGAAGAAGATTTGGTCATGTTATATACTTTAAAGCAACATGCAAAGAAGCTACAAAAAAGAGGGTATGGCCCCCTAGTGATCAATCATATATCAACTAGCGGAGCCATCAACTTAGCAACCCTAGATGGAGAGGTATTGCCAGACTATATAAGTGGTTGTCGAGTAAAAAAGTATTTAGAGCCCTTGACAGAGGAAATACTATCACGATTTCTAACAACAAGAAATAGATGAGAAGAGGATGAAAAAATACGTGAGGAAGCAAGACACAAAGCCCTAGAATGAATAAGGAAATGAAAGGAATGGATGAGAGAGAGGGATGAAAGGTATTGGCTAGGAGAGGAGCCCATCCCAATAGCTAATTTTAGGGCCTCAACAAACCCAAGACATCACGCGAGGCAACCATATTTGAACTTAGGTGTGGGTACAGAGGAATACCACTTGGTGGATGCTCTCATCGATACAGGAGCAGCTGTCAGCTGCATACGATCCTCTCTGACTCATCAGCTCAAAGCACAATTACATCCAACCAAATCACATTTGATTGGAATAGTGGGAAAGGTTACTGAATGCATAGGTGAGATTGCCTTATCATTGCACCTAGGAAATAATTCGATGCAACAACAACTCTTAGTGTGTCATGATCAAGATTTATTGGAAGAACTCGTGTTAGGCCAAGATTGGTGTGTGAATATGAGGTAACTATCCAATTAGCCTTGAGCTACATATCAGCCAAGATAGGACATCGTGAAGTATTCAGTGTGTTAGAAGAACGACCTGTCAAAGCCAAGTGTATAGCCCCGAGAGATCAACTACTCATGCATGAAGATGCTTGTACATTTACCTCTACTATGGAACCCTCACCTGAGTGTACACCAATTCTCAATCTTATGCACCCTCATCATCTAGTGGACCCCTCTACTATCATCATTGCCATGGAAAGCTCTAGTGAGGAATTGAGCACAAGAGTGACTAGTCAGCATAGTCATCCCCAACTTTCCGGCATCAGAATACATCCAATTCAAGGCACTATACAGGCGTGGATTAGAAAAGATCAGGTAGTAGCTTATCATCAACAACAGAGCCATCATCTACACAAGAAACAACAACAGTACAACGATACCAGCCAAGCTGGATCTCGCGGTCCACAAAAGATTGCCCAATTATGGATACCAAAGAAATTGGTTGCTGCTCAACCTTTTAGAACACAAATATGGGTTCCCAAATCAAATGTACCAACGGAGACCCCTAAACTGAAAACATCAGTACGAAAGAAGGATCAATACAAAATAAAGACGAAGGAGCAAGAAAGGCATGACAACTTGAAATCAAAGAAACAAAAGTACTCAATGAGAGCAACTCAAAGATATGAATGGCTGAAAAAGCAGAATTACAATGCGATAGTTGCACAAAACACCAGAAGAGACAAAGATACAATCAAAAGTAGAAAAATAAAGCAGATCTACATACCCAAATCCCTATCAACCTCTATAAATCGACTGGAAACTTAAGCTTGCACACACCTTGAGTTCCACTCAGAGAATTGTTCAATTCAAGGAAACTAGTTGGAAATAAGGCATGCTACCATTTTTACACTGATTGTGATGTGCTTTAAGTGCAGATGGCATCGACGGATTCCGAAGTGTCGCAAGAGGAAGAGGTCTTACTTCTTCCCTTGGAATCGATAACGAAGGCAAGAGGTCATTGGTTCCTTGAAGACCAATTAATAGCAAACCTAATCTTTTTGGCCACCATCAAGATTATGGACATAGATCATTATTTCCCATTGATGTCGCAAGATTTCCAAACCATAATACAAGGATTGCCTAGCATCACTAAAGTTTGGACAAGGGCCGGAATCGAGGAATTTTTATGACTCCCAATCTATTTACCGGATTTTCAACGATGCACTCAAGTAATGAATACACTACAAGTAGTAGCGGAGAAGCCCTCGGTCCCAGAGGCTCAAGTGCTTAACAAAACGGGTGCATGGAAAACTATTCGATTCACACATGAACTCATCAATAAAGCTTTTGGATGGAGTCAGGGCAGTCTCACGAATCTCAAAGAGGAATGTCATGATGCTAAAAAGAAGACCTTCATGGAAATTAACAGGATAGATATTGAAGAATCAGTTCGCTTGGTTCATCAACACTTTTGTTTCCCAAGCATGAATCGATGTACCACGCCTCAAAAGATTGTAGTTGAATTGCTATCTCATGCTATGGGGCAAATTGGGAACAAGTTAACCTTACGCCATACATACAAGAACGCTTATTTGAAGCTAAGAAGAAATGGAGTCATAAGAAATTTTTAAATGGAATGTCTGCATTGACCTTGTTGATCTATGAAGCACTAGAAATGAAGGAGTGCTTACGATTATTGACAACCTCCATTGAAATGGAAAAATATGTGAAGTCGGCCACCATTCCAAAGAAAAAGAAAGCATCCATATCCAAGGAGGAAGTGGGAACAAGTTCCAAAAAGCCAATGGGGGGAGCTAAGTGAGTCACAGAAGAAGAAGCACAGGAAACCCCACAATCGAAGCGAGCACATCTACTGCCAAGGGTTTCATTAACACAACCTCCTATAACACAAAGAGATCTCTCAGCGGCGTTAGAAGAAAGAAGTACTTACATGAGGGGTCAAGTAAACCTCACCGTCCAACGACATCAATATAAGTAGTCTAGAAGATTGCAGAAAAAGGATAAAAAAGGACACATGCCATCACTAGCCTCAAGATACAAGGAATTGGGCCTTGATGATTCAAGTTCTCATGAAGAATCTAGTTGAGAACATGACACGTTGGACACTGCTATAAGAACAGAGATGAATGATGAAGATTGGGTAGAAGTCCATCAAATCAAAACCACTCTCGACAATCAAAACTCACAAGTATAGGATCAGGAAGCACCATATGAAGGAATACACCTCATCCAACTGAATACACAATCCCAGATCAACATAAACAAAGCATCTACAACAAAAAAAGATGTGATACCTGTAAGACAATAGTTACGCAATATAACACAAGAGAAGTAGCAGAGAAGATAACAGATACAGGAGAATCTCAATAATTTTCTACTAACAGCACTTAGTACAAAGATGATGGCATTGTCCACTCGTGTGCTCTCAAGGTAGAGCTTAAACGGTGATCTAGACAACTCTAGATAGGGAGATACAAGGTAGAGGTATGCTGGCTCAATTCAGTGTCTCAAGTAGTGCAGAAGTCATGTATATATAGGATCATGGGTGACCTTCCATGGACGGATATACATGGGTGATAGAGCATGGGCGGCCACCACCCATGTAATTGCCATACACGACTTAGGCCGGTTGAAGCGACCTAATAAATATAAATGACTTCTGACTCCAAAAGGGAATATTCCATGGAATATACCCCTTGGACCCCCAGTCGGGGCTGCTCCCCGCTGTCTCGGACCCCACAATTGGGGACCTTGGTAACTCCCTTTCCTTACAATACCTTACATGGTCCAATATGACCTTCATCCAACATGCAAGTTGGGATTCCCATCAATTAGGTAATGCACGCTTGGCTTCTCCTCATAATGGGGGCCTTACAAAATGTGCATACAATCATGAGGGGTAGACATTGATCATATACTAACATCCCCCCTCAATGTTTACCGATGAAAAATCAAGTAGGTTTCGATCATATGCCCATCTATTGAAGATGCCTGTTGAGCTGCTCTCTTCCAAGTGCTTTAGTGAATATATCAGCACAATTTTCCTCTATTGGGCAATATTCTAGCTCCACAATTTCATCTTCACGAATGTAATGGTACAATACTTCTATGTGCTTGGTGCGAGCATGAAATATTGGGTTCTTTACAATAGCCATACAACTTTGTTTATCACACTTGAGTACAGTCACCATATTTGATGGAAAGCCTAGATCTGCAAGAATTCTCCTTAACCAAACTGCCTCACGAGAAGCAAAACAAGCTGCTTTGTACTCTGCTTCAGTGGAGGAGAGTGCGAGAGTTGGTTGCTTCCTACTTACCCAAGGAAAAATTCCTGAACCAAGTGAGAAACAATATCCAGAAACTAATTTTCTAGAATCACAATCTCCAGCCCAATCTGAATCACAAGATCCTTGGAGTGTATCACCTGTGGTATAAAAAATACCAAAACCCAAGGTTCCTGCAATGTACCTTAGATTTCGCATTCCAGCATTCCAATGACTCTCCTTAGGTTTGTTGGAAAAACTGCTTAACACTCCAACAGCATAGTAGATGTATGGTCTAGTGTTGCACAGAAAAATAAGTCTTCCAACGAGCTTCCTATACTTCTTAGCATCTACATCAGGCATGTTACCATCCATAGATAGCTTATGATTTACCTCCATAGGTGTGCTAGTTGATTTGCAGTCCATCATTCCAAATGCCTTGAGAATTTCTTTGGCATATTTTTATTGTGATATGAAAATGCCATCCTTCCTTTGCCATACTTCAATTCCCAGACAAAAACGGAGTATACCTAAGTCTGTCATTTCAAACTCAGTTCCCAGGCTGATCCGAGTTTGATTGATGAGTTCCTGATGATCTCCTGTAATGATCAAATCATCTACATATACAATGACAACAACTAGCTTGCTATCCCTTTTTGTTACATACAAGCTTGCATCAGAAATACTTCTTTCAAAACCCATATTTTTGAAAAAATTATCTATCCGTTGGTACTAAGCCCGTGGAGCTTGCTTAAGTCCATACAAAGCTTTCTTCAACCTGCAAACTTTATTTTCTGAATTGGGCACCTCAAAACCTGGTGGTTGAGATACATATACCTCCTCCTTGAGGTGACCATTCAAAAATGCAGATTTGACATCCATCTGGAAAATAGGCCAGGCCTTTTGTGCAGCTACTGCAAGTACCGTCTGAATAGTTGTCATGCGTGCTATTGGTGCAAAAGTTTCTTGAACATCAAATCCTTCGATGTGTGAAAAACCCTGTGCAACTAATCTTGCCTTATACTTTTCTAATGTTCCATCTGCTTTATACTTAACTTTCAAAATCCATTTAGTACCTATTACCTTCTTCTTTGGCGGCAAGTCGACTAGATCCCATGTATCATTTTCTATTATACTATCATACTCAGACTGCATTGCCTCTCTCCAACCTGGATCATCAAGGGCTTCTTCAATGGTGGTAGGTTTCTTTATCAAGCCCATGATATCTACCATTAGAGCCATGTTAACAATGTGTTCTAAGGCTCTTCTTTGCTCCTCTATTCTCTTTGATCTTCGTAATCCATCCGAGGATGATTCTGGTACATCTACATGTGGATTGTGATCATCAAAGAGCTGTTGTGCCCACTTTGGTAGTGGCTTACGCTGTGCAGCTACAACTGGTTGGCTTTTTATTGAGGAAAATTCTCCATCAGATGTTTTCTCCTCCTCAACTTTAACCTGTCTTTTGATAGGCACAAGGTGAGTTATTTCTCTGTTTGATGAGATAGTAGATTTTACCTTTATCCTCTACTAAGTGTGGTTCTTCATCAAACACCACATCTCGACTGACAAAAATCTTCCTTACCTCAGGATCCCATAATCTGTATGCTTTAGACTCTTCATTATATCCTAGGAAGACACACTTTTTGCTTTTTAAATCCAACTTTGATCTTGTTGAATCAGGAATATGTGCATGACAAAAACAACCAAAAATTCTGAAATGCAAAACTGAAGGCTTTTCACCATAATATACTTCTTGAGGAGTCATCCCCTTCAGTGCTTTTGTGTAGCTTCGATTGAGGATGTAGACTGCTGTATTGACTGCTTCTGCCCAGAATGAATCAGGCATGTTGTCACTCTAGCACAATGGCAAGTACCAATGTGAGGAGCTTCACCTCATAAATGTCAATCCGCGGAGATGTGAGGACCGATATGAAGACCAAGAGCAAGTGTGGTGTGCAAGTGCATGAGGGAAAGCATATAAGCATGCACACACATACACACGCGCACACAAGGTAAGAGCAAAGAGTGGAACAATGGAAGGACTTCGATTACAGAATAGCTCTCTTACAAAGCTGAAGTCTACAACAAGCTCCCCCTAAAATGAGCTTTCCAGCCCTTTTTATAGTTTTTTGAGTGGTTTTGGCCTTGTCTAGACCAAGTGTCTGGCCTAGTTTAAAATTAGGTTCCAAGGCTTATTTGGGAACTCAAACGGAATCTAAAAATTATGAAAATTGGTAGGATGATACTTCTAATACTCCTCAAGCTCGAGGACTCCTCGGCTTGAACAAAATGGAGTTGTAAAAATGGAAAATGGTATTTACAATGGTTTTAGTGACAAAAGTCACTATATTTATAGGGATTTCTTTTGAAAATTTGACATGTGCTTCTTGGAGATCCCTACATGCTCCTTCTTCTTGTGTGTCCACTTCATTGATGCGCTTCGCTGCTTGTGTGTGACCTTGACTTTCAACACTCCCCCCCCCCCTTTTATGTCTATAGTGGAAGGGGAATATCATATGAAGCTTCAATACATATCCACTAACTTGCAAGGAATACCCATCTACCTCGATGGTCTACACAAGTCAGTAGCAAGAATGATAAACACTACGGAATCTAAAATAGTTCCAAGACCAGCTATCAAGTATGAAGGAGGAGTTTACATGGACAAGATGGACCAGATATATGTAGTAACCAAAAACCCTAATCAGATTAATGAAAGAGGAGAGTTAGCGGGACAAGGAACTTCCAGAAAATCTAACCAAGAAGAACTGGTGACTACCCCAAGGGGAAAGTCTATGGTGACTCAAGTCTTGGGAGGGGATTTGATACCTCAAGATGATTACGTGTTGGACATATACCTGATCCATGGGTCTGACCTACTCCTATAAACTAATTCATTGACACAAGGAGAAAGCATCAGTCCAATAACTATATATGAGTTAAGGGATCTGGAAAATCCATCTAGAGCTACATACCTAGACAAAATCAAAGGAGGTATTGGCCTGTAGATAAAGTGGAGAGGTCTAGATTAAAGTACATGGGTCTTCCTATCTTCCCTCCTCGAGATCAGGCAACTTCCTCACAAAACCCATTCCAGACTCAACAAAGAACGGAAAATGTGATGTCAGGACAAACAAGCCAACATAGTATGTCAAACAAACCTTAGATGCAGTCCACCATGCCAGGAATTAACTCCCACAACCAAACTAGCCAGGGAATGGGAAATATGAATGGAACCGCCTTTAGGGTAGGACCACGGCAAGGTGTAGAAGCTCGAATTCACCCCGTAAAACATGCTATTCCCACCATAATTCGATCCCCAAAGCCTGTCAGAATACTGAGACCAATCGAATTCGCCAAATGTATGCGAAATCATTACGATGGCACAAGAGAGCCGTATGACCACATTGCAGAATTCAAGTAGGTATTGTGTGTGGAGCAAGTGGATGAATTTTTCGTGCAATATGAATCCTTTGGGCTAATCCTCATGAGAATAGCCTTAACTTGGTTTCAATCCTTGGATCCAAATTCCTTTGGCAATATTAAACAACTCTTCCAAGAATTTATTTGGGAATTCACTAAGCGAGGGATCAAGCACAATTCATCATCCTTACTACATAGTTTCAAACAAGCTCCTAATGAGACTGTAAAAAATGCAGCACAAAGATTTAATCAATATGTAGACCAATGCCCTGTGACGGAGAGACCTTCTCAACAGAAAATGATATCCCTATTTTTAGAAGGTCTAACCAACGAAACATTGAGAATCTTAGTATATGTAAAACGATTGCAAACTCTGAGTGAGCGTCTTCAAGAGTGCATAGATTTGGAAGACAACTTAGCTGAGGATCTCAAAATCACACAAGATCCTACCAAAACAGAGGATACAAGGAGCAATGATACTTCTAGTTCGAGCTATGTGGAGGAAGTGCAGCATTAGTGGCTAAGAAATTAGGAGTACAAGGACAAAGGAACTACCAGAACTCCTCCTTGAGAGTGCCAATGTTAGGAAGTTGCACACTTTGCGGTGGAGATCATCCATCTCATGTCTGCACCAGAGAAGGATTAGGGTTATCACATCCTTACCCTTACAATAGACACCCAACTTAGGAGTTTAACATGTACTCTTATAGTGAGCAGAAGTACCCCAACTACAACACTAAAAACTATCCAATGAATAGACAGCCACGACCGTTCGTACCACCCGAATGTAGACCATACGGGTACCCTCCTAGAGAACAAGGCAGAGAAGGTCCTAGGTATAACCCATGTCCAGGACCACGAGGATTAACTAGATTGTATGAACATGGAGGATATAGCCAACCTCAACCTATACCAGGACAACAATCACCCCAACCACTAGCTCCGATACAAGGGCAAAACATCACACTACAAGTCGTTTGTCTCAAGTGTGGCAAAGAATAGCTCTTGAGAGATTGTCCCTGACATCCCTCTAGTGCACCAAAGGTTACACCCGTTAATGTAGTAGACGTAGTAGGGGATTCAAGTTCCAAAAGCGATAATGTGGCTCCTATACATGCAGTTACTAGGGCACAAGCCTTACAAAAAGCTAAACTAGCTGAGCAATCAGAGCCAAGTGAGTCAGGAGAGCCTAGCAAGAGAAAAAGAAGAACATGGAAGGATACTAGGGAGAAGGCCAATCAAAAGTGGAAAAAGTTATCAGAACTAGAAGAAATCATGAAAGATGCAAAAACAAAAATAGAAGATATTGCCTCTCAGAATCTCTCACATGCTGAAACTCCATCCACACCACCTCATCCCCACCCACCAAGCATTGTAAATAAACCACAACCAGGATCTGTCCTTGCAGATCCAACCCCAGAAGACTTGGACATGATGTTCAAGGCATACCAGGCTCGACTTCAAGAAGGGCCAACACCTGCAAACCTAGACAAGAGCTACCCTAAAGCAGATTTTGAGATTGAACGAACAAAAATGTGCATAAAAATGGTGGAACTAGCTCAAGCTATGTTCGAGGCCAATCAATCGTTCAATCAAACTAATGCTATTACACTGGGTTTGCACTTCCAGGGCTTACTAGATAGATTAGCGCAGTTGATAAATAAACCACAAGTTTCTTTAAATCCACAGACTAAACCAACTATTGAAAGAGAGATCTCATCACCAAAGAAAGTCTATGTTCCTAACTCCATAGACGATGGAGAAACTCTTTCAATTCAACGTTATTGGGTTAGTAGTAGACTCTACAGGACGTGTAACTTCCACTGCCCCAGTCCAAGTGGTCACTAGAGCTCAGGCTTTGCAGCAGAACCCAGGTGTAGGCCAGGAAATGTGCTCCGAGGTTAGTGAAATGAAGAGCATGATGAAGAAGAGGACTAGAGATTGGAAGGATAGTTGACAAAGAATGAAAAGGCAATGGGCAAAGAAGATGAGTGAACTCAAGGAAAGCCTAAGAGAAACGAGAGCCAAGATAATTGAACTTACATCTCAACCTCCCTCTCACACTACCCCACCACCACCATTCACATCTCCATCCGATCCACCACCTTCCAACCTGCCTCATGCGACCCCACCACCCCCTAGAGTAGGATCAGTATTAGTAGACCCCACTCCCGAGGACCTAAAGATGATGCTTAAGGAATATCAGGCCAGAATCCAAGAAGGGCCAAATGTGACGGATCATGAAAAGTGTTACCCTAGAGCCGAACTAGAGCTTGAACGAACTAAAATTTGTGCTAAGATGGTGGAAGTGGCTCAAACCATGTTTGAAGCCAGTTGCCTCTTTAACCTCTCTAGTTCAGCAAAGACGTAGTTGCACTTTGATGGAGTACTAGAAAGACTGGAGAGGCTAATTGCACAATTAGAAAAGAACCCCGTCTCTCAAAGTAAGGACAATGCAAGTGAGAGAATAAGCATTCCCGCCGAGGAAGCTTATGTGCCTAACCCCACAGAGCCAGATACATCTTCTTCTATGAATCGATACTCACCCGAATTCCTACGAGAGATTCAAGAAGAGAAATGGGCAAAAGAGAGTGAAGTCCCTCCTCCCATTGAACTGGTGGATGATGCGCACGATCAATTCTCACAAGACATTCCATCCATTTATGGAGAGTAGGAGAGCACCCAATCTCAAGAGAGATTAGACTTTGAGTCTAATTCCTTGCAAGAACTACCCCATTTCACACGCCCATGGGAAGCTAAGCCTACATATATGAGAGCACGATCACGGTAAGAAACGAAGACTCAATCACACCTGGGAATACAGAGGTAGTGAAGAACACTAAAGTGTAGTGCAACCTCACTTTAGAAGAGCTACTCAAGGTTAGGCCAGAGTTATGGAAACATGTAGCCAATCAAGTGCCAGAAGTAGCAAAACCTTGTTCCTAGGTAGGTTCGCATAGAACGGTGCCAGAAATACCTTTGGATAAGATAGGAGACATGAGTGAAGGAGAAGAGGGAAACACGTATCTCCCCATTACCCATCAGGGGTACACTACCAAAGCAATTTTGGACTCAGGTGCGGGACTTGCAATTGCCACCACTTCCCTATGGAAGCATTGGGGCAAGCCAGCACTCAGGCCAACAAGAATGAAATTGCAGATGACCGATGGTCACATAGAAAGACCCATAGGATTGCTAGAAGGAATCACTCTCACTACATGTGGTGTGGAGTTTGAGCATACTCTTGCTATATGTGACTTTAGCAGAAATCAAGCCTATGAGATGATTTTGGGAAGACCATTTATGCGACAGTTGCAAGTAGTACAGGATTGGGGCACCAATTCCTTGTACTTACAACACTTAGGTGTCACGACCAAAGTTAATCTCAAGGATTATTCTCATAGAGATGTACCCCCTATCCAATGGAACCCCATCCATAGAGCCAAGAATGATACAGATTTGGTGCATTCCATAGGATCAGCATCCTCATGGATGCATGAAGACACTCACTTATGGATGTGTAAAGTAGCAGTAGAAGAAGAGAAGAGAGAAAAGGCCACAGACATAGGTGCAAAGGAATCCCATAGATCAATTCAAGACCCGGCCTATGCACCTGTAGTATTCCCTGACAAAGAATTTGAACCTCACGGCTGGGCAAAAATTTTAGCAACAATGGATGTAGCCATCAATGAAGAAAAATGGACACCCCACTGTGACGAGGATGGCTATGACATTTCAGTCTTCTCAATAGAGCCAATCATGGGAGATTCGGTTCTGGAAGAATGTGAACCTATCACTGATGCATTCGAGGATGCAAGTGACTCCGATATAGAGTCAATCATTATGGACCCACCTTTTGCATCAGATGAAGAATACTTCTATGAGGTAGAAGCTCATCCTTAGAGACACGAGGAGATTACCAATGATGTGAGGTTAACCATGCAAGTGGCCGCCAAGAGTGAAGGCAAGAAGAGGAAGAAGAAAGAAGTCGTACAAGAAGAGAACAAATCTTTGTTTGAGGTCCTTGGAAACTTTAAAAAGTATGAAATAGATGATAGGAGAGTTGTGATAAGAATGCCTAAACGTGAGGCACAATTAGGAGAGGCCTATGATAACAAAGAAACCACCAAGAAATTAGTTATAGCCATAGAAGAAGGAGAAGAAAGATGCAAGTACATAGGTCATGACCTGACAGAGGAAGAAGAGCATGAGTTAATAGCCTTGCTAAGAGAATACAGAGATGTATTCGCTTGGAGTTACAAGGACTTCAAAGGTGTGGACCCTGACATATGCTCACACATGATTCCCATGACCTCATATGCGAAACCCTCTAAGCAGAATCCATACACATATAATGATAATTATGCGGCCAAGATAAAATAAGAGATAGATCGCTTGGTTGAAGCTAGATTTATCTATGAAATTGAGCACACTGAATGGGTATCCCCCATCTTAGTTGTGCCCAAGAAGAATGGGAAGTTACGTGTATGCATTAACTTGAAGAAGGTTAATGCAGTCACTATTCAAGATAACTATCCACTTCCGATTACCGAGCATCTACTAGAAAGAGTAACAGGCAAGGAAGTGTACAGCTTCCTTGATGGATTTTTTGGCTACAATCAGGTAGCCATTGCTCTTGAAGACCAACATAAGATGGCTTTTGCCACAGAGTGGGGCATATTTGCCTTTTGAGTGATGCCATTTGGGCTTACCAATGCGCCCACTACTTTTCAGAGGCTCATGTGCCATGTGTTTAAAGAATTCCTGAGGAAGAATTTAGAAGTCTATGTTGATGATCTCTATGCTCATTCCAACATTAGACAGACACATATACCAGAAATCAAGCAAATCTTTGACAAATGTAGAGAATACCAAGTCTGCTTGAACCCAGAAAAGTGTGTTTTTATGGTCAAGCAAGGCAAGATTCTAGGACACATAGTGTCAAAGAATGGCATATCCACTGACGAAGAGAAAGTGAGAGCGATCGCAGAACTACTGAGGCCAAAGAATGTCAAGGAAGTGCAAGCTTTCATGGGGCATTGTGGTTATTACCGACGTTTCATACACATGTATGCCACATAGCAAAGCCTCTGTATGGACTTTTGACTAACTTTGAGTGGACTGAAGAATTTGAGAACTCCTTCAATGAGCTTAAACGAAGATTATGTTCAGCACCAATCTTAACAACACCAGATTGGAATAAGCCCTTTCACGTCCATGTGGATGCATCCAATTATGCTATTGGATGTGTGCTAGCACAACCTATGGGCGAAGGTAATATGGATCTTCCAATTTCCTATGCTAGTAGAAAATTGAATGCAGCTGAACGAGATTATACTACCACCGAACGAGAAGGATTAGGCATGGTATATGCGGTCAAAAAGTTTAGACATTATTTACTTGCAAATAAGTTTAAATTTTTTACTGATCATCAAGCACTGTTGTATTTGGTAAACAAGCCATGCAATACAGGTAGATTAGTAAGATGGTTTCTCTTACTAATGGAATATGAATTTGAGGTTGTGGTAAGGAAAGGCAAGACCCATCTGAGAGCAGACCATCTCTCTAGGATCACATCAGGAGAGGCCCCACAAGGAGTATCAGATGACCTTCCTGAAGCTTACTTGTTCAATTTGGAAGTTGTATCACAGTGGGCCAAGAAATTAGTGCCACTATTGACATACGGACCCAGACACCCAATAATAAACACTCAAGATAGAGAGGTAGTAAAAGCCCAAAAGTACCATATCATGGCATGAAGTATGTACAAGCATACAGATCAAGGGATATTAGCTTGTTGTGTGGAAGAGGACGACTACGCAAAATGGTTGCAATTAGCACATGTAGGTGCATTAGAGCAACACTATTCGAGGCAAAGAACTTTACAGACACTAAGGAGACTCGGAGTGCACTGGCCAACTATGGAAGCAGATGTTCATAAGTTGTGTAAGGAATGCCCAATCTGTCGTATTAGACCACCCGTGGAGCACGCAACACTATATCAAGTGTCTCTAATACCAGATTGGAGTGAACCATTAGTACCCTTCCTGAGGACGAAAACATTCCCTCAAGATATGACCCTGGCTAGGTAGAGGAGCTTAGAACAAGAAGCTTTAGGCTACTCACTCATTGGAGATAACTTATACAAACGTGGTAAAGATGGTTACCTCATACTATGTGTCCATGAGACTGAATATCTAAAGATATTGGAAACTGCTCACCAAGGTGTAGTAGGAGGACACTTTGGACCAGATCGGGTGATTAAGGCAATACTATTTGCATGTCTTTGGTGGCCCATGCTTCACATGGATGCACATACCTATGTGAAGAGATATGATGTTTGTCAGCGAACTCAGTATCCTATACGCAAAGATGAGATGCCATTGAAACCTATGATGGGTGGACATGCATTCTCTAAGTGGGGAATAGACTTTGTAGATCTTATTAACCCCCCAGCCAAGAGTTCACATGTTGAATACATCATCGTGGCCATAGACTATCTAACCAAGTGGGTAGAAGTGAAAGCCACAATGAAGAACGATGCTCAGACGACTGCTAAGTTTTTATTTGAGAATGTGTTCACTAGATACGGGCTACCTATAGAGCTAGTAAGTGATAGAGGCACTCACTTCTTGAATGAAGTTATTGAAAATCTTCTTCAAGAGTTCTTGGTGATACACAAGAAGTCTGCCCCCTATCATCCACAAGCTAATGGGCAAGCCGAAAGCACAAATAAGATTCTATGCAATGTGCTCACCAAATTAGTGAATAATAAATGCTCTGATTGGGATAAACAGCTACACCATGTTGTTTGGGCATAAAGAGTTGCCTATAAAACGGTGCTCCAAGCCACACCCTTTCAGATGGTATTCGGCCAAAATGTAGTGCTACCTTTGGACTTTTTGATACCTACATTGAAAGTAGCACAGGAGCACGAGTGGACAGGCTATGAACTCTCCTCTAGAATCTTTGACCTTGAACGACTAGGTGAAACAAGACTGAGAGCTGCAGCAGGAATATACACAGCTAAGAAAAGACAAAAAGCATATTTTGATGCCCACGTGAAGGATAAAGGCTTGAAAGCAGGACACCTAGTCCTAGTCTACACCTTGAAGCAACACGCACGGAAATTAGCAAAGAGAGGCTATGGACCAATGATTATCAATAGGATCTCAACGAGTGGAGCAGTTCAATTAGCCACTCTAGAAGGTGATGTCCTCCCTAGTTACATTAGCGGATGTAGAGTCAAGTTATATCAGGAACCCCTCACGGAGGAGATGTTAAATTTACTCAATACTGTAAAAAAATGTAAAGAAGAGGAAAAACGAATTCGAGAAGAAGCTCAGGCAGAAGCATTGGAACGCATCCGAAGAATGAAATTGAGAAGGCAAGGTAGAGATAAGCCTAGGACAGATGCCTATGAGGATCCAGGATATCATATGGCTATGTGCCAAATCTCAGGTGTAAACTCTAATAGAATAATTGACCGACGTCCTTTTGTTACCTTAGAGATAGGACAAGGACAGAGTGCAAGAACTATACGGGCTTTAATTGACTTAGGTGCAGCAACTAGTGTTGTTAAACTTTTGTACTGCCAAGAGTTGAACTTAAGTGTCAATCCTATAGAAGCATATCTCATAGGACTGGGAGGTGTGGAAACCCCTTGCATGGGCGAGGTGGAACTTCCCCTCTACCTTCAAGATGTGCTAACGATAGTTAAAGTGCTAGTGTGTCAAGACGAGGATCTCACTGAGCCTGTTGTCTTGGGTCAAGAATGGATCTATGATCATGTAGTCAACCTAGACCTAAGAAGTGGACTTCTTCAGGTTTGGGTAAATCGAAACCGCATTACACTTGAGTTAGAAAATGAAGCACTCAAGGAACTAGGAGAGGCACAAACTCCTGGTCCTTCCAGGAGTACGCATGAATATGAAGATGCTATTCTTGTCCAAAACTATGTGATGCAGAGGGAGGATTGTCTCTACAAAGAGGTCAAGGATACGATGGAACTCCCTTCTTTTCCAAACGCCAAAGGGATACGACAACCAAAGGCGGATCAAATGCAGGAGAAGCAGATGACCTATGCTCGAAGTCAAAAGAAGGAATGAAGCAAGATGTCTCAACCACCAAAACAAGTATGGGTGCGGAAAGGCGACCAACCTATTGCGGTCCAGTCACAATCATCGGCTCAGCCTCATATTAGTGAGCAACCACAGAACACCAATAAGAATCCTTTCAAAAATTCTTCTACTAAAGTGAGGTTTATCTGGGTACCCAAGAAGTCAATGAAGGCTGACCCACAGTCAAGACAAATTTGGGTGCCTAAGGCTTGCTTGCGGGCTCAAATAGCCACATATAAACCACATCATCTACGACATGATTCACTCACTCGAACAACTGATTTTCACTCTTATTCCACACGCACAAATACATATTCTTCCATGAGCCCGGGTAGAATCACTTGTAAATGGGTCCCTAAAAAGCCTCATTTCCAAGCAGACAAGCCCGCTAGAGTCTCTAGAAAATCAAAAGAGGAAGCCATCCACTATGTTTGGCAGCCCAAACCTTGTAATAAACCATCTGATCCCATTGCTAAGCCACTCCCATTTACTAACTACATCCACACTGCACCCCACCACCCCAATTCGCACATAGGTATTCCCACATTCGCTAACCACACTTCACGCTCACATCCACGTGAGCACTAACTAACCGACTAACTACGTCACAGTTCATCATCTTAATGTTGTAACGGGGACACATGACCACTTGATGTCCATTTGCAATGTTAACATTCATTTGTATATTCTCACAGAACCGGTGACCAGTTTCTTGAATATGGTCGAGGCTGTAGGAACAAGCTCCTAGGCAGGCACGAGTCCTCAGATCGTAGACCTTGAAAGTCTTCCTATTGAGGAGGAGTTGAAGGAAAGACCACAGACATTGAGAGCATTACATGTCATACCTATTGAGAATCCTCCCCAAGGTCACACATCACCAGTAAGAAAAAACTCGCATTGGTTCAGTGATGTGACAAGACCTCTTGGAGAAGGCACTTATTTGTGGGAGGCAGAAATAGAGTTCAACGGACGCTGGGGCCGGTATCACTTCTTTACAAGAGAGTTTGAGAGGCTTCAAAATAGTGAGGGATTGAAACCAATATGGAAGAAGGTTGGATTATATGATTACTTCAAAGCTTAGCTACCCAAGCCGGACTTTCTACGATGTTCATACTTGATTAGCACCCTCACTCCCAGTAAAGAGAAAAAGGGCTACAACACCTTTGTACTACCGTCTCTCACAAGAGGTAATGAACTGAAGCACTTCAAATTGACGAACAATTTGGTAAGGGAAGCTCTAGATATGAAAGGTATGCACATCCCCACAGAAAAAGAGAAAATGATCCCGGACAACATGAAGAACAGGAACTTGACTAAACTGAAGGATATGTTGGCAATGACACCAACGATTGCCATTCACCTCCGAATGTGCATGCAACACTTCGTGTTCACTGCTCAAGAAAGATTCACGATGCCACCCAAGAAGATTGGGTTCAGTTTATACTTAGCAGATGCTTTCGATCTGACAATCAACATGCCTCATTGGATCATTGACCAAATACACTTGGCACATCAACGATGGTACAAGAAGCAGAAGTCAGTACTTTATGGATGTTGTGCTCTTACAAGAATCACTTATCGGTGCTTGGCATACGATGTGCCAATTCAAGGGGCACTTGTTTGGACTAGGGTACAAGAATTTCAACGAAGACTATCAACCACAGGGCCTCCATCCAAGAAAATGAGGGGAGTTATTCAGATGCCCTATGCACAGGCCTGCGGTGCCACACTGACACCGGACACAACTCCACGACTTCCGAGGTGAGTACAACCTTTCACCATCAGATTACCAAGGCACACTATGGAAGGACCGAATCTGGTGTTCCCACCAATACACACTGATTTAGAGTTCCCTCACGGCTTCACGCAGGAGGATTTAACTGATGAAGAGGTAGCACGGATAATTAATGCTACTAATTTGGAAGTTGAAGCAGAGCAAGTAAGTGGGAAACAAACTGTCATGGATCAACCCCATCCCACTCAACCAGAAGTCGTGGAAGTAGAGGAGGATGAAGAGGAGACTGCAGAAGAAGAGCAAGATGATGAACAAGAAGGACCATCCGACGAAGGGGAGTATGAATATGAACAAGAAATTATACCGGAACTTTAAGGAGCCCCTGCCTATACAAAGCAATTAAAAAGACTGTATGATACCATCAACTGGGTTCAGGAACAACAAAAACTATCTCTAGCAGTAGGAAAGGCCTTAATGAACCAGATCTTGGAAGACGAAGGTGTGGATGATCAATACAGTGCGACCCTTGACATGATCGTTGATGCATTGGGGGTACCAGAGACGGTGCACACCACCCTCGCACACTCGCGAAGATCGGAGCGAAGACACGGTAGACGTCCCCCTAGACCAGGAAAATAGATAAATGTCTGGGTATCAAAACCACAGGGCACCTCCACAACCACTGGCACAGCTTACACCACTCAGCACACTGATGAAGCCCATACCTCAAGTGCACCCCCATCACCACCTTTACCACCCTCCCCTCCAACTCCACCACCTTCACCTCCTACCACCACTGTCACCACTAATGTTGCAGCCACAGATTCCACTTCCCATACCAAAGCACAGACTGTGAGTCAACCCTCACAATCCGCACGACCTGATACCACCACTATTGTAAATGCTACCACTGACATTGTAATTCTAACTGTAGCCACTGAAAACCCCATTCCCCCTATCACACTTCCTGGCGGTTCATATTCACAACTACACATACCACTTTACACCTTCACGACCATCACCACACCGACAGCTCCCATGTTCACAATCACTCCCACGATCGCATCCACATATGACCTCATGGACATATCACCCACTTCCGCACCTCTCCCTCCCCCCATATTCCCACAATCTCCCATTCCCCCACCACCCACTTCACCCTTCTCAAGCACATCCTACACACTCCCTTTCCCTTTTCCCTACCCTCGTGCATTCAACACCTTCCCAGCATCCACTCCTATCAATAATGTATTTAATACTTTGTACCAGTGTATGTCTCAATTACAACAACATTACTAGCATCTAGATGTTCAGCTTACGAATCTGTTCCGAACCCACGAAACATTACAAGAGAGACTCATTAACTTAGAGAAGGACAAGAGGCTATTACAACAACAGTATAATACCTTGCAGGCACAACATGATCAATTAGTAGCCAATCCACCCCAGCCAGATACCGAGGAAAAACAGCAACTCGATGAAATGTTACACGCCTAGATAACCGACAATCTCAAGCTTCGACGTAACATGGCCTTACTACGCAAACACATGTCTCCAGCACTAGAAGAAAATAAAAGACTGCAGAAATAGAATGAAGAAAACCTAGAAGCAGCAATGGAGGGATCACCGAAGGAAATCGACCTAGAGCACTTCAAGGCCATCCCATCAGAAAATATGCAAATCGTGTTGGAAACACATGTCGATCTCCTGGAAGCACACGCAGCCTTAGAAAAAGAGCGGGATGACCTACTCAAGCAACTGGTGATGGAGAGTGTTAATCTCCAAAAGAACAACCTATTCTTGAAATTAGAGCACCTCTATATCAAGAATAAGTCCAGACTCCACGTAATTTAGAAAACAATCACCAACCTATCAAGAAATTGATTATTCTGAAAAAATCAAATTCTCAGAAAAGTCTGCTGCAGATTAATCTCTGATTGACTAACCATTCATGTAAAATTTTTTATAAAACTTTGTAGATGTGTCGCCTTAAGGTTGTGCATCTTCTCCAACTTAAATCTCCTCAAATGATTGAGTATACTTTGAGAAATGACTCAAACACTTTACCTATGTGTGAAACTACTTCTCTGCAGTAGCGACTTTGACACTTGTAACTTCTTAGCTATGGTTCTCCCAATGTCGAACCCGTTTGGTCAAATGCTTTTAGATGTAGATAGGTTATCTCTCAACTTAGATTTTGAGCTATCATTTGTGTAAAACTTTACACTGTGCACTGAGCACTGTTCATTTCTTTGAACTCAAAATCTGCGCCTGTTTCAAAAGATACTCAAACCTTTACACATACAAATGTTCCTATTCAGAATTCTCTCAGCCTAATCACAATTGGAAGCTAAAACTTTGTAGAGTAGTCAATCAACTCTAGACTTAGACTTGTACAAAAGCATTCCTCAAAAGATCTACCACAGAAGGAGACAACACAGAAACTTCAGGCGCAAAAATTCTGTCATTTCTGAAGAAGACTACAACTGAATGAGAGAGAGACTTCAACTAACTTTTCATGTGTCTAATGACACTTACAACTACTCATTTCTCTATTTCTATGCTCTCACATAGTCTCTTCTCGTCTTCTCTATACATCTCGACATTTTTCCATAGTATTTATAGGCAAATATGTACAAACTTATGACTAAACATAAGTATAAGTAACCTATGTCTTAACTAATGTACATATGTGTACATTTCTTTCAACCTATGAATGTAACCATCTTCTAAGCTTCAAAAATTGATCTTATCTCCATCCTTTGTCTTTCAAAACTTCAATTGGTGATTGGTCTACACCAACATCTCCCCCTCAATCATCAATTGAGGTTTCTCTTATCTTCTTTATACCTGCCATGTCTTTGAACTTCTGTAACTTTGGTCCATCCAAGCTTTTTGTAAGCATATCAGCTATCTGATCTTTTGTTGAAGTGTGTATGAATTCAATCTCTTTATCCATCACCTTCTCTCTTAGAAAGTGATACTGTATCTCAATGTGTTTGGTCCTGGCATGAAAAACAGGATTAGTAGCTAGATATAATGAACTCATGTTGTCTCCATAAATGATAGGTATGCTCTGTATAGTGTCAAAACTCTTCATGAGAGTTTTAAGCCATATCACTTCCTTTGTAGCTTCAACCATGCCTTTGTACTCTGCTTCTGTAGATGACAAAGCAACTGTATGTTGCTTCTTTGAGCACCAAGAGATTAACTTATCTCCCACATAACACATGTACCCATAGGTTGATCTTCTATCATCTGGATTACCTACCCAATCTGCATCACTATATATTTTGATATTTGTATCTGATGTAAAACCATAATACAAACCCTCTTTGAGTGTACCCTTAATGTATCTCAACACTCTTTGACCTGCAATCCAATGTTCTTTCCTAGGACAATGCATGAATTGAGACAACACCCCAACTGCATATGATAAATCAGACCTAGTTAATGTAGCATAAATAAGACTACCAACCAGACTCTGATATTGTTTCATGTCCTTGAACTCTTCACCTCCAAATCTGCTCAATTTATGATTCACCTCCATTGGATTAGGTGCTACTCTACAATCATTCATTTTAAACTTGGTTAACAAATTCTTCAAGTACCTTTCTTGAGTCACATACACTCCATGTTGAGTGTATGAAATCTCCATGCCCAAGAAATATGACAAATCTCCCAAATCACTAATTTTGAACTCTTTCTCCATTTGCTTCTTTAGGCTTTGTATGCCTTTCTCATCTGTACCTGTAAGAATTATATCATCAACATATATACATATGTAAATGAACCCTTCATCACTTGCTTTGACAAGCAAGCTACTATCTGCTTTAGATACTTGAAATCCAAGTTTTTTTAAGAACTTTACAAGCCTATAGTTCCATGCCCTTGGGGCCTGCTTCAAGCCATATAAAGCTCTCTTTAGCTTACACACATGATGTGGATATCTTCCATCTCTGAATCCTTGAGGTTGCTTCATGAAAACATCATCTGAAATATAACCATTCAAAAAAGCATTCTTCACATCTAATTGACACAATTTCCAACCTTTACATGCAGCAATTGCTATAAGTGTTCTGATGGTTGTCATCTTTGCCACAGGACTATAAGTCTCATCATAGTCAATACCATATGTCTAAGCAAACCCTTTTACAACAAGTCTAGCTTTGTACCTAGACACACTTCCATCTGCAAAACTCTTTGTCTTATAAACCCACTTGCATCCAATGATCTTCTGGCTATTTGACTTTGGAACCAAATCCCAAGTTTGATTCTCCATCAATGCATCATATTCTTCCTGCATAGCTTTCTCCCAATTTTCTTTACCTTTTGCCTCTTCATATGTAGAAGGGTCTTCATCTGCTTTAATCATGTATGCATAATCCTTAGTAGTCAAGAATGAAGTATCATAGCTATACCTTGTAGGTTGCCACTTGTGTCTTGATGACCTTCTAAGTTCTCCACTCCTTGAGGTTTCTGGTTCTTCACACTCAGGATCAAATCTTGGCATTTCTTCAACTTCAACCTGCACTTCATTATTCATTTCTTCATCAAATATCTGTACCTTTGACTTACCTTTCCTTTGACTCACAATTTCTTCATCATCTGTATTAATATTGATAGTACCTGCATACCAAGTACCTTGCTCATCAAATGTAACATCTTTTCATATAAGAATTTTTTTGTGGATGGATTCCACAACCTGTATCCCATCTGCTTATCATCATAACCAATGAACACATATTTTTCAGCTTTAGGCTCCAATTTGTGCCTTAATTGTGATGGCACATATGCATATGCCAAACATCCAAATACTTTGCAATGGTCTAATGTAGGTCTCTTACCCCACCATGCCTCATATGGTGTCATACCCTGTAAGGCTTTACATGGTAGCCTATTGAGCAGATAAGTGGCTGTATTTACAGCCTCAGCCCACAAGTAATTTGGGCAATTTTTCTCCTTCAACATGGATCTTGCAAACTCAACAAGAGTCCTATTCCTCCTCTTTGCTACACCATTTTGTTGAGGAGAGTACCTGCAAGTAACCTCCCTTTTTATACCTGCATTCCACAAATAATCACTGAACTCATTAGAGAAATACTCTCCCCCTCCATCTGACCTTAGTCTCTTCAACTTATGACCTGTAATTCTTTCTGCATACACATGATAATGTTTGAATGTATTGAACACCTCTGACTTATCTTTGATCACATAGATAGTGATCCATCTGGTAGCATCATCAACATAAATCACATAATACCTTGGCCCATTGATACTGAAATCCTTTGATGGTCCCCACACATCTGTGTGTACCAACTCAAGTTTCTCTGAATACATAAACCCATGCTTAGAATAGGGTTGCTTATGAGCCTTACCTAATTGACATGCCTCACATCTGTATGTCATATGTTGACCTGCAACATTAGGCAATCCAAGCACTGAACCATTATTAATCATATCTTTGATACCTCTTTCATTGAAATGTCCAAGCCTCTTATGCCAAAGATCTAACTTAGAGATCTTATGTCCTCCATAAGTGAACAAGGCATGACCAACATTACCTTGAATTTTCAATGTGAACAATCTTCCTTCTTTCTTCCCTGAAACAATTTGTTTATACCCATTGCTAGGGTCTTCCACAAACACTCCTTCATTAGTGAACCTCACTTCATAACCTTTTTCCACAATTTGTCCTACACTTATCAAATTCTTAGGAATTGTAGGAACATACAAGACCTTACTCAATAAGGTTCTACCATCCTTGGCCTTCACTGATCCAATTGAATTCACATTATGCTTTGTATTGTCACCTGTTTGAACAACATGATTAGATACCTTATTTTCCAAATCAGTCATCAATGCTATGTTACTACTCAGGTGATTGCTACATCCTGAGTCAATATAGAAGACTCTTTGGTCTTCACTTTGCCTTTCACAAGTTGCATTCATTATCAATGTTGAATCCTCCTTCTGATCTGAAGCATAATTGTAGTAGGTATTATTGTATTGTTGACTTTGGAATCCTCTACCTGCACTTCTTCCAAAGTAACCCCTACTACCTCTACCTGTGAAATTACCTCTTTGATTTCTGCCACCTCTTCCTCTTGAATTATAGTTCTGATTGTATCCACCATTATTCTGAGTGTTATGCCAACAATCATTAGCTAAATGATATGTCTTACCACAAATCCAGCAAGCTTTGGCTCCATCTTTGTTACTCCTGCCTCTTCCTCTACCTTTGCCACCTCCTCTTCCTCTTAGGAAGTTGGCTTGACTAGTTGTGCCTTCTTCTTCATTTACTTGTTGCTTTCCTTTGTTAGCTTTCTTCTTGTCTTTAGAGTACATTGCATGACCTGCACTCTTGTCAACATCTCCTTTGATATCATTCTCAAAAGTTAGCATATGTCCTAACAATTGATTCAAATCAGGAGTGAAATGATCCAATGAAAGTTCTGTAGATAAAATAAAAGGCTTCCACTTCTCATCACCTCTTAGTCCTGTGAGAATTTGCCTTACCAATTTATCCTCTTCAATGTCTTCATCCACTGCTCCTAATGCATCTGCAATGTCCTTCATCTTTGTCACATAATCAGATATTGATTGTGAAGCCTTCTTCTTGAAAGTAGTAAACTCTGCCCATAATGAAGCCTTCCTTGATTTGGTTGTGTTCTGAAAATGCTCTTCCAAAGCATTCCAAATGTCACTTGCACTTTCAAGACGTCTAATGTGAGGTAGCAAGTAGTCATTGACTGCCATATAGATAATGCTCCTAGCTTGAGCATCTTTTTTCATCCAATTCTTCAAATCTGACAATTCCTCCCTAGTTGGAACACTAGGATCTCTGAATTGAGGCTTTTCTTCTTCACATGTAATGTAAGCTATCAAGTCTTTGCTCATAAGATGAGCTTCCATCCTCATTGACCATGCAGGATAGTTTTCTCTATCCAATTTCTCTATCTGAAGAGAATCTCCCATCCTTTCTTCACCTGTACTAACAGATCTTTAAGCTTTATGAGAAATAAATGTACCTTGGCTTCGAATATTACTCCTTCTTATCCTTTTGACGACTTCAATGTGTCTTCTTTCAAGATTTCTTCACTCTTTGTCCTTTTGATCCTTCGAGATGTAAAATTTGTATATCTGCAGCAGTCAGAGTCTCCCTTTCCTTGATTTTGATGCTTCCTGCTCTGATACCACTGATGGAGAGTGTTAATCTCCAAAAGAACAACCTATTCTTGAAATTAGAGCACCTCTATATCAAGAATAAGTCCAGACTCCACTTAATTTACAAAACAATCACCAACCTATCAAGAAATTGATTATTCTGAAAAAATCAAATTCTCAGAAAAGTCTGCTGTAGATTAATCTCTGATTGACTAACCATTCATGTAAAGTTTTTTATAAAACTTTGTAGGATGTGTCGCCTTAAGGTTGTGCATCTTCTCCAACTTAAATCTCCTCAAATGATTGAGTATACTTTGAGAAATGACTCAAACACTTTACCTATGTGTGAAACTACTTCTCTGCAGTAGCGACTTTGACACCTGTAACTTCTTAGCTATGGTTCTCCCAATGTCGAACCCGTTTGGTCAAATGCTTTTAGATGTAGATAGCTTATCTCTCAACTTAGATTTTGAGCTATCATTTGTGTAAAACTTTACACTATGCACTGAGCACTGTTCATTTCTTTGAACTCAAAATCTGCGCCTGTTTCAGAAGATACTCAAACCTTTACACATACAAATGTTCCTATTCAGAATTCTCTCAGCCTAATCACAATTGGAAGCTAAAACTTTGTACAATAGTCGATCAACTCTAGACTTAGACTTGTACAAAAGCATTCCTCAAAAGATCTACCACAGAAGGAGACAACACAGAAACTTCAGGCGCAAAAATTTTGTCATTTCTGAAGAAGACTACAATTGAATGAGAGAGAGACTTCAAGTAACTTTTCATGTGTCTAATGACACTTACAACTACTCATTTCTCTATTTCTATGCTCTCACATAGTCTCTCCTCGTCTTCTCTATACATCCCGACATTTTTCCATAGTATTTATAGGCAAATATGTACAAACTTATGACTAAACATAAGTATAAGTAACCTATGTCTTAACTAATGTACATATGTGTACATTTCTTTCAACCTGTGAATGTAACCATCTTCTAAGCTTCAAAAATTGATCTTATCTCCATCCTTTGTCTTTCAAAACTTCAATTGGTGATTGGTCTGCACCAACAACTGGCAGCTCAGCAAGAGTCACCAAAAGAAATCACAGCCGCAAGTGATACATCTAAAGAAGTGGCAGAACTCAGAGCACAACTGGAAGAACTGCAAAATAGAGTTCTTCAATATGAGCGTCAACCCTCTCCCCTCGTGGAGCCGAATCCTGAGGACTTAGTTCCAACTGAAGTTGAGGAGACTTTTGAAGACCCATATGTACCCATGCCTGCACCTGGAGGTAAGCACACAGAGGAAGGAAGGGACACAATTGAGATCAAAGCTCCTGAATGGATGCAAAAGTTAGAAAAGGTTGGCCCAACCCATGATGAGAGAGTTATAGTACAGATACAGTCTATGTCCCGATTGGAAGAAGTTGTCATCAAATCAGATTACTTCAGAAACCTCTCCCATCATCGGTGGATTGGCACTTCCGATGATTTGTATGTTCCATTCTATGTATTAATGGCAGATTATAATGCTGGGATAAAGTAGCACACAACAAAAGAACCAACCTCGGCAACACAAATTGCACCGGATGACATTCTTGCAAGTGCCACGCATGGAAATATATTTCAACCTACATGGAGGATACGCCTACTTGAAACATACCGCGAGATGGTATGCACTTGGAATAATATGCCTTTATACATCAAGTATAATCCATGCTACTGTCTTGTCTTTCGCCGGAGATCATGGCCAGAGTACACCAAAAAAGTTTTGACAGTTAAAGGATGTGCAAAATGGTTAAACTATGTATACTTGACACCACCACGTGGCCAACCCATGGTCGCATACATGATTTCAACCATTCGGCATTGGGGGATCAGATTCAAAAATGCACCAGACATCATGGCACAGATGTGCCTCAAAATATTTGAGCTAATGCTGGTTACATTCAAGACATTTAGAAATGTCAAAGAACCTCATCTTTTGGCTCTCGGATTCAATGAAGGCAACCAAGATCTCGTTTATGATATGAGCACCACACCATCCATCAATGTTGTCTATGCATGGCATGCTCGTGTCAAGTATCTACCAGCCTGTTTCAAACAAACATTTGAAGAAATGTTTATCACAGGGTTCTGGGAATATCATTCAGAGATATTCATTCCCAGACCATCTCATTTATTAACAGGCTCTACATTCAGAGAAGCTACGTATGCCGCATCTGGAGGTTCCTGGGCTAGTACACTGGGATGCCCTACTCACCGACTTGGCTAAGGACTCAGATTAACAGAACACCACCTAGCGACAGATGTGGTGGAATACTACATCCAATGGTCCACTCAACAAGGGTTTGTCAGAGACGACAGATGCGAGAGAGGGGGGAGTGTTGGCAGTGGTCAGGGCAGTCACGGACTTACAAGACAAGGAAGCCAACGGGAAGGGCCAAGCAAACAGAGCAGTCAACGCAGATCTGGAAAATAGGCATATCATTTTTCATGAAGCTGAAGGTCAAGGACAAAGCACAAGAGTACATCAAAGAGGTGGACACACAAGAAGAAGGAGCAACTAGGGAGCTCCAGGAAGTGTATGTCAAATTTTTAGAAGAAATCCCTACAAAAATAGTGATTTTCATCACTAAAGGCCATTGTAAATACCATTTCATATTTTTGTAGCTACATTTTGTGCAATCCAAGGAGTCCTTGAGCTTGAGGAGCATTAGAAGTACCTACCTATCAATTTTCATATTTTTTAAAATCTTTTTGAGCCCTCAAATAGGCTCTAGAACCTAATTTTTAACTAGGCCGGACACTAGGTCTCGACAGGGCCAAAGCTAGTCAAAAACTATAAAAAGAGCTAGAGAGCTCATTTTTGAGGTTAGCTTTGTAGAATTGAACTTATAAGAGCACTTTTGAGTAATCTAAAGAACTCCATTGTCTCTCTCTTTGTTCTTGCCTTGTGTGCGCGTGTGTGTGCATGTGTGTGCATGTTAGTGTGCTTCTCACTCACACACTTGTGCCATCACTTGTTTAAGGTCTTCATACCATCCTCACGTCTTCCCAAATTGACATTAAAAGAGGTGCTGCTCATCACTAAGCTACAACACTGCTCCTACTTGATTAGCATGATCACCCCTAGTAGAGCCAAAGGGGGAGATAGTACATTTTTTCTCCCATCTCTAACACCAGGCCATGAATTGAAAAGATTTAAACTTACCGGCAACCTAGTACGGGAAGCCTTGGACATGAATGGCATGCACCTTCCCATAGAGAAGGAAACATTGATCCCTGGAAGAATGAAACACAAAGATCTTAACAAGTTAAAGGATATGGTTGCTATGACACCGCCCTCCACCTATGCACAATCATGCAACACTTTGCTTTTCCAGCCCAGGAGCGCTTCATGATGCCATCCAAAAGAATTTGGTTTAGCTTGTACTTGGTAGAGACAGAAAACCTCACAATCAATCTACCCCACTGGATCATAGATCAAATCCACCTAGCACATCAGCTCTGGAATAAGAAACATAAGAATGTGCTTCATGGATGTTGTGCGCTGACAAGGATCATTTACATGTTCTTAGCTTATGATGTGCCTATTCAAAGAGCACTAGTGTGGTCCCAAGCCCAGGAATTCCAGCGACGGCTATCAACAACAGGGCCACCTTAGAAGAAAATGAGGGGTGCAGTTCAAATACCCTGTGCACAAGCAAGGGGTGCCACCCTCACACCAGAGGTGACACCACCTTAGACCAGACGTGTCCGTCCATTTACTATTTGCTTACCCAGACAAAGTGCAGAAGGACCCAATTTGGTTTTCCCTCCGATTCCATCGGACTTGGAGTTCCCACAAGACTACACCGTGGACGATTTGACATATGAAGAAATTTCCCGCATGATTAATGAAGCCAATCTTGAGACGGAAGCAGAACAGACTCGAGGACCACAACCAACCACAACAACTTCAGCTCCTACCCAACGTGAAGTAGTGGAAGTAGACGAGGATGAAGAAGAGACTGACGAGGAACATGACCAAGAGCAAGAAGAAATTACAGAACTAGCAAGTGCACCAGCATATACTGTGCAAATCAAAAGATTATATGAGACTATGAAGAGAGTCCAAGAGCATCACAAGCTATCGATGGAAACAGGAAAGATGCTAATAAGTCAGATGTTAGGAGAAGAAGGAGTGGACAAACTATTTATTGAATCCCTGAACCTGCACGTGGATGCGCTGGGCCTGGATGAAGCCATTCATTCAGCTATGGATTATATATTCATCACTTTGAGAAACGAGTGCCTACCCGCCCCATGCGCTCCGGCAAGCAAATTGACATAGATGTATCGACACCAGAAGATACCACACAGACGGAAGAACATCAGGCAGCACTGTCATCACCACACTCCTCACCCATCACTACACAATTCACTTCGCCCCATGACACGACCACCCCAACTTCCACAATCACCACATATGTTATGGGAATTCCCCTCTCTCTAGGCATCCATCTTGGAGGGGTTACTATGCCCACCTTCACAACACTATTCACGAACATCACATCCACCCCACCCACTGTTCCCATCTACACAGTCACACACACTTTTGATACCATGGAAACATCACCAGCCACAGCACCACTCCCTCCCCACACACAACCACAATCTCCCATACCCCCTCCACCCACATCACCACTTGATTCCACCTCATTCACAATTCCCTTTCCCTTCCCCATCCCCCCTGCATCCTCTCCTTTACCAGCCTTCTTAAATGTAAATAATGTGTTTCTACTTTATATCAATGTGTATATCAATTACAGAGCGAATATCAGACTCTCGAAGATCACCATCGTCAATTAACTACGGACCACCAACAACTACAGAGTGGGTTGTGACTATAGAAGAAGAAAACACTTACCTCAATCAACGCTACACCACACTCGAACAGGTCCATCAAACTCTCTTGGAGACACCCCAACCATCAAAATCATAAGACATCAAACAACTCGAAGCTTTACTCGAACTCTACCATTCTGATAATCTTAAAGTCCGGCGTAATTTGACCCTACTCAGAAAACACATGGCCATGGCACTCAAAGAGAACAAGCGATTGCAAAAACATCATCAAAATCATGGTTTTTAGAGAAAACATGATTTTGGTAAAAGTAAGAGGAAAATTCATACTCTGAGTGTGGATTTTGGACCACTATATAGGCTTTCTTCTAAAAACCTTATTCTTATAAGAATATAGGATTTTTACCTAAGGAACAATTTAAAAAGCATCAGAATTGTGGTTCTTGTCAGATCACGATTCTGGTCAATTCAAAGAGTTTATGACACTAGATTTTATAAACTCTTAGACTTAGTTGTTATAGGTGTAAAAGATTAATAGCTTTGGTGAAAAAAGTTAGAAAATTATTCCAAGGTTGTGGAAAAATCATGAAAATCATGTTCTTTAGAGAAAAACATGATTTTGGCCAAAACTAGAGTATAAAAGTCTTATTGAAAGAGACTTAATTACTCAAATTGGATCATATTCTTAAAAACAAATAGATTCTTAGTGTTTTTTGAAAATTTCCAAATAAGGAGTATCACAAAATCATGAGAATCATGATTTTTGAACCAAAGACGATTTGAGCATTTTTGTGACATTTAGAGGAAATTTTTGACATAAGAGGGTTAATCTCTCAAAAACAATAGGTTTTGAGGTTAGAAAACACCTTAAATAGAGAAAATCATAAAAATCGTGATTTGGACAAAAACATGATTTTGACTTATTTGGAGTACAATATAAGTTCAAAGTCAAAACTTTGGTATTCATCTAGGAAAAATAGGACTTATAAAACACCATTAGTTAAATAAAAGTTTCAAATAGTGGAAATCAACTCACAACTTGTAAATCGTGATTTCTTGGGTAAAAAAACGATTTTCATTAAACACAAAAATTCAAACACAATTTCAAGTGGGAACTGTTGAGAAAATCAAAACATAGAAAAATTTGAAAGAAAACTCACAAAAGACACAGAAAAGAGAAAATTAGGGTTTGACCTGGAAAACATAAGCAAGAGCAGTTTTCAGAGAAAATTCCAAGCAAGTGGATGATTTTAAGATCAAGCACAAAGCTCTCTACACTTAAGACACAAGTGTCATCAGGAGGGAATATACATCTGAGTGATTCTCAGGAAGGAGAATTGGAACACAAAGTCAACATGGAAGACCTAAATGAGACAAATGAAACTCAAGATACAAATGACTTTAGAAACATCCTCAAATATAAGTATACAAATAGGTTTGGAGCCTATGTGTATCAAGATGGCATGCATAAGTTCCTCATCAGACTGAGAAACTTAGAAGTTCCTTTGAATTTGATGCCAGTGGCACAATTCAGAGATGGCAAGTATGAGGTTAGACAAGGTTGGGTCTATATATTCTCATATGAACTTGAAAATTCAAATGACCTTGCTCAATGTGGAGATAAGAGACCTTGGGATCAAGAATTCGGGCAAATAGACATGCCAAGACCAAGTGGAAATCAGACTCCTATTGAAACACAAAAGGGAAGGAGGTCACATACTTCTCCAAACCCTTTTGAAAGAGAAGGAGATGAGATACCTGATTTTCCCATTAGAAGGAGACAACCATGGAAAAACCAAGGGAGAATGCTTAGACCCTATCACGTGGAAAAATGCATGAAGAATAAGTATGAAGGGTACTCAAATCCTCATGTCATGCAGTAGAGTTCAGACAGCTGATTAGGGCTGAAGAAGTAGAGGACTATAAAGTTCAATTTGGAGTCTTTGTTCTAACTCTCAATGGACCTGCATTATCTTGGTTTATACCCTTGAGAAATGAAATGTACTCAGATATGGAGTCATTCCTTGAAGCCTTTATAGGTGAATTTTCAAAAACTGGTATCAAACATAGCACAACCATACTAATACATAGTTTCAAACAACAAAAGGATGAGAATGTGAGAGAAGCTCCTAGGAGGTTCAAACAGTATATTGACAGGTGTCCAAAATATGAGGTACCTTCAACGGCTAGACAAGTGTCTCTGTTCATAGAGGGATTGAGGAGTGCACAATTGAGAACCCTAATGTACTATAGGAGATGTTGTCACTTAGGGGCCTATTTGAAGGAGGCAATATATTTAGAAGACAACAGGGGGCAGGATTTGTTGGCATTTGATCAACCAAGGTCAAATGAAGATAGAATTCCACCAACTGAGGAGTTAGCAAAAGCCATTTCCAAAGTCCTAGAGGTTAGCACAAAAGCAAATTCGGTAAATACAAGACTCACACCAAATAATACGTGCTAGAATTGTGGAGAGAATCATCAAGAATATCAGTGTCCATATCATAAACCCCAACATTTGCAAGATAGGAAAACACTCAAGTATTGCACTTTAGAGAAAAAATGGACAACCCATACTAGAGATGAGTGCTTTTACAATAAACAACCTGTTAGAGAGAGAGAGAATATATGGACCAACACAATCCACAAAGAGAAATTGGCTTTGCTAAACAACCTAGACCTGTATTGGGACAACAACCACCATTGCCTACAAATGTGGTACCAGTGAAATACACTCCTGTAGATGAGGAAAGTCCAAGATCTAGACCATCTTTCATGGAGGATTATCATTCTTTTGAGGGATACCATGAAGATTGGGATGAAAATGAAATGAGAGAACCAGACTTACAAGCCTTAGATTTGGGAAATGGAAGAATAGAAATGGACATAGCTACATTCATGTACATAACAAATAATTACATTTCCAATCAGATATCCCAATTCAAAGAAAGTCAGAAAGTAACATGTTATAGATGTGGGGGCCAGAGAGCATTTCATTAGGGATTGTCCACAACCTCCAACACTAAGAGTAGAAGGAGCTTTTTGTAAGGATTGTGGCAGGGAGCACCTAATCAGAGATTGCCTAAGAAACCCTCAAAAACAACAAAACACATCTAGTAACATACCATTGAAAGTAGTAAACATAGTAGAACAAGACCAACTAAGTGAAAATGAACCAATGGCACTAAATTCCATAACTAGAGCTCAAGCCAAGGAACAAGGCATTGGAGTAGAAACACACACTGTGGATAACAAGAAAAATCTATCCGCAAAAGAGAAGAAAAATAGACAAAAAGGTAGATGGAAGAAAAAGATAAGAGCTGCGAAAACCCTAGCCTTAGAAGAGGAAACTGATAGTAACTCAAACCCTAATCAACAAAAAAGCACACAGAAACAAGGAGGGATTGGTCAGGCTTTTGGGAAAGAAGAAATGAAGGACAAATTCTAGTAAAATGGTTGAACTTTCGAAAGATTGCAGGACCCAAAGTAGGATCCTAGCCAACCAAAAAATACATGATTGATATTGCTGAATCTGTCATATCTGCATATAAAGATGTAAATGATGCCGCTTGTATATTAGTAGTCAAAATTATGCGGCTTATAGTAGAATGTATAGAGACTTTTACACACACAGATGTGAGAACCCTCAATTACATATGATTTAATTCACCTTCAGATGCTTTACTTTTTGATCTGAGCGAAACACGAGATATAATTTTCTTAATGGCCTATTATAGTAGAGTAGTATTCTTAGGCAGCCACTACCTTCAAATTAATGAGGATGCCTTTGATTACAACTTTTTTGAAAGAGATTTAGAGATTTTTGATAATTTGTTAGTAATCACAAAGTCAAGACTCACTACATATGAAGCTGCATACACAAAGTACCTGAAGAAGGATGTGATAGATAGTCCAGAAGTTGCAGTTCAATGGAGAAAAGCTTTGTTTGAAATGGTGAACAGTTTGAATGTCACAGAAAGAAAGAGCCATGACTTGCTATCATAGGTCTATCAGAGAAAGAAGAAGTGAAGTGGACTCGCAACAAAATTTTGTTAGATCATTTTTTTTTGTCAAGAGCCAAAAAGTTTAGGAGGGGAAGGATGTTGGAAGAAGCATTTTTGAAGGAAATTTCTTGTACTTAGACATTTTTATGTAGTAATAATTATTCAAATGATGTAAAAATGAGGAAGACTCTTGCTCATGTATAGTAGAAGCATAAATATTTCTCTTAGAATTTTTAGAAGCTCTTTACTAGCATATTTTTAGATTGGAAAGTAGAAGGACCAAATTTCAAGTGTGAAAAGGGACACTTGAAAAAGTATAAAGGATAATTTCTTCTACTTTGTAAGGTTTGTTGCTACTATTACTCATGCTACTCAAGTAATGTGAAGAGCTTCTTGCAAGAAAATCGTGTTTCTTCCCTTGAGTGTCTTCTTCATTTGTTGAGTCTTTCTCTTGTGAAATCTATGGAATTTATGAGCCTTTCTTGTGTATTTCTGAGTGAAGTGCATGAAGAGAGGTTATTATCAGTATATTGAGTGAAGTGTTGCAAGAGATCAATGCTGGAAATGGAAATTCTTAGTTTTTACAGAATCGTGATTGTCTTGTCTATGTGATAAAGGTACTATTTTTTGAAATTTGACTTTATATTTGTAATCTAGAAAGAAAATGGCACACTTTAAGCACAAAGATTATTGAAAATGCTTTCGTATAGCTCAAGATATTCAAAACCCTAGTTTTCCATCTTCATCTTCACTAATTTCTCAGAAATGAGCCATGTTTCCTTTTATTCTTGGATTCGATTAACTAGAAGGGATTTTGGTCTTTGCATACTTCTTGGATGAAAAATTTGATGAAGTTTTAGTTAATCAACAACAAACACATTAGCTCTAAATTTTTGGAAAAAGTTCACCATCACCCCACTATCAAAAGTAGACCCGTTTTCATCAATTTGTGCGATCCAAAAGTGTCATACATGAGACCATAGTGCATCATATTTAGAATACTCCCAATCACATCTTCTTTAATCTCATTCTTCCATAGAGAAAAGTTTGTGCCATCAAATTTTTGGATGTCAAAATGTTCTTTGCCCTGCAAGTTATAACTTCTCCTTGGAACACTAACACTAGACCTTGATCCACTGCATGTGCCTCAGACCTTTGATGCCATGATGGTAGAGAACTGGCTAGAATGACAATGGAGCTAGAAGAGTCCAAACACCAGTAAGGCTCAAAGAAGGATGAACAAGACTTAGATTTTGAGAGAGAACTTAGTAGTCTTCCAAGAGAAGTGAATGAATGAAGAGTAATAAGCAATAGAAAATATTGTGTGAGAATAAATATGCTCACACCAATAAGTGTATCAAAGAGTAAATCGACCAATGTATAGTTGACAAATCCAAAAAATCTGGAAAAAGTTTGCCAAAGTAACCTCTGCAAAATGAGTGTATGATTAGTGTCAAAATCTCATAGAATTGCAAGTATTGGCATGCTTACTAGCATAGTGAATCACTGACTCCACTACATATAATCTGTTACCTGAAAGAAGCCAACTAGGCTTATTGAGCACCTATGAAAAACTATCATACATCTATGGTGAGGCTGGTTAAGTCTTCCACCTGCATCATCGAATAGACCTTGACATCTGGTTGTCTCCCACTTAAGAAAACCTCACCACAAACCTCTTTATCAAATGTAAAAGGCTTTATGCAAAAATGTAACCGCTATATTATTGACCACATGGACATACATAAGTGATATCCATAGAAGCATACACAATGTGTATGTGCTCAATATATGCAGTAAACTGGAACTGAAAGGTTCAATTCACTACGCAAACACTAGCCAACAACACCTGTAGATGTCTATCAACTCTGTTCTTTAGGCTCAAAAACCTACATAGACTTATGGTGACTACTCCCACCACAACTAAAACCTTTCAAGGAACCTATAGATTAACTAGTGTGGCTGAAAGCATAGCCCAGAAGGTGAACATTTGTTGTCGAAGAAGTACAAAGAACACTCTTCTTGATGTTCTTGGACCTATCTGGAGAGAACTATGCATGACAATACTCCTCACCCCAAAAATGCTTTGAAATTAGGCTTTGAAAGCAACGAATGAAGCTTTGAGGGACCAAAACTTGTTGAGGATAATGTGAACCTTAATCTTTCCCCCTCTTCAAGCACCACAAGAGTGTAGCTCAGAGGCAAGAGATTGCCACAGTTAAGGCAGCTCTCAAGGGAACAATACTAGGATGGGTGATCTCTTGAGAAGTACTGCCAACATCCGTCTTCCTTGATCGTTGAGGTCCTGCCTCGTGCACAAGAAATGAAATAAACATTAGGGGAAAAAATGGACCTTACATGGGCCTTGTAAGGATTCCTAATTTTTAGGGATGAAAGAACTAAATACATGAGCTTAACTAGGCATACAAAACCACTAGTTTTGTGAATAAAAAAATATTTGATGAGGCTTTCTATTTGAATTCTCATGTGTGAGAATTTAGAGCCATTGGATGGCCTAGATCGACAATCAATTTGAAATCCATGGAGATTTGGAGAGAGAATGCAATATTTTTCATGCGAGTGGGTCTAAGTGCTCACACTCTCTGCATCACTTTCCACCGTTAGATCATCAAGAATCATATGATCGTGTGTGAATAGGGCTGAACAATACTTCGACCTTCAATTTTGATCATCTCTCTGCAATAATCTAGACGTTCAGATCATGGAAAATCAAACGGTCCTCTGCGAATCGGGCAGAGTAGCTTGACGTAATAATTTAGAGCCATGCTATGAAGGTATTGATCAAACGGAGCACATAAAAAGGTTCCTTTCAATTGATAACATGGCCTTCAACCGTTGGATCTTGACCATATCTAATGCTCGATGTGTAAAGGTGCCCAAGATTGAATATTTTCAGAATCTATCATTCGATGAACGCTTGTATCCAATGGTCACAAAGTGTTGGCACATTTTTTAGGAACGAACTGATCTAAGCCTTTGAAAAGCTTACAGATCCAAGGGCTCTTGTTCAATGTTGCTTGAATTTTGCAGATCAACCCTCACCTTTGGATCCTCAACCAAATCCAAGGGCTCTAATTAAGTTGTAAGCCTTCCAAAACCAATCACATAACTAAAACCACTAATTCTAGGTGGGTTTTTCCTCTTTGACCACAAAATAACAAGGGAAGCCTATGCCTAGCCTATGTGATTAAGGGACTAGACTGTGTCCACCACCCTCCTCTCATTGGTCCATTCCTAATCATTCCTTAATCTAAAAGGCCCATGAAGGGTTCATTTTTTTCCCTAATGAAGGAACAAAGTTTTTGCATCAAAATGCTATGATCCCAGTGAAGTATTTCGATGGCAATGCACCACACCGCACTCTCCTTCTTGAGAGCTCCACGATATAATATGGTTAGAGTAGAAAACTAAGCTCCAAGCACCACACAAATACTCTGCTTAGAGGCTACATAATACACAAAAAAACATAGTACACAAGGAGCACAAACACAAACTTCTTAGGTTTTACAAATGGAGTCAAACTTAGAGTCTATGGCTGAGGAGGCCATTATATGTTTTATTAAAGAACATATAAAAAAGTGTTTAGTGGTCATTTGGCCTTTCACATGGACGTTAATGATAACACAAGTTCCACTTATCCAAAGGAAAGTGTGAAGAGAGTTAGTTGTTTCAAGTACGTAGTTTGCAAATATGATGATGATAATTAAGTTTGTGGAAGGTAAAACATAATGGTTGCCTATCCTTAAAGGGATTTTGTAAAGGAATCCAAAAACACGAGTCAGTGCTTAGACTTAAGCACTAGAGAGATTCCTATAAAGTCCTCTAATTGAAATATGGGCAAGCATGTTCTTATTTGAATTATAGAGCACTTCAAGATGAAGTTTTTTTTATTCAAAAATATTTGATAAAGTTTTGAAGAATTAGGACTTCAAAATGATCCTTTCAACTAAGATTGGAAAGACTAAGTTGGTTTAAAGGAACCCAATTAACAATGCAACTTGGTGATATCAATCTCTTGGCTAGTAATGCATAAGAAATGCATTGCCAATAAGCAATCATAAAGAGCCAATAAAAGAATTTACTTAGTCTTAAGTGAAGCATTATTTTGAGTAAACATGTCATGAATGGAATCTCGGTGGGTAGACACACTAATCTTTTGTTACCACACAAGTATCTTACGATTGAATGACGATATATAGCTTTAATCTACAAATCGTTTTGAGAATTCAATTTATTTCTCTTGAAAATAGAAAAAAAGTTGCAATACTTTGTTGAAACAGATCTATGCAAAGCTAAAATCTTGAGTCATCTAGGGTTTGACTCACAAAAAGTTCAAGTATCTTAGAAGTTTTCATTGGTTGCACAAAGTTTTGATTCTTTCTTTACACTTTCCAAATCTTTAAGATTTGATTAAGATAGAGTATCTGATTCATTTCATGAAATTCGAGGTTTAGTGGATCTGAACAAAGGTAACTAAATTAAACATCCCAGATAGATGTTCTGTACAAGGAAAAGTAAAGTGTTGTAAGATACCCTAAAAAACACCACTCCAAAATATATCCTATGAACAAGCAACGACTTTACAATATGGTTAACAATATAACCATTTGGGTAAGTCAATGATCAACTTATTAATATTTCCTTTAAGATAGATGCAAAGCCATGCCAAAAGATAATATCTAGTATGAAAATACTAGCTCTATTATCATATGACATAGACAAAGATACTTTCAATTGCATCATATTAGAGAAATAGTTCTATGAAGACTCACTCTTCTTACTTTTTTAAAGAAGAAATCAAGACATAGTAAAGGTACACCTTACAAAGATTTTGATGGTACTTGATTAGAGTTCGAGGAAAAAAGTTTCCATGATAAGACTAAGATGGAAAAAACCTTCTTAATAAGTAATCATTGAGTAAGAGCTAAAGTTGTTGCACTAAAGAGAGATTATAAATGACATGGCATGGGATGTCTAGGTTTACAATATTGCTTATGTGGGTTCAATGGTATGGAATAATAAACTTAAGGATAATGGAAGCTTTCCTTAACTCTTTCATAAAAGTTAAAGAATACATTTGTTATCAGGTACCTAAGTTTGTTTGAGTAAATCTCAAAACAAACTAGGAACGAGATATGCAAGAAGGGAATTCATTCACAAATTCAAGGTAAGCTTGCCAAAGACTTGAAGCATATCCATATTATGGTACTTGAGAATGGATAAGATGGATCCAAAGTTTGGATCACTAAGCATGAAAAATTGCTTTTGGGGGTCAAAATAGGCAAACATGACTTCTCAGAGAATCGGGATTTTTTGCAAATCAAGCAACTTGAAAGTCATGTTGTTTTTTTTTACAAGTGCAACAACAAGAGAATCACATTCTCTCAAATTCTAGAATCCAAAGAATCGAGACTTTCTCAAAATCTACCAAGTAGAGAATCGCAAATTTCTTATAAGAAATCATGACTTTCTCAAACTCACTAAGTCTAGGGAGTCGCAAAATTTTTCTAGACCATCACAATTTTCTCAAAATTCTCAATTCCAGAGAATCTTGAATTTCTTATAGAGAATCAAGAATTTCTCAAAATGCAAAAGTCTAGAGAATCACGAATTTCTTCCAAAGAATCGTGATTTTCTCATGATGCCCAAGTCTAGACAATCACAAATTTCTTCCAGAGAATCACGGTTTTCTCAAATTCCCAAGTCCAAAGAATCGCAAATTTCTTCCAGAGAATCGCGACTTTCTTCTAGAGGATAGCGAAGAATTTCTTCCAAAGAATCGCAATTTTCTCAAAATGCCCGAGTCCAAAGAATCACGAATTTCTTCGAGAGAATCACGATTTTCTCAAAATGCCCAAGTCTAGATAATTGCGTATTTCTTTGAGAGAATCACAAATTTTTCAAAATTCCCAAGTCTAGAGAATCACAAATTTTCTCAAAAAATTTTTGGCGGGGAAAAATTTTGAATTTTCTAGAGAATCGTGATTTTTTGAGAAAGTCGCAATTTTCTGAGTTTTTAGGCGGGAATTTCAAATTTTTTGTGTCGAGACCCAAATGTGCAAAAAATCATGAAAAACACAAGCACATGCACTCCCAAGCACTTCCTAGCACTTTCTTGCACTCCCACACATGAGATATGATGTGAAAATGGTGAAAATGTACTAAAAAACGAAGAATTCTATGAAAATGGTGATGATGAAGAAGGAGAAGAAAAAATCAAAAAAATAATAGAAAATTACTATTTCTTACCTTCCAACATCGCAAATAGTCAAAATTTGGTATAGCTCAAGCATAAGCACCACCTCCTTTACTTGTCAATCTGTGGAGACATGAGGACTGGTATGAAGACAATGAGCAAGTGAAGGCACAAGTGCATGAGTGGAAGCACACAAGTATGCACACACATACACACACACGCACACGGTAAGAGCAAAGAGAGGAACAATGCAAAGCTTCTATTACAAAGAACTCTCTTACAAAGCTTCAATCTCTAACAAGCCAAATCTCTAACAAGCCCCCTTAAAAATGAGCTCTCTAGCTCTTTTTATAGTTTTTTGAGTAGTTTTGGCCTTGTCTAGATCTAGTGTCCAACGTAGTTAAAAATTAGCTTCTAGGCCTTATTTGAGGGCTCAAACGGAGTCTAAAAATTATGAAAATTGGTAGGATGATACTTGTAACACTCCTCAAGCTTGAAGACTCTTTGAAATGAATAAAATGGAGTTACAAAAATATGAAATGGTATTTACAATGGCTTTTAGTAATGAAAGTCACTACTTTTATAGTGATTTCTTCTGAAAATTTGATATGTACTTCTTGGAGCTCCCTAGTTGCTCCTTTTCTTGTGTCTCCACTTCTTTGATGCATTCCTGTGCCTCGTTCTTGACCTTGAGTGCTAACAATCTTCAACTCTGATTAGGGGTCAGGTCTTTCCTCTTTAAGAAAAAAAAGTTGGGAAGTAAAAGAAATAAATGAAAAAGTAGTACATTAATGATTGCTACAAAGAGAAAAAGAATAATAAAAAAAAAGAAAAACATAAAAATATTTTTCATGACATAGATGTGGTCTCGAAACTACTTTTGAGATTTATATGCGAGCTATATGAGGTGGAGTTATGCAACAGTGGAGATACTTGTATTTCCTAATAGGTGTATAGGAACCAAACATGAGAAAATTTATATAAAATGATGAGTTACATCAAAAGGAGTCGATAGGAAAGATTGTTACTGGAAATTATAAGTGATTTCTATAGGTGCAGTTTGACTTATCTTTTAAGGTAGTATGTCGATTGAACACATTTTTGAATCATGAAATACGTACTTTAAAGTCTAATTTATTTTTCTTAGAACTTGCATTTGCATATGAATCCATATTTAAATCTCCAAAAGAAGAATAGTAAAAATTAAAAAAAAGTTTCAAAAGAATCTTGATACACCTTTGTTTCACTTTGCAAGTTGGCCCATCGAGAGTGTTGATATATTTAGATACTTATGTGTATGAATGCATTAGAACTGCCAAGGCACTTTTTTCCCTCTTTAAGAGATTTTTTCCCCCGACTTGTATATATGCCTACCCTAATGGGTCACTTATCTTTGTACATTCTAGTGGTAATACATTCAGTATTATGTGTTGTGCTCCAAGCTTCTTCTTCTTCCTTGTGCTATTCACGTGCTTTTTGTAGGCCTCAAACTCAGCAATTGGTATTAGAGCAGGTCATCACTTCATCTAGGGCATTGTCGAAACCCATCCAGTAACAATCTCAAAATTGCATGAAATTTGGTGAGCTTACTCAAGGCAATTAGGAGTTCAAAACGGCTTCACTTTATGGTGCAAAAATCATGATGTGAGATTGTTTCGGCCTCCAAATCCAGTATCCAATCACTTGTGCAAGCAATTTCACCTTTTTATGCCAAACATATATACAGGTTTCGGTTCAACAGTATAAGTGTCTCAAAGTTTGCTACAAGTTTAGCAGAACTCCAAAGGGTAATTTTGTTCAACTTTTTGAGATACAATCATTTTTGTGCATCACGGTATTTTAGTCAGTGGCCATGGTTGAAAGTAGTGACGTATTCCGTATGTTGGCTATTGAGGATAACTTGGATTGTAGCAATTACCCATTATGGGCTTATATGATGCGTCATGTATTGGTTGCAAAAGGACAATGGAATATTGTGTAGGGTGTTTAAAATGTCCTATTACACCTGCAAACACAATTGCTGAAGGTGATGCAGGTGGCATTGAAGATGATGATATTCTTCATGTTCCTCTTTGTGGCCCTGTTTCTATTGCACCTATTGTAGAGAAAATTTGTTGGGATGACAGAGGTGCTTAGGCACATGCATTGATATCCTTGTATATCAAACATGCCATTATTCCTTATATTTTCTCTTGTAGAGCAATTAAGAATGATTGTGATACACTTATTCACTTTATGCTAGGCAAGGAATGAGGATCGTGTTTCTTACGTCCAAAAATAGTTGGAGAGTGAGCACATGAATGAAGGAGATTCCATGGACAATTTTTGACAAAGATCGAAGATCTGAAGGAGCAGTTAATTTTTGCTGATGAAGTCTTGCCTAACAATTCACTTGTGGAGACTGTTCTGAATGGTCTTCTCGATTCATATCAGAGTTTTGCTTCTACTCTTCGTATGATGATGAAAGGAAATCCCAATGCCTTAACATTTGAGTGGTTAGTCTTTGTTCTGTTGGAGGAAGATCAGTCTAGGCAGAATAGGTCCATTATGCATGTTGCAAATGAGCTTTCCTTGCTAGTAAGAAGGGAAAAGGAAAATGGATCTCATTTACTAGTGAGCAAAAATTTGGTAATTCTACACAATAAAAGAAGGATGATAGAGACGAGAAGAAATAGAAAAGCAGAAATTTTTTGTAAGTACTATAAAGGAAATGATCATGTCATAAAGAATTTTCCAAAACTGGCTGCAAAAGAGGCAAAGAAAAAAGATGCTTGAATGGTTGTTGCAGGGGCCTATACATGGAAAACAAAGTCTACTGATGTTATGCAAAATGAAGAATGGGAATTTACTACTGTTTGGAATTTTGACCCATCTTCTCATGAATAGTGTATGTGTGCAGTAGACTCAGATGTTTGGTACTTTGATAGTGGGGCAACCAAACATATTACCTTGTAGCATAGTTTCTTCACCTCACTTGAGCCTCCCTCTATAGGGAATACTATCACATGCGCCAAGAACTCCTCTTATCATGTCATGGGAGTTGGTAAGATCATTCTGACTACTACAGATGGTAGTTCTTTTACATTGAGAGATGCTTTATTTGTGCTAGGGATCAATATAAATTTGTTATCAGTTTCATCATTAACCAAGATTGTCTTGGTTGTGAAATTTGTTGATGAAAGATGTATATTTAACGATCTATCAAATGGCGATGTGATTATTGCTTATGGCATTTTAGATTGTGGGCTCTATAAGCTCATAGACTATGAGAAATCTTTGAATGATTCACCATGTGTAGTCCAAGATTCCCAAGCTATGTCAGATGCAATGCTTTGGCATGCATGCTTTGGCCATGTGAATTTTGCTAGTTTGCTATTCCTATAGAAATCTGAAATGGTGTCCTCTTTGCCCAAACTTGAGGCACCTGGTAAACATGTCTCTAAGGGCTGTATTTTGGGGAAAATGCACCATTGCTCCTTCCCAAAAGATGGTTCAGTTTGAGCTACTTAGAAATTGCAGCTTGTTCATAGTGATGTTTATGGTCCTATGCAACACCTTCTTTTGGGAACCATCTTTACTTCATGAATTTCATTGATGATTTCTCAAGCATGTATGGGCATATCCACTGAAAGAAAAGTTTCAAGTGTTTATGTGCTTCAAACAAATTTTGGTTTTGGCTGAAAATCTATCATCTAAAATAAGCACCCTCCATTCTGATCAAGGGGCGGAATATATGTCGTCTGATTTTAATGCATTTCTGGATGAACGTGAGATAAAACATCAGTGTATAATTCCATATATGTCTCAAAAGAATGGAGCTACTCTAAGGAAGAACATGTCACTCATGGAGATGGTGAGACGTATGGTCAAGAGTCAGGCTTTACCACATAGTTTTTGGCTTGAGGTTGTTATGTGTGCAGCATATGTACTTAACATGTGTCCCAATAAAGCATTGCAGTCTATCGCTCTATATGAGGCTTGGCATGGTCTTAAGCATCTGTTGCTCACCTGCGTGTTTTTGGTTGTCTAGCATATGCATTAGATCTTGAACTACAACATAGGAAATTGGATGATAAAGTAGCGAAATGTATTTTTGTTGGGTATAGTTCTTAAAGCAAAGGCTATCGTTTGTATCGTCCATAGACTAAATGCATTTTGGTTAGCCATGATTTTGTTTTTGTGGAAGATGCTATTCAGCCATTACTTTCATGTACAAAGGAGACATAAGTTAGCTCCAAAGACATGTATGCCACTTTGTTGCCTCTTTTTACAAGTGGACGATCTAGTGCTGGTCCTAGTGAGGCAACTTCTTAGTCTTTACAAGTTTCATGTGATGATGTAGATCATCCAATTTTTATGTCGATTTACATGATGCACTTGCTGATGAGAGAGCTGACATTAAGGAGGCAAAAACTATGCCAAAATGGCTAGTATAGACTTTGTGTGGTAGCAAATTAGATGCACCCTTATCATATCATACTCATTCAGCCTCTCATAGTGCTTCTTTTGCATCAAAGTGCTATGCTATGGTTGCCTCTCGTCTTTGTAATGATAATGCACCTATTTTGTTTGATGAAGCATAAAATTCAAAAAAATGGATGGCTACAATGCAATCAGAATACGATGCTATCATGAAAAATGGTACCTGGTCTTTATGTGATGCCTCCTAGCAAGAAGGCCATTGGCACTAAGTGGGTATTATGCAATCTGAAGCATAAGCTTGATGGAACAGTTGACAGGTTTAAGGCTAGGCTTGTTGCAAAGGGTTATGCTCAAGAAAGAGGCATTGATTTTGATGAGACCTTTGCTCCTACATGCCAAATGACTAATATTCATAGAATCTGTGCACTTGCACCTCATCATGGTTGGAATGTATATAAGGTGGACATTAAAACTACATTTTTGAATGGTGATTTGCATGAAGAAGTGTATGTTTTTCAACCCCGTGGCTTTGTGAAGAAAGGGCATGAAAACAAAGTGTGTAGGTTGAAGAAGAATTATATGGTTTAAAGCAAGCACCATGTGCTTGGTATGAAAATATACATGCATATCTCATTGCACATGGTTTTGAGAACAGGCCAACTGAGATCACCTTATATGTTAAGCGTGCAAATGATGTGCTTATGATCATTGTTGTCTATGTCAATGACATGTTGGTGACGGGTCCTATTGAGAAGCATATTGCTGATTTTAAGGCTGATTTGCATGCCTCATTTGAGATGTCAAATTTGGGGCACTTACGTCATTATTTGGGCATTCAGTTTTTGCAAATTGATGGTTGGAGGTTGTAAACCCCGAAGATAACTACTGCATGCCCAAGCTGAAGTTTTTTGATGTCGATGCACCACAGTGCCCTCTCCTTCTCAAGAGCTCCATGATGATATGGTCGGAGTAGAAAACCAAGCTCTACATTGCACATGGTACACTGCACAGAGGTTGCAAATACATAGAAAAAACATAGTACATAGGGAGCACGGACACAAGCATTTTAGATGTTACAAATGCGATTGAACTTATAGTCTATGGCTGACCATGCCACTATATGTTTTATTAAAGAAGATATACAAAAGTGTCTGGTGGCCATTTGGCCTTTAACATGGACAATAATAATAAGATTCTCCCTAAAGGCCAATATGGCCAAAGTAACTATTGGAGAAATATAAAGAATGATAAAGAATACCTGAGTGTATGTATAGAAACTATACATACCTCCCAGCTGATGGGCATGTTACATAGTATATACGTGGCTATGTAAGATCATGAATCAAGTAACCCCCATCAAGTGACAATAGTGGCAAAACCTATCCTTTGGTAGGGCTTTAGATAAAGCATCTACAACATTAACTTGAGTATGAACCTTCTAAAGAATAATACACTCAGTGGCTATGCAATCTCCAATGAAGTGATACCTCACCTCAATATGCTTGTTCTTTGCATGATAGACTTGGTTCTTAGCCAAAGCAAGGGCATTCCGACTATCACTAAGCAAACAAGGTACATGTTGAGGTAGACCCATATCAGAAGCAAGAGGATAAAGCCACAATGCTTCCTTAAATCCCTCACTTGCTACAACATAATCTACTTCTGTGATGGAAACAACTATACATTCTTGAAGATGATATATCCAAGAGATAGCACCTCCAACAAAGTGAAAAGTGTATCCTGATGTAGACTTATGATTATCTACACAACCAACATAGTCTGTATCTGTGTAACCAATAATGGATGTTTTCCCTCTACCTAAGCATATACACTTGTCCTTAGTGCCACTCAGATATCTCAAAACCACTTTGACTGCTTCCCAATGTTGCTTGCCAACATTAGACATATATCTGCTCACAACCCCCACTGCAAATGCAATGTCTGGTCTCATAGCTACCATAGCATACATGAGACTACTGATATGGGGCAATCATCCTTACTCAATTTCACATATGTGGGTAAAGGTGTACTCAATGCCTTTCCATTCTACATATTGAACCTGTGAAGTACTTTGGATATGTACTCACTTTGAGACACGTATATGCATCTTTTTCTCCTATCACGAGTAATGTGCATGCCAATAATATATTTGGCATCCCCCAAATCCTTCATATCAAACATTTGACTCAACTTCTTTTTGAGAATTAACAAGTCACAAGAGGACTTGCCAGCAATCCACATATCATCCACATAAAGTATCAAGCATATAAAGCTACCATCAAAGCATCTCTTTGTGTAGAGACAATGATCCTCATTGCTTCAAGAATAGCCTTGAGACTTCATAAAAGCATCAAAATTTTGGTACCATTTTCTAAGGGAGTGTTTAAGTCCATATAAGCTCTTCTTGAGCTTACAAACTAGAATTTCTTTGCCAAAAACTACATAATCCTCTGTTTGTTCCATATGGATCTCATCTGTAAGGTCTCCATGCAAGAAAGTAGTTTTCACATTTATTTGGACTAGTTCTAATCTTCCTTTGCAATGAATCCAAGCAACATGTGTAGGGTAGTCATCTTGACCATTGGAGAGAAGATTTCCTCAAAATCAACACCATGTTGTTGCTTAAAAACCTTTTCAACAAGTTGTGCTTTATAATTTGGAGAAGCACTATCTGATATGAATTTCAACTTATATACCCATTTACATGGTAAATCTTTTGTACCTTTTGGCAAAGGTACTAAATCCCAAGTACCATTCTTCTGAATAGAATCCAACTCACTCTTCATGGCATGCTCCCACTTGATATGATCCGTTGTCTCCATAGCCTCTTTGTAGCAAGAAGGCTCATTAGCATCTATTAGCATAAAAAAATCCAAACCTAGAACATATCTATTAGGTGGATGTGAGACATGTGTAGAGCATCTCAACGGTTGCTAAACATGAAAATTTGTAGACTGACATGATCGGACATTCTCTTGAACATTCCTATGTGCTGCATTTTTATGCATGCGAACTAGAGGACTAGTATCCTCAAACAATACTCTTCTCACTTCAACATCCTTGATGGGCTATTTATGCATCTTAGACTCATTGAAAATGACATCCTTGCTTTTGATCACTGATCATGTTTCAAGATCCCATAAGCAATATCCGAATTTTCTTTCTAGTCCATATCCAAGAAAAATGCATTTCTTTGACTTATGTTCCAACTTTTGTCTAAGATTCTTAGGTATATGAACATATGCTTCACTCGAAGATGATCATAATATGGTGGCTTTCATGTCCATAACTCTATTGCTACTTTCAGACTTTGGTAGCACTACGTGAAAGGCTAATCATGTGAACTACAGTCAATACTGCTTCTACCCAAAAGCCTTGTGAAAGGTTTGCCTAATGCATCATAGAAACTATTCTATCTTGAATAGTTTTGCTCATCTTTCAGCTAGACCATTCTGTATTGGGGTATAGGGAGCTCTAAACTCTCTAAAAATTCCTCTAGATTGACAAAAAAGGTTGAATTTGTGTGAGGTATACTCACCCCCATTATTTGAACGTAAAAAGCCTTAAGCTTAGTTCCTTTTTTAGTCTCAACTGAAGCAAGCCATTTTCTAAAAGCAGGGAGTACTTCATTCTTTGCTTTGATAGGATATACCCAGACTTTTAGTAGCATCATTTATTTGACTTTCTCATTAGATACACTTTATTTGATGCTGCCTCTTTATCAAATGTATTACATAACTTCTTCCAAAGGTCCTCTCCACTTTCATTGTTTAATAATATAAAGTAAACATTATCTATTAGGTGTAATTGAATGGTAGACCTGGCCATTTCATCTAACCAATCCCAATCATCTTCATCCATGTCAACTGAATTTTTTGAGATTCCATTTACTGGCTTCCGTTGCCTCCTCTGAATTAGCTCATCTTTAATCTGATTCTTCCGTAGAGCAAAGTTTGTGCCATCAAATTTTTGGATCTCAAAATGTTCTTTGCCTTGCAAGTTATAGCTTCTGCTCGGAACATTGACAGTAGACCCTAATCCAGTAGATGTGCCTGAGACCTTTGATCCCATGATAGTAGAGAGCTTACTAGAATCACAATGGGGGTAGAAGATTCCAAATGTCAGTAAGGCTCAAAGAAGGATGACCAAGTGTTGGAAGCAGTCAAGGCACTCAAGGAATTACAAGACAAGGAAGCCAATGAAAAGTCAGAGCAAAGAGAAGGATTGAGTAGGCAAAGCAATCAACACAGATCCAGCAAATAGGCCCCATAATTTTTCATGAAGCAATACTTCCCAAATAATGATCTTAGTCATTTCAAATCATTGTAAATACCATTTTTTATTATTCATACTCCATTTTGTACAAGCCGAGGAGTCCTCGAGCTTGAGGAGTATTAGTAGTATTTATGTACCAATTTTCATAATTTTCAAAGCTTGTTTGAGCCTCCAAAATAGCCTAGGAACCTAATTTTTAACTAAGCCGGACACTAGGATTGGACAGGACCAAAGCTAGTCAAAAACTATAAAAAGAGCTAGAGAGCTCATTTTTTAGGTTAGCTAGTTGTAGATTTGAACTTATATGAGAACTCTTTTGTAATAGAACTGACTCCCTCTTTGTTCTTGCCTTGTGTGCGTGTGTGTGTGTGTGTGCATGTTTGTGTGCTTCTCACTCGCACACTTGTTCCATCACTTGTTTGAGGTCTTCATAACATCCTCATGTCTTCCTGGATCGACATTAAAGGAGGTGCTACTCATCACTGAGCTACACCAAGACTTAGATTTTGAGAGAGAACTTAGTAGTCTTCCCAGAGAAGTGAATGAATGAACAATAATGATAAACCGAAAATATTATGTGAGAATAAATATGCTCACACCAATGAGTGTGTCAAAGAGTGAATCGACTAATGTATAGTTGACAAAACCAAAAAATCAAGTATTGACATGCTTACGTGCATAGTGAATCATTAACTCCACTACATATAATCAGATACCCGAAAGAAGCCAATTAGGCTTATTGAGAACCTATGAACAACTATCATACATCTATGGGGAGGCTGGGTAAGTCTTCCATCTGCATCATCAAAGAGATCCTGACATCTGGTTTTCTCCCACTTAAACACTAGTTCTGTACTAGGACACTTGAGTGTCTTGGGACACTTAAGTGTCTTGCTTTTACACCAAATTGAATGATTTTTCTTGATGACACCCTTGAGGCTTTGATGGCATACTCGCTTGGATTTGATATCCCACATCATGTACTTTTAGAGAAATATATAATCTTTAACATTTTACAACTTCACATGGGTTATTAAATGAAGAAGAAAATGGGAATTTTCAAAAACTCAACTTTTTGCATAATTGAAAAAATAACACAATTCAAACATTTTAACAAATTGGATATGCTTTAGGAAATGGAAAGCAATTCATCAACTTTGGCAGTGTAAAACAAGTGTCTAGGGATCTCTGGAGAAGGTTGAACACTTCCATAAGTCATAAACATGGACTCAAAACTTGTCCTCTCTAGATCACTACCATTTATCGCACCTTTTAAAGAATGGCTCACTATAATTTGTATGTAAGTGAGATTGCAGAGAATTGGCAGGTTATCAATAGATAACCTTCATACTAACTGAATGCATATTTTTATTCAAAGTTAGAAGGCCTCGGCTTTGAACTAGTAGCCATTGCATTATGTGCTGACTTTCATGCTGAATTGGCAAAGCATATATTTCTATGTTCATGAAAAGCTCCAAAAGTGGAATAAAAAATTATGATGAAAAATAATAATTATTTAAATGTTATTCTAAATACTAAACCTTCCAAAATATGCTTTCATGCCATGTTTCATTCTTAATCTCGTCAAATAATATGTGATCTGCAATGGTGATTGTGATAAGAATGAAAAAAAAATTGGCATACATATTTCATTTGAAAAAAAGAAAATTTCATCCATGATGGAAATAATGAAATGTTTTCAAATAGTCCTTATCATTTTATGATATTGAAGACTATGTCAAAGGCTTTTGAGTATTATTATTAGTATGTGTTGATGTGTGCAAGGGATTGTGTGTTTATGCATATAACAACTATAAAAAAAATATTTTTACTAAATATGTTAGGACTATATATTCTTTTGATTCTATATGTACATGGCTCTTGTTTCTTGGTAGAAACTAGTTTATTTTCTTGAATATCAAGCTAAATGTTTGTAATTTGGCATTATTCCAATTGGATGTTAATATTTGTATGTGGATATATTGGTTGGTGTCCAAACATATATCTACTTTGTTTGGTGTACATAGATATGAAAAACTTGGTTGATTTTCAAAGATTGGTAGTTCCCTTATGTGTACACCTTGTTTGATGTCTTGTTTTCTTTCTTCATGTGATGAAACTTGATCTCTTCCATAACTATACATGCTTTGTTATGTATCCACAAACTATTCATGATTGTATCTGTAGAATTTGGTTGATGCCCACACAACAGAAGATTCTAGGTTGTGCCCAAAGACATGAAAATTTTTGTGTATTTAAATAAATTATATAGCCTTGTATATATAAGCTTTGGTTTGTTATGTCACATATTTTCTACTTGGTAACTTGAATGTGTACACCTTGGATGATGTCCATAAATTCTTTTGAGTCATATATGTAGGCTTTAGTTTTTTGTTTTCGATGACTAGAGTCATAGCCGTTGATTTTCTATGTGTATACCTGGGTTGTTGTCTTCATACTTTGTTTGATTGTTGGCATATTTGTACACTTTTGTGGATTCCCATAAGTTTGTTTGAACCATGTTTAGAACTAGTTTCTGTTTTTTGTGTACAAAGTCAAAATAATTGATTTTATTTGAATTGAAATGATTTTTGTAAGTGATTTTGAGGTTCATACTATCTGATCTATGTTTCAAGGAATGAGTATAATGTTTTCTTTCATATGATGAATTTTTTTCTTTTGATAAAAATACATTTGATTAGGAATTTTCATTCTATTCACTACCATAGCATCTTGAGAGGGTATTTACATGAACACAAAACATGATTTATTGTGTTTTATAATTTTGGATTAACCTTTGAATTATATTTAATATGTGTGTTAAAGAATTTTCTCAAATTCTATTTGTAGAAGGTGTGTGATTTTTTGGAAAATTGTCAAAAAAGGACACTTAAGTACCCTTCTTTGGTACCAAACTAGTGTTAAGAAAACCTCACCACAAACCTTTTTATCAAATGTAAAAGGCTTTATGCAAAAAACTAACCGCTATATTATTGACCACATGGACGTACATAAGTGCTATCCATAGAAGCATACATAGTGTGTATGTGCTCAATATATGCAGTAAAATTGCACTGAAAAGGCTGAATTCACTACCCAAACTCTGGCCAACAACACTTGTAGATGTCTATCAACTCTGTTCTTTAGGGTCAAAACCTGCATGGACTTATGGTGGCTACTCCCACGACAACTAAAACCTTTCAAGGAACCTAAAGATTAACTAGTGTGGCTGAAAATACAGACCAAAAGGTGAACATTCGTTGTCGAAGAAGTACAAAGAACACTCTTCTTGATGTTCTTGGACCTTTGCGAAGAGAACTATGCACAAAAGTACTCTAAAAAGGGAACAGTACAAGGATGGGTGATCTCCTGAGAAGTACGGGGAACCTCCGTCTTCTTTGATCATTAAGGTCCTACCTCATGCACACCGAATGATATAAACATTAGGGGAAAAAATGGACCGTGCATGGGCCTTCTAAGGATTCCTGATTTTTAGGGATTAAAGATCTTAATACATGAGCTTAAGTAGGCATACAAAACCACTAGTTGTTTTGTGAATAAAAAAACATTTGATGAGGCTTTTTATTTAAATTCTCATGCATGAGAGTTTAGAGCCATCGGATGGTCCAGACCGACAGTCAATTTGAAATGCGTGGAGATTTGGAGAGAGAATGCAATCTTTTTCATGTGAGTGGGTCTAAGTGCTCACACTCTCTGCATCATTTTCCACCGTTAGATCATCAAGGATCGTATGATCGTGCATGAATAGGGTTGAGCAATATTTCAACCTTCACTTTTGATCATCTCTCTCCAATAATCTATACATTCGAATCATAGGGCATCCAACGGTCCTCCATGAATGGGGCTGAGTAGCTCGACATAGTAACTTAGAGCCATGGGATGAAGGTATTGAACGAACGGAGCACATAGGTGCCATTAATTTGATAACATGGCCTTCAACCATTGGACCTTGACCGTATCTAATGGTCTCTATGTAAAGGTTCCCAAGATTCAATATTTTCAAAATCTATCGTCCGATGAAGGCTCATATCCAACAGTCACAAAGTGTTGGTGTATTGTTTAGGAACGAACTGATCTAAGCCTTTGAAAAGATTATAGATCTAAGGACTCTTGTTCAATGTTGCTTTGAATTTTGCAAACCAACCTTCACCTTTGGATCCTCAACCTAGTCCAAGGGTTCTAATTAAGGTGTAAGCCTTCCAAAACCAGTCACATAAATAAAACCACTAGTTCTAGGTAGTCGTTTCCTCTTTGACCATAGAAAAACAAGGGAAGCCTATGCCTAGCCTATGTGATTAATGGATTAGACTATGTCCACCACCCTTCTGTCATTGGTCCATTCCTAATCACTCCTGAATCTAAAAGGCCCATGCAAGGTTCATTTTTTCCCCTAATGAAGGAACAAAGTTTTTGCATCAAAATCATTTGATCCTAGTGAAGTATTTCGATGGAAATGCACCACACTCCACTGTCCTTTTTGAGAATTCCACGATAATATGGTCAGACTTGAAATTTGAGCTCCAAGCGCCATACATGATACTCTGCACAAAGGCTACAAAATACACCAAAAAGACACATGGAGCATGAACACAAACTTCTTAGGTTTTACAAATGCAATCAAACTTACAGTCTCTGGCTGATGAGGCCATTATATGTTTCATTAAAGAACATATAAAAAAGTGTTCAGTGGCCATTGGCCTTTCACATGGACATTAACGAATAACACAAGTTCCACTTATCCAAAGGAAAGTGTGGAAAGAGTTAGTTGTTTCAAGTACGTAGTTTGCAACTATGATGACGATAATTAAGTTTGTGGAAGGTAAAACATAATGTTTGCCTCTCCTTAAAGGAATTTTGTAAAGGAATCCAAACGCATGAGTGGATGCTTAAACTTAAGCACTATAGAGATATCTATAAAGTCCTCTAATTGAATATGGCCAAACATGTTCCTATTTGAATCATGGAGCACTTCACAATGAAGTGTTTTATATTCAAAAATATTTGATAGACTTTTGAAGAATTAGGACTTCAAAATGATCCTTTCAAGTAAGATTGGAAAGACTAAGCTAGTTTGAAGGAACCCAATTGACAATGCAACTTGGTGATATCAATCTCTTGGCTAGTAATGCATAAGAACTTCATTGCTAGCAAGCAATCATAAAGATCGAATAAAAGAATTTACTTAGTCTTAAGTGAAGCATTATTTTGAGTAAACATGTCATCAATGGAATCTCGGTGGGTTGACACACTGATGTTTTGTTACCACACCAGTATCTTACAATTAAATGATGATATATAGCTTTAATCTAGAAATATTTTTGAGAATTCACTTTATTTCTCTTGAAAATAGATAAAATGCTGCAATACTTTGTTGAAACTAATCTATCCAAAGTTAAAGTCTTGATTCATCTAGGGTTTGGCTCACAAAAAGTTCAAATATCTTAGAAGTTTGCATTGGTTGCACAAAGTTTTGATTCTTTCTTTACACTTTCTAAAATCTTTACACTTTCTAAATCTTTAAGATTTGATTCAGATAGAGTATCTAATTCATTTCATGAAATTCGAGGGTTAGCAAATTGGAACAAGGTAACTAAATTAAACATCCTAGATATATGTTCTCTACAAGGAAAAGTAAAGGGTTGTAAGATACCCTAAAAACCACCACTCCAAAATATATCCTATGAACAAGCAACAACTTTAGAATATGGTTAATAATATAACCATTTGGGTAAGTCAATGATCAGCTTATTACGATTTCCTTTAAGATAGATGCAAAGCCATGTCAAAAGATAATGTCTAGTATGAAAATACTAGCTCTATTATCATATGACATAGACAAAGATACTTTCAATTGCATCTATTAGAGCAATAGATCTATGAAGACTCACTCTTCATACTTTTTCAAAGAATAAATCAAGACATAATAAAAGTACAACTTCCAAAGATTTTGATGGTACTTGATCAAACTTTGAGGAAAAAAGTTTCCATGATAAGACTAAGATGGAAAGAGCCTTCTTAATAAGTAATCATTGAGTAAGAGCTAAAGTTCTTTGCACTAAAGTGAGATTGTAAATGAAATGGAATGGGATGTCTAGGTTTAGAATATCGCATATGTGGGTTCAATGGTATGGGACACTGAACTTAAGGATAATGGAAACTTAAGCTTGAGGATATTTGATACCTTGTTTAATCAAAGACTAAGCATAAATGAAGCTCAAAATTTTGATAGGAAATTGAATAAACATCACTTTCCTTTAAAATTCTAAAGTTTTCAAGGATGAAAACTCTTTAAAGAGGGGAAGATAGGTATTATCTATATGATACTTCTAAGCAAAATACATTCCTTAACTCTTTCATAAAAATTAAGGAATACATTTGTTATCAGGTACCTCTTATAGGAAATTGCAACTTTCTCAAACTCACTAAGTCTAGGGAATTGCGAGTTTCTTCTAGAGAATCATGATTTTCTCAAAATCCTCAATTCCAAAGAATCGCGAATTTCTTTGAGAGAATCGTCAATTTCTCAAAATGCCCAAGTCTAGAGAATCATGAATTTCTTCTAGAGAATCGCGATTTTCTCAAAATGCCCAAGTCGAGAGAATCACCAATTTCTTCCAGAGAATCGCGATTTTCTCAAAATGCCCAAGTCCAGAGAATTACGAACTTCTTCCAGAGAATCGTGATTTTCACAAAATGCCCAAGTCTAGAGAATCACGATTTTCTCAAAATACCTCGCGGGAAGAAAACTCAAGGATCTCTACAATTGTTTTCCATAAAGACAAAGGGCAATTTGGTCTTTGAATTACATGAGTGAAAATAGTTTGTTGTGTCGATTGAATTTAAATCTTGAGCTAACTTGGGACTTTTATAGGTCCACTAAGAGCATCGAAGGGCATTCAAGGCAAGAGTGAGTGCAAGCTTGGGAGCACACTTCGTAGGCTTGCGAGGGCAAGGGATAAGCAACTTGAGGTTGGATTTTTTCAGCTCCCTCTGTCAATTCCTAGCTTAGGCTAAGTGCGATTTGTGCTAGAAGTAAGATAGGGTGACGTTAGGCATCGTTGAAGACTCACTCAAGTCAAGCAAAAAATTGAATCTCTCTGTGATCGATAACCTTAAAGGAAAGAATTTAACATGGTGCGAGCAACTTGAAGTGTGGAAATTCACTCAAGTATTCCCTGACGATGTGATATCAGACAAGAGCATAAACACGATATCCAACTAAAAAAGAATCAAGTGACTAATACGAATTGATCTGCAATGAGGTTGTGCTTGGGGTAAATTGGGGTCATTCAATTAGGCATATGAACCTTAGATCAGGCTGACACCTAGGGAGAGATCAACAAAGGCTTAGGTCTTCAGAGGCTAGTGTCAATCATACTGCTTGGTCTTGGACCCAACACTTGAGCAATTATTCACACTGCTCTAGCTCTGAAGCTAGCGAATCAGAGATGTCTTATGGTATGGAGAGACCCACAAGAAGTTCAGGAATGACTTACTTAGAGAAACCTAAGGGCCCATACAAAACTCAACTTGAATACATCAAGACCAATCGATTAGGTGCTCGCATCTATGAGGATGGTCTTAGAAGGTCTGTTGTGCAAATTAAGAACCGAGATCAACCCATCGGATTAGAACATCCAATCGCTAAATTTGAGAATGGTGCATATTTAGACAAAGAAGGGACAGTGTACGTAGTCACCAACCAATCAGATAGAACAAACGAATTTGGTAATGTGATTCCAGAGACAGATATGGGTGACATAGAGCAAGGGAACTTAGAAAGAGAACCAGAACTCCTCGAGGCAAATCAGTCTTGACTAGAATCATCACCCCAGAATGGATTCCTCAAGACAATAAGAGCATAGATCTACTTTGAAACCGAGAGACGGACGAGGCCTTTTGGAGGTACAAGACTGACCAGCCTAATGAAGCAAGAATGCTAACAATTTATGAGTTAAAAGATCCTAATAGCCCAGGAAAAGTGACCTACCTAGACAATACTTGAGAGAGGATCTTCATGGTCACAGAACATGGAAGGCATGCCTACACCCATGTTGTAGAGCAAAGATGTAGAGAAGAAGAAGGGCCCCAAAATTTTTTCAATTTGGACACTTTATTTTTGTACTGTAGCCATTTTGTGATAGATTTTTCGATGTAAATGCACTAGAGGAGTCCTCTAGATGCATATCCATAGAGATTTGTATCTTTACCTTTGTAAATTAGCAGGGAATTAGTTTCTTAGTTAATAAAGTGTCGATCTCTTGTGTGAAAGGAAAATTTAAAGGGCACATGTATATAAGTCATTTTGTGACTCTTTGTAGAGACTTTTGGCCATTGTGAGAATCAAGAGCACAGAACTTCGAATTTGTCTTCTCCTCTCTGTATCTTCTTCCATGTGAGCTTGCATGCATGTGTAATGCTTGGAAAGAGTACTTAGAAGTGTTTTCCATCCATGAAAGTGCATGTTTGTTGTGGATAAGGTGTGTGTGAAGTGTAGGAAGTGCTGAAGTGTAGAAAGATCATTCTTGCAACTTAGTATTTTGCTCATAACTGGAAGAAGGAGTGTCAGAATTGAGTGAAAAGACCACCATTAGATGTGTCTTCTTGAGAGCTTCATAATGAAGTTGTTATTCACTATATTCCAAGTTCAAAACTGAGAGAAAAGCTCAATTTACTGTTGAATACTGTTCCAAGTGTCTCGACTCCATAGCTGGCCTTGAAAGCTTGAATGTGATGGATTCATACTTGCTTGTACTTTGTTAGAATTCATGTGCATTGACCATTATTTGAATGCATGTCTTCATATACTCGCCTTGGTTTTGATACTCCTTGGATTGATAATTAAAGCGTGAATCCCCACTATATGCACTTGAAGGAGATTGGGGTATAGTCTCTTTCTCCACAAGTCCCTAAGTCGGTACTTAGATACACACGTTTTTGGCACCGTTTCCGGGGAGAGTCGAATCAAACCGAGGCATTCGTGTGATGGTGAAAAGCTCTTAGTAATGAAGTGAGTAGAGGAGTTGTGAAATTCTCTTCTTTCGTAAGTCACTCTCATCCGCACTTACTACTTCTCACTTTTAGAGTGTGTGTAGTGAGTTGATAGTTTAGGGAAGTGAGTAGAGAGAGGAGTTGGAGTAGGTAGGAGGAAGTAAGTGAGAAGACTAGGGAGATAGGGCTAGTTTTCAAATTTGTTCTTTTAGCCTCTTAGCTAGGTGTTTCTCGTAAGTATAACAACCAGCAAACACATCCTGCTCCATTTACTTCTCCTCAAGCAAGTATAGAGAGAGCCCCAGGATGTCGGATATCGTGAGTGGAGATTGGAGAGCTTGGGGCAACGTAGAGCAAGTGGGGGTGTAGAAGAACTTGAGAATAGCCTTCAAGGTGAGCACATCAAATCCCTACTCTCAACATCCACTTAAGTCAAAGTAGCACAGCAAAACAACCTGCGGTAAGTGTCGTGAAGGGTTATACAGGGGTTGGGAAAGTTTTTCTTTGATCCAGGCACTTGAGAGGGGGAGGACTAGCACTAAGATCACATTCAATAAATTGAAAGTCTAAATTATTTGTTCAAATTTGAGAAAATGGCAGGTGTCATGATTTCCCATGGTTGAGTGTCGCGACATTTAGGTGTCGTGATTTCCCACGGTCGAGTGTCACGATATTTAACCTTGTCGGATATCATGGACTTTGCTTCGCAACATTCGTCAGGTGTCAGATATCGTGGACTTTGTTTCGTGACATTCGTCAGGTGTCGGATATCGTGGACTTTGTTTCGCGACATTCGTTAGGTGTCGGATATCGTGGACTTTGTTTCACAACATTCGTCAAGTGTCGGATATCATGGACTTTGTTTCGCTACATTCGTCAGGTGTCGGATATTGTGGACTTTGTTTCGTGACATTCATCAGGTGTCGGATATTGTGGACTTGCTTCAGTGTTGAGTGTCGAGTGTCATGGAGCCCTGAGTTGTGACATTTGGCAGGTATCGGGTGTCGTGAATTTAGTTAATGTCAGGTATAATGCAAAGAGAGCTTTAGTGAAACCTCAGTAGAAAAATCCCCAATTAATAAAAAAATCTTTCGTACAATTGTGAGGTTCTGCAAAGAGCATTGGGAGCTAGGGGTTTGTCAAAACTCGACTAGAGCTGTTAAGTGAATGAGCCTAAGATCTGGAAGAACTTTAGGAAGCCGAAGAAGTGTAATCTCTTATGTGGGAAGTGTAGCTGAACCGAGTATTCATTCGCAGTACTCTGAAACCTCTAGTGAATCTGAGGAGGAAACCCTCATGGCCTCAGAAGACATGCAGAATTCTGTACCAATAGTTGGCATGATGTCAATTATTGAGGGTGAATATCGAACGTCTTTAGAATATTTGAGTACCAATCAACAGGGTTTACCCATCTACCTAGATGGGCTAAACAGATCAGTGGCTAGACTGAAGAAAGATACAGATTCTTACATCGTACCTAGGGTAGTTGTTAAGTATGCAGGAGGATTCTACATGGATAAAATAGAGATTCTGTATGTAGTTACAGAGCTTGAAAACATCAACGAGCAAAGGGAAGAAGGCAATGCCCACAACCCTAATGAAGAGGGACATGAAGAACAAGTGTCTACCCCTAGAGGGAAGTCCATTGAATTAGGGTTTGGAGAGGAGACCTAGTTCCCCAAGATGATTCCCTGATGGATGTTTATTTAGTCAACGGGATGGAGCATCTACTTAGAGCACACTCTTCATTGTGGGAAGAAGCCACCAATCCAGCCCTCATCTATGAATTGCAAGATCCTGAAAGCCCCACTCATATTATGTACTTGGACAAGAATCAAAGAAGGTACTCGCCCTTAACGGAATTAGAGAGGGCAAGGTTGAAATATCAAAACATTCCTGTGTTCCCACCTAGGGATCAAGCCACAACTTCGCAAAACCCCCAAGGAACCTATTAGGATACTTCTTGCCAACATTCAGGACAGACACAACAACTGAACATTCGAGTTAGACCCCATGTGCAGTTTGCCACACTTGGCAATAATCCTAACTATCGCCCTCCTACACATGGAGAACCGAGGAATAGAATTCCAGTCCATGAGAGACCACCTATAGGAAGAGGACCAGGTATACCAATAGGACAACCAGTCTTCCATGTAATGCCTAGACCACCTGAACTGAGAAGAAGATTGAGGCCCATTCAGGTAGCCAAGTGCATGAGAAGTCACTATGATGGCTCTAGTGAACCATACAACCATATAGCTGAATTCAAGCAAGTAATAAGAGTTGAACAAGTGGAAGACTTCTTGATCCAATATGAATCCTTTGGCCTAACCCTTACAAACATGGCCTTAGCTTGGTTCCAACCCTTAAACCCTAATAATTTCCAAAACATGGAACATGTCTACCAAGAATTGATTGAAGAATTTACTAAGTCCGGAATAAAAAACAACTCATCCTCATTAATCCATAGTTTTAAAGAGGCTCCTACAAAATCGGTGAGATTGGTAGCAAGACGATTCAAACAATACGTGGATAGATGCTCTGTTGAGGAGAGACACACTCAAAACAAAATGGTTTCATTATTTTTGGAAGGACTAGTGAATGGATCATTGAGATCATTAGAATACGTGAAGAGAGTCCAAAACTTGCAAGAGTGTATGAAAGAATGTATTGATCTAGATAATCTGGCTGAAGACTTGAAGATATCTCAAGGCAGTGTGAAAAGTGAGGATACCGCCAGTAGTACATCAAATCACAGGAACAATGTAGAAGAAATAGCCAATTTAGTGGCTAAGAAACTAAATGTTCAAGGACAGAGGAACTACTCAAACAATCCTGTGAGAGTACCCATGCTTAGAATATGTGTGCACTATGGAGGTGACCATCCTTCTCATGTGTGCAATAGGGGAGTAGTTCCCCCACTTGCTTATGCTTACAATAGACCACCCGCTCAAGGCCCTACGCATTATTGTAGCATAGAACAAAGGTACACAAACCACAACACAGAGAACTATCCTTACAATCGACAATCCAAACCATTACAACCACCATGAGGCCTTATGGATACCCTCAGAGAGATCAAGGAGGAGAAGCCTTTAGATACCCCCATACTAGCAGCAAGCATCTGCACCACGACCTTACGCTTACCAAGGGTACACTCAACCACAACCCATGTTAGGGCAACAACCACCACACCCCTAGAATGTTGTCCCAGTGAAAATGGCTCAACTTGAAGAGAACCCAGAGAGAGCGATAGTCCCAGCCACTCCATTGGCTAGTGTTAAGACTTATGACCCATCTTATGACCCTAGTCAAGGAAATTATTCCACATATGAGAGCGCTATAGCTGAGTACGGAAAATCTTATGAACCATACACTTATGGTTCTGAAGAATCTGATAGCCCTTATGGATATGATCAGGACTATATGTCATTAATGTACACAGCTCCAGATCACCCATAACCCCTCGACCGATGAGTAGACCACCTGCACCTAGAGGGCCATGCTATAGATGCAGAGGTGATCACTTTATCAGAGAGTGTACATTACCTAACCCACCACCCCCTCAGAGAGTTTGGGAAGGATACTACAGTGATTGTGGTAAAGAACATCTTTTTAGAGATTGCCCACAGAATCCCAACAGAGTTAACTCCAATGTGCAGATCAATGTGATAGAAGTGATAGAGTCATCGGGGAGTGATAAGGAGTACACGGTACCATTGAAAGCAATAAAGAGGGCTAAAGCAAGAGAAACTTCAGAAAAATCCAAAGAAGATGGTTACATCGACAAAGAATTGAACATGCCCAAGCCTCAAGTAATTGCAAAATTCGGAGGAATTTGGGAAGAATATTAAAAGCAAACGGACCCAAAGATGGAAGAATTGTAGAGAAAGGATGAAAGAAAAGAAACTGCAACAAAAGATGGAGAATGAGAATAATGAACAAGGTCAAGAAGAAAAACAAGAACTTGAGGGAAACAATGAGATAGAAAAGCATACAAAACAAGAAGGAGGATCAGTTCTGGCTGATCCAATGCCAGAAGAGTTAGCCATGTGGATTCAAGCATACCAAGCACGAATAAAAGCAGGACCAACCATTGAACAACATGAAAGGGAATACCCAAGAGGCGACTTAGAGAAAGAAATATTGGAGATATGTAAGAAATTAATTGAAGTAGCTCAACAAACCTTAGAAAAACCCATTCAACCACTACCCAGCTCAAGAATTCTCAAAAAGAATTTCGGGAGTATGTCTCATCGAGTAATACCAGGGAAGGTAAGAAAGACGAGACACGTGGTGAAAATTACTATGAGCATGAAAGAGAAGGATCCATTATCCCTGAAGTAGATGGGGAATGGCCTAGAGACTTGTGGGTGAGAGTCCAAGAAGATAAATGGAAGAAAATGGAAGGAGTTGAACCCCCTTTTGAGGAGTTAGAAGCGGAATGCAAACTCGAAGTGTCAATGCAAGGATTAAACTCAAAAGGATTACTCGAACTTGACGATAGCAAAAATGACGAAGGTAGTGTGAAGGCTTTGCCAAAATACTTGGGAGAATACGAACATAACTCCGAATTATATTGTGTCCCCTCAGTGAGGAAAAAGGAGCAGAATCCATCACTTCAAACCTCAAACATCATACAACATCTTAAGAAAGTAAAAATATCTTGTACTTTGATGTTGGAAGAAATCTTGAAGGTCAAACCGCAGTTGAAGGAGAAGCTCACTAGTCAATTAGAGACAAAGTCGGACAAAAGTGAGAGGCCAGATGAAGTAGCCCTGGTTAAAATCCCAGTAGACAAGGTTGGAGATTTTAGTGAGGGAGATGAAGGAAATACATGCCTCCCAATCACCTATAGAGGTTACACCATGAAAGCCATACTAGATTCGGGAGCGGGAGTAGGAATTGCTACCAGAGAAATTTGGGAAAAATGGGGAAAACTAGCTTTACGACCAACCAGGATGAAGATTCAAATGGCAGATGGGCATACGGAGTGGCCCTTAGGATTATTAGAACAAGTAACCTTTACCACTTGCGGAGTTGAATTCGAGCACACCATGTCAATCTGTCAATTTTAAAAGGCTAGAAACTAAGAGATGATACTTGGAAGGCCTTTCATGAGACATCTTAAGGTAGTGCAAGACTGGGGAAAAGACACGGTATACTTGCAGCATGAGGGAACCACGACCAGAATAAATATCCATACTTACAAGTATCAAGATGTTTCTCCTCTGCAATGGAATCAGATACATAAGGAGGACGACGATCGATCGATTCACAGTATAGGCTCGAGTGACCAAACATGGATGAACGAAGACACTCATCTATGGATATGCCAGGCAGCTAAAAGGGAAGAAGAAAGGAAGAGAGGATGGCAACAAAGGCAGGAAGTATCTAGATCTGTAGAAGATCTAGCATGCCACAAATATTCTTAGATGAAGAATTCGAACCTCATGGTTGGATGGAGATTCTAGCTACTCTTGATGTATGTGTAAATGAAGAAGTAATAACCATGAATGAATGCATTGATGAGGAAGGATATGATGTAAGTTTATACGTGGTTGTTCTCCAAGAAGCCGACGAAGGAGAGATAATTGAAAAAGAATGGAAGGAAGATTATGAGAGCATCGAAATGGAACATGAACAAATTGAGACAGAAAGTGAAAATCAAAGAATAAGGGTCATAACTAACGAGATAAATCAAGGAACGACACAAAGGGAAGAACTTGAACCAAACAAAGGAAATTGAGAGGAAGAAAACAGGCCTCCAGACCAATTCGAAGTACCTGTTCACTTCAAGAAATATGAGGTAGAAGAAAGGAAGATTGCTATCCAAATGCCAAAAAGGGAAGTGTTGATGTGTAAAACACCACAAGAAATGAATTAATGTGACACTAGAACACCTCTATGGTCACGATTAACTCATTGCCACTCCAAACTTTGAGAAATGATAGCCGAAACCAAGAACTTTGCTTCTTCAGATTTTTCTAGTCACTGAAATGACATACCTTCAGTATTTTGCTAATTTCTCTTAGCTCAAATATTATTTCTCCAAAATCTTTTATACAATGAAACTAGAAGAGTAGAGCTTTCCAACAAGCTATCATATGCATGAAAAAAATCTCTAGAACTCAAGTTATGGCCTTCACAAGATGACCCTGTATGACCTTCCAAAACTAGAAATTTTGCCTATTTTAGTAAATTTCGCTGTCTAAAAATAAAACTTCGATGCCTAGCATCGACTTGCAACCAAAAGTCGATGCCGAGCATCGACTTTGAGCTTTTTGAGCCACTTTTTTAGTACCAAAATTAGCCTCTTTTACACACACATGAACAAGACCACTTTATGTGGGAAGTCGATGCCAGGCATCGACTTTATGCTGAAACTCGATGCCAGGCATCGAGTTGCTCCACAAACCTCATGATTTTAAGAAGCTTCATCAGTAGATAAAAGTCAAATATGAAGATAAGGACTTATGAGCTAGGATTCGATGCCAGGCATCGACTTCTCGCATAAAACTCAACCTTTCAACATACATTGGATGCCAGGCATCGACTTGCTTGGAAAACGTCAACCTTTCAAATCATTACACAGAAGACAAACACTGGAGATGGAGGAAGAAGACTTATACACAGAACTTTAACTAGTTCTTGTCATAACTATGAAAACTTAGAAGCTTACAAGTGCTTTCTCGCTCAGAGAAGCCCGACTATACTCAGTCATACAAAATGAGTTCTAACTCACTCTCTCATTGTCTTCCCTTTTTTCTCTCTCTCTCTCTCCGCGTTAGTTAATACAAACTAACTTATATAGATTTTCTCATTCCCGTGACTTTTAAAAAACTTCTAGAACTAAAGTGAACTAACTTTACAAGTATAATACACTTGTGAATTTGTCCCTTCACATAGGCATGTGGTTTTCTTCTAAAGCTTTGACCTTCAAATATATGTCCAATTAGTGAGTGTTTCTCCAACAGCTCCCCCTCAATCACTAATTGACATTTCGTGTTTCTTCATATCATCTTCTTTTCTTTTACTCCTGCCATGCTTTTGAATCTGCTAGTCTTCACACCATCCAAGCTCTTTGTCATTATGTCTGCTATTTGATCTTTAGTAGAAATGTACTCCACTTCAATCTCCTTCTCCATTACCTTTTCTCTGAGAAAATGATAATGTATTTCTATGTGCTTTGTTCTTGCATGAAATACTAGATTCGCTGCAAGATAAAGTGAACTCATATTATCTCCATGTATTGTAGGTGTACCTTGATCAATACCTAAGTTCTTGAACAATGTCTGCATCTATATGACCTCCTTAGTTGCTTCCACAAGTCCTTTGTACTCTGCTTCAGTTGATGATAATGCTACTGTATGTTGTTTCTTTGAACACCAACTTATAAGCTTATCACCAATGTATATCATGTAACCATGAGTTGATCTCTTGTCATCTTGATTACCTGCCCAGTATGAGTCACTGTAGGCTCTCAACTTCAAATCTGATGTAAAAGGATAATATAATCCTTCCTTTATAGTTCCTTTGATATATCTGAGAACTCTTTGACCTGCAATCCAATGTTGGTCCTTTGGACAATGCATGAATTGTGACAAAACTCCCACTGCATAACTAAGATCAGGTCTTGTTAGTGTAGCATAAATCAAACTACCCACAAGAGATTGATACTTCCTCATATCTTTGTATTCTGCACCATTATATTTACTGAGCTTGTGATTAACTTCAAGTGGAGTTGAAGCTTCTTTGGAATTTTCCATATCAAACTTCTTCAATAGATTCAGAAGATATCTTTCTTGTGATACATATATGCCATGATCTGTATAAGTAACTTCCATTCCAAGAAAGTATGATAACTTTCCTAGATCACTGATCTTGAATTCTTTTTCAAGTAATCTCTTTACCTCCTTGATTCCTTCATCTGAAGTACCTGTGATTATAATGTCATCTACATAAATACAAATGTAGATTGTACCTTCCTCTATTATTTTGATAAGTAGACTTGGATCTGCTTTTGAACTTTGATATCCAAGTTCATTCAGATACTTCACCAGTCTATAGTTCCATGCTCTTGGAGCTTGCTTCAATCCATACAATGCTCTTCTCAACCTGCAAAAAAAATTTGGATACCTGGAATCTATAAACCCTTGAGGTTGTTCCATGTATACCTCATCTGATATGTATCCATTCAAGAATGCATTCTTTATATCCATTTGACTTAGAGTCCATCCTTTTGAAGCTGCAATAGCAATGATTGTCCTTATAGTTGACATCTTAGCTACAGGACTGAATGTCTCATCATAATCTATGCCATAAGTTTGGGCATAGCCTTTTACCACCAATCTAGCTTTGTATCTGGCTATACTTCCATCTGCAAGCTTCTTCACTTTATAAACCCATTTATTTCCAATTACTTTCTTACCATTTGGTTTAGGAACAAGTTCCCATGTCTTGTTCTCCTCTAATGCATTGAATTCTTCCTTCATTGCATCTTCCCATTGCTTCTTACCTTTTGCTTCATCATAGTTCTGAGGTTCTTCATCATCTTTGACCATATATGCATAGTTCTTCTGAGTTATGTAAGAAGTATCATAAGAATACCTTTCTGGTTGTCTTCTAGTCCTGCTCGACCTTCTTGGTTCACATTCTTCATAAGTGTCTGGATACACTTCTTCATCAAATATAGGAGCTTCTTCATTCCTTCTTGTTAATCCACTTCTGGATGTACTTGCTTGCATATAGTCTTCATCTCTATTCACCTGCACAATTGATTTTCCTTTCTCACATCTTCTTACCTCTTCTTCAAATTCTTCAGCTGTATGACTGTGATCTGCATACCAACTTTTCTGTTCATCAAATGTAACATCTCTTGAAACAAGAAATTGTTTGGTTAAAGGATTCTACAACCTGTAACCCATCTGCTTTTCATCATAACCAATGAACACATATTTTTCTGCCTTTGGTTCAAGTTTATGTCTAAGTTGTGATGGCACATAAGCATATGCAATTGATCCAAACACTCTACAATGATCTAGTGTTGGTTTCTTACCCCACCAAGCTTCATATGGAGTCATTCCATTCAGAGCTGCACATGGTAATCTATTCACAAGATATGTAGCTGTATTTACAGCCTCAACCCAAAGATAATTTGGACAATTCTTCTCCTTTAGCATAGCTCTATCAAACTCAACCAAAGTCCTGTTCCTTCTTTTTGCTACACCATTTTGTTGTGGTGTATACCTGCATGTTATTTCTCTCTTAATACTTGCATTCCAAAGATAATCATTGAATTCCTGGGAGAAGTATTCTCCCCCTCCATCAGACCTCAATCTCTTAAGATTTTGACCTATGACTCTCTCTACATATGCATGAAAATGCTTGAAAGCTCCAAACACTTTTGATCTTTCCTTCAAAACATATAATGTTATCCATCTTGTAGAATCATCAATGAAAAGAACATAGTACCTTGAGACACTGATAGATCCTTCTTTTGTTGGTCCCCATACATCTGTATGAATGAGCTCTAGTAATCCATCATGTTTGAATCCTTTCTTTTGAAATGGTAACCTGTGTGCTTTTCCCATTTGACATGCTTCACATTTATAAACCATATGTTGATTCTGCACATTTGGTAATCCTAGTACAGACTGATTAGCAACCATAGCTTTAATTCCTCTTTCATTGAAGTGACCTAATCTCTTATGCCAGAGATCAAGTTCTGTAATCACTGCTTCACCATGTGTGAGCAAAGCTTGACCAATGTTTCCTTGAACTCTTAGAGTAAAGAGTCTACCTTCTTTCTTACCAGAGACAATCTGATTATATCCATTCTCTAGATCTTCAACAAATACTCCTTCATTTGTAAACCTGACTTGAAAACCTTTTTCAACTATCTGTCCCACACTAATCAAGTTTTTAGGTATTGTAGGAACATACAAAACATTGGTTAGCAAATCTGCTCCACTCTTGCATTTCACTTTTCCAATTGAATGTACACTATGTCTTGTATTATCACCTGTTTGAACTGTATGACTAGAAATGCCTTTTTCCAATTCTGACATCAATTCTATGTTTCCTGACAAATGATTAGAACATCCACAATCAATGTAAAATACCTTTAGATCTTCTTTATCAGATGTGCTGATTGAATTCATCATCAATGATGTATGACTTTCATTCTATGTGTCATTTGCATAGTTGTAGTAGGTGGTGTTGTAGGATTGATTCTGTCCCCAACTTCTTCCTCCACCTCTACCATAGCCTCCTCTTTGACTTTGTCTACCTCTTTGAAAATTACTTTGATATCTTCCACCTTGGCCTCTGCTATTGTTGTTTTGATTCTGGTTTGATCCTTGTTGGTTGTGCCAACAGTCATGAGCCAAATGATTACTCAATCCACAGATCCAGCAAGCCTTCTTGTTGTTATTCTGATTACCTCTACCTCTTCCAAAAGCTCTTGGTCTTCCTCTGCCAGTGCCTTTACCTCTTGCATAATAAGCTTGAGAACTAGACTCCTCTTCATCCTTTGCTTTACCTTTATCTCCTTTCTTCTTGTTCTTCATGTACATTGCAGAACTTTGTCCTTTATCTCCATCTCCCTTCAAGTCTTGCTCATATGTGAGCATCAAACCAAGCAACTGGTTCAAATCTGGAACATAATGATTTAATGAAAGTTCTGTTGATAAGAAAAAAGGTTTCCACCTTTCATCTCCTCTCAAACTTGCAAGTAGTTGAGCAATCAACTTGTGATCCTCAATGTCTTCATCTATGGATCCAAGACTACCTCCTAGATCCTTCATCTTAGTGACATAATCACTAATACTTTGACTTGGCTTCTTCTTGAATGTTGTAAACTTTGACCATAGACTTGCTTTCCGTGCTTTAGTAGTGCTTTGGAAATGATACTCCAATGCATTCCATATATCTTCAGATGACTCCAATCCTCTGATATGTGGTAGCAAATGATCTGAGATTGTATTGTAGATGTAAGCTTTTGCACTTGCATCCTTCTTCTGCCAATGCTTTAAAGCATCTAGTTCCTCTTTCTTTGGTCGGCTTTCATCTTCAAATACTGGCTTCTCTTCTTCATCTATTACATATACCATGAGATCCTTACTCATAAGTAAGGCTTCCATTCTCATTACCCATGCGGGATAATTATCTCTGTCCACTTTGTCAATGGAGATATGATCTGCCATACTCCTTTCCTTCTGCTGCAACCTGTGAGCTTAAAGGATAAAGGATAATACCTTTTGAAGTTCTTTGTGAATGAAGATAATTTTGAAGTAACCTTTTGATGCCTTGTGTCTTTAAACGCTTCACCTTTGAAACTTTAATGGAAAGCTTTCCAAAACTTCTCGTACCTTTGCTGCCTTCTGCTCTTTAGGACCTTTCTGCTCTGATACCACTTGTTGATGTGTAAAACACCACAAGAAATGAATTAATGTGACACTAGAACACCTCTATGGTCACCATTAACTCATTGCCACTCCGAACTTTGAGAAATGATAGCCGAAACCAAGAACTTTGCTTCTTCAGATTTTTCTAGTCACTCAAATGACATACCTTCAGTATTTTGCTAATTTCTCTTAGCTCAAATATTATTTCTCCAAGATCTTTTCTAACCTGAAACTAGAAGAGTAGAGCTTTCCAACAAGCTATCATATGTGTGAAACCGATCTCTAGAACTCAAGTTATGGCCTTCACAAGATGACCCTGTATGACCTTCCAAAACTAGAAATTTTCCCTGTTTTAGTAAATTTCGCTATCTAAAAATAAAAATTCGATACCTAGCATCAACTTGCAACCAAAAGTCGATGTCGGGCATCGACTTTGAGCTTTTTCAACCACTTTTTTAGTACCAAAATTAGCCTCTTTTACACACACATGAACAAGACCACTTTATGTGGGAAGTCGATGCCAGGCATCGACTTTATGCTGAAACTCGATGCGAGGCATTGAGTTGCTCCACAAACCTCATGATTTTAAGAAGCTTCATCAGTAGATAAAAGTCAGATATGAAGATAAGGACTTATCAGCTAGGATTCGATGCCAGGCATCGACTTCTCGCATAAAACTCAACCTTTCAACATACATTCGATGTCAGGCATCGACTTGCTTGGAAAACTTCAACCTTTCAAATCATTACACAGAAGACAAACACTGGAGATGGAGGAAGAAGACTTATACACAAAACTTTAACTAGTTCTTGTCATAACTATGAAAACTCAGAAGCTTACAAGTGCTTTCTCGCTCAGAGAAGCCCGATTATACTCAGTCATACAAGATGAGTTCTAACTCACTCTCTCATTGTCTTCCCTTTTTTCTCTCTCTCCACGTCAGTTAATACAAACTAACTTATATAGATTTTCTCATTCCCGTGACTTTTAAAAAACTTCTAGAACTAAAGTGAACTAACTTTACAAGTATAATACACTTGTGAATTTGTCCCTTCACATATGCATGTGGTTTTCTTCTAAAGCTTTGACCTTCAAATATATGTCCAATTAGTGAGTGTTTCTCCAACAGGAAGCACAACCAGGAATAGCACACAACAATACAGAACAAACCAAGAAAATAATAGTAGCTTTGGAGGAAGGAGAAGAGAGATGCACTTTTATAGGATAGGATGTCTCATTAGAAGAAGAACAACAGTTAATACGACTCATAAGAGAATATATGGACGTCTTCGCATGGACATATAAGGATTTAAAAGGGGTCGATCCCTCTATTTGTGCCCATAGAATCCCTATGACAACGGAAGCCAATCCTTCCAAACAAAGACCATACACGTATAACGATGTTTATTTGGCAAAAATTAAAGAAGAGATAGATAAATTTTTGGACGTAGGATTCATTTATGAGATCGAACACACGGAATGGGTATCATTTTTAGTGGTCGTACCGAAAAAGAATGGTAAGCTAAGGGTATGTATTAATCTGAAAAAAAGTAAATGCCGCCACCATACAAGATAGTTACTGTTGAGAGTCAAGGTCACACACAAGCAGCGAAGCACATCAATGAAGTGGACACACAAGAAGAAGGAGCATGTAAGGAGCTCCAAGAGGCACATGTCAAATGTTCATAAGAAATCCCTATAAATATAGTGACTTTTGTCACTAAAAACCATTGTAAATACCATTTTCCATTTTTAAAACTCCATTTTTGTTCAAGCTGAGGAGTCCTTGAGCTTGAGGAGTATTAGAAGTATCATCCTACCAATTTTCATAATTTTTAGATTTCGTTTGAGTCCCCAAATAAGCCTTGGAACCTAATTTTTAACTAGGTCGGACACTAGGTCTGGACAGGGCCAAAACCACTCAAAAAACTATAAAAAGGGCTGGAGAGCTCATTTGAGGGGTTAGCTTGTTGTAGATTTGAGCTTTGTAAGAGAGTTCATTTGTAATCGAAGTCCTTCCATTGTTCCACTCTTTGCTCTTACCTTGTGCGCATGTGTGTATGTGTGTGCATGTTTGTATGCTTTCACTCACTCACTTCTGCACTTTACTTGCTCTTGGTCTTCATACCGGTCCTCACATCTCCGCGGATTGACATTTATGAGGTGAAGCTCCTCACGTTGGTACTTTCCATTATGCTAGAGTGACAGTTACCCACTACCCATTACTGATCATCTTTTGGAAAGGGTTGTAGGTAAGAAAGTCTATAGTTTTCTGGACGGTTTTTCAGGATATAATCAGGTAGCAATTGCTCCTGAAGACCAACATAAAACAGCCTTTGCAACCGAATGGGGAGTTTATGCATTTAGGGTTATGCCTTTTGGTCTAACTAATGCCCCAGCCACTTTTCAAAGGTTGATGTGCCATGTGTTCAAGGAGTTCTTGAGAAAAAGTATGGAGGTATACGTGGAAGATTTATGCACCTATTCGGCTATACGATCAGAACATATCCCATAACTAGAAAAGATATTTGCCAAATGTCAACAATATAGAGTCTTCCTTTATCTAGAAAAATGTGTCTTCATGGTTCGACAAGGGAAGATATTAGGACATATTGTCGCTAGAAATGGAATTTCCACGAATGAGGACAAAATCAAAGTGATTCTGGATTTGCCAAGACCAAGGACCGCGAAGGAAGTACATGCATTTATGGGACATTGTGGGTACTACCGTAGATTTATCCACATGTATGCCATAATTGCTAGGCCTCTTTATGGATTACTGACTTAGTTTAATTGGACGGAAGAATGTGAGAAGGCTTTCAATGAATTGAAGAGTCACTTGAGCTCCGCACCAATCCTCATAGTGCCTGATTGGAATAAACCATTTCACATTCATGTAGATGCATCCAAGTTTGTCATTGGATGCATCTTACCGCATCCAACGGATACAAGAAAGCTAGACCACCCTATAGCATATGCTAGTAGACAATTAAACCAAGCAGAGTGCAATTATACCACTATGGAACGAGAAGGTTTAGGAATGGTGTATGATGTAAAGAAATTTTGACACTACTTATTGGCAAACAAATTCAAATTCTTCATCGTTCATCAAGGCTTACTGTACCTAGTCAATAAAACTTGTAATACCAGACGAATCATGTGATGGTTTCTATTGTTAATGGAATTTGATATTGAAGTAGTGGTCAAGAAGGGAAATACGCACATCCGAGCAGATCATCTGTCGAGAATGACGCATGGAGAACCCCCCATAGGAGTACTAGATGATCTACCGGATACTTATCTTTTCAATCTCGAAGTATGTCCCCAATAGGCAGAAAATTTGATCCCCATCCTCACCTATGGACCTCAACATAGGATCACTGAAAACAAAAGCCAGGAATTATGGAAGAATAAAAATCTCCACATCATTGTCGGAAGCTTATACCACCAAGATCCAAGTGGGTTACTTACGAGATGTGTGGAGGAAGAGGAGCAAGAGATGTGGCTTCAAAACGCACATGGAAATCAATGGAAAACTCATCGAAATGCGAGTGGAACATGGCAAACACTGAAGAGATTGGGCATATACTGGCCAACCATGTAGAGGGATACACATAATTATGTATCTATCTACCCCACTTGTCAAGAAAGAAGGCCAGAAGAGAACTCTAATCTATGTTACTCTACTGTATCACCACGGTGGAGCATGCCTCTGGTAAAATTCTTGAAAACCCACGAGTACCCAAAAGGAGCTACTTTAGTAAGAAAATGTGCCCTCAAAGAGCAAAGCAAGGACTATGTTCTTATAGGAAAACAACTCTTCAAGAGAGGAAGGGACAATCATCTACGAATGTGCATTCATGAAGATGAGTACATTTCAATTTTAGAGATGGCTCATACTGGAACTGCCGGAGGAAATTTTTCTACAGATAAAACTGCAAAAATGATTCTCTTCGCTGGGTTGTGGTGGCCAACTCTACATCAAGATGCAGCCACTTAAGTCCAAAGATGTGATACCTATCAACGAACGAAGTATCCAATTAGAAGAGACGAAATGCCACTAAAGCCGATGATGAGTGCCAGAGCATTTACCAAATGGGGGATATATTTTGTAGGACCTATTAGCCCACCAGCTAAAGGTTCTCATGCTGAGTACATAATAGTAGTGACGGATTATTTGACCAAATGGGTAGCAGCGAAGGCAACCAAGAAGAATGATGCAAAGACCACAGCTAAGTTTCTCTTCGAGAACATATTCACTAGGTTTGGATTGCCTATTGAAATTGTGAGTGACAGAGGCACACACTTTGTCAATGAAGTGATAGAAGTCCTAATGAATGAATTCTTAGTGATTCATAAGGAATCAACCCCTTATCACCCACAAGCCAACGGACAGGTTGAAAGTTCTAACAAAATCTTATGCATAGTTCTCACTAAGATTGTTAATAATGGAAGATCAGATTGGGACAAGCAATTACATCATGCTTTACGGGTGTTCCGAGTAGCATACAAAACAGCTATAGGAACTACACCATTTAACTTGGTGTAGAGACAGAATGTCATCTTACCAATTGATTTCCTGGTACCTACTCTCAGAGTAGCCTCAAATTATGAATGAAATAGACATGAGTTATCAACTCAATTGGACCAACTTGAAAAGTTACATGAAACACAATTACAAGCAGTGGCAGGTATTTATGCTACAAAGAGGCGATAGACGGCATATTTTGATGCGCATATTAAGGATAAAAATCTAAAGGAAGGAGATTTGGTCCTAGTTTATACTTTGAAGAAACATGCAAAGAAACTACAAAAAAGAGGATATGGCCCCTTGGTAATCAATCGTATATCTACGAGCGGAGCCATCAACTTAGCAACTCTAGATGGAGAAGTATTGCCAAACTATATAAGTGGTTGTCGAGTAAAAAAATATTTAGAGCCATTGACAGAGGAAATCATGTCACGACTTCTAACAACAAAAAATAGGCGAGAAGAGGACGAAAAAATACGAGAGGAAGCCAGACAGGAAGCTCTAGAACAAATAAGGAAATGGAAGGAATGGATGAGAGAGAGACAGAGATGAAAGATATCGACAAGGAGAGTAACTCATCCCAATGGCTAATTTTAGAGCCTCTGAAAACCTAGGACATCAAATGAAGCAACCATATTTAAACTTGGGCGCTGGAACGCAAGAGTACCACTTGGTGGATGCTCTCATTGACACACGAGTAGTTGTTAGTTGTATCTAGGCTTCCTTGACTCATAAGCTCAAGGAACAAGTACACCCATCCAAAGCGCAGCTGATTGGAATAGGGGGAAAGGTTACTAAATGCATCAGTGAGATTACGTTGTCATTGCACCTAGGAAATAACACGATGCAACAAAAACTCCTCATGTGTCATGATCAAGATTTGTTAGAAGAACTGGTGTTAGGCCAAGACTGGACATATGAATATGAAGTGACTATCCAATTAGCCTTGGGCTACATATCAACCAAAATAGGGCACCGTGAAGTATTCAGTGTGTTAGAAGAATGACCGATCAAAGCCAAGTGTCTAGGCCTAAGAGATCAACTACTCATGCATGACGATGATTGTACATTAATCTCCACTAAGGAAAACTCACCTCCAAGCACTTCATGTGAGAGTATGCCAGTTCTTAATCTTATGCATCCTCTTAGTCCAGTGGCTCCCACTGCTAACATTGTGACCAAGCAAAACCCTTGTGAGGAATCGAGCACAAGAGGGACTAGTCAGCAAGACTGTCATGAACTTTCATGCATTCAAATCTATCCCATTCCACACACCAGACAAGCTTGGATCAGAAAAGATTAGGTGACAACATATCATCAACAACAGAGCTATAGCCTACACAAGAAACAACAACAGAATAAGAACGTAAGTCAAGCTGGACTCTGAGGTCCACAAAGGATTGCTCAAATATGGATACACAAGGAAGTGATTGCCGAGAAACCTTCTAGAACGCAAATATGGATCCCCAAATCATATGCACCAATGACAATCTCCAAGGGAAATATATCAATACACAAGAAGGGTCAGTACGACCAGAAGACGAAGAATTAAGAAATAGGCAACTACAGGAAATTGCAGAAGCAGAAATACACAACAAGAACAATTCAAGGATTCGAAGGGTGAGCAACAAGGAAGTACAACTTGAGAAGTACACCAAGCTCCAGGAACAAAGGAGATACAGTCAACCGCAGAAAATTAAAACAGATTTGGGTGCCGAAATGCCGATCAATCTGCATATATCAACTAGATACTTCAATTTGCACACATCTTCAGTTCCAAGAGTCTTGAGCATGCATGATAGGGCCACATTACGAGGCCACGCATTTGGTACCTCAGTCTTTTTCTACTTGATAGTGAAGCACATTTCCCTCTTAGGGAATAGGAGAGCACTTGTACAATAATCCCAAGAAAAATAATTAATAAAAGCTTCGGCTAGGTACTAACGCTTTTGTTTTCTTTTAGAAAAAAATAAATAAGAAAAAATATGTTGTAAAGAACAATCCCAGGTACAACCTTTCTCACACCACAGGGGAGGGATGACACAAGTCACTCGAAGAGTTACCAATTTCATGAAAGCTAAGTGAAGGATAACTCATGGTACCAACTTTACACTAATTACTGGTATGTACTGAGTGCAGATGGTATCTTCAAATTCTGAAGCTACGCAAGAGGAAGAGGTCTTGCTTCTTCCTTTGGAATCAATCACTAAGGCGAGAGGTCATTGGTTCCTTGATGACCAACCCGTGTCAGATCTCCTCTTTATGGCCACCATCAAGATTATGGATAGGGATCACTACTTCCCAATAATGTCACAAGACTCCCAAACCATAATCCAAGGATTACCACGCATCACAGATGTTTGGACAAGGGCGGGAATCGATGCATTTCTGCGACTCCCCATATATTTACTAGATTTTCAATGATGCACTCAAGTTATGAACACACTCCATTCCGTAGCAGATAAACCATCAATCCCGAAAGCTAGAGTGCTAAAAAAAACAGGCGCATGGAAAACCATTTGATTCACCCATGAGGTAACATATCAACAAAGCTTCTGGATGGAGTCAGGATGGTCTCACTAATGTCAAAGATGAATGTCATGATGCGAAAAAGAAAACCTTTCTAGAAATCAACAGGATCGATATACAAGAATCAGTTCGGTTAGTGCATCAACATTTTTGTTTCCCCAGCATGAACAGATATGCAATGCCTCAGAAGATAGTAGTCCAATTGCTCTCCCATGCGATGAGACAAATCGGGAATCAAGTAAATTTTACTCCATATATTCAAGGTCGCCTATTCGAAGCTAAGAAAAAATGGATTCAGAATAATTTTCTGAATGGAAGCTTCGCATTAACTTTGCTAATTTATGAGGCACTTGATATGAAAGAATGTCTACATTTGATGCCAACCTCCACCGAAATGACAAAATATGTGAAGTCGGCTACTGTTCCAAAGAAAAACAAAACAGTCATGTCCATAGAGGAAGTGGTAACAAGTTCCAAGAAACCAATGAGAGGGGCTAAACACGCTCTCAGCGGCACTAGAGAAACGCATACGTACATGCGAGGTCAAGTTAACCTCAATGTCCAAGGACATCAATATAGACAGGCAAGACGAGGACAACAACAGAAGGACAAGGAACATACTCCAAAACTAGCTGCCAGATACAAAGAATTGGGACTAGATGATTCAAGTTCTAATGAGGAATCTAGTCATGGGAAGGACACCTTGGACACTTACATAAGAATAGAAACGAACAATGAGGAATGGATGGAGATTAATCAGGCTGAAACCACCCCGATAATCAACAAGCACACATACAGAACTAGGAAGCATCAACCTTAATGAACACACCTCATTCAATTGAACGAACAATCACAAATCAGCATAAAGGAAACTTCAATCACACATAAGGATGCAGTGCCACCAATCAAGGAAGAGGTACAAACAAGTATGGAAAAAGAAAAACATTTACAACAAAATATGGAACAAATCGTGATTGAAATATACACTTCTTGCATTGTTCTGTTAGCTTCACACCCTCCCCAAAGGAATGCATGGTGGGGTAGGAGCCGCTCATCCGTCAAGGGATGACAGTAGCCTTACCCCAGACACTTCTTGTCAAGGGTTCCTACGCTTCTCACTTGGGAGGAAACTAGCAAGCATGCCCCCGAAAGGAAAGTGCCGGCAGGTAGAACGTTGGTCTTGAGTTCAAATCCCTGATGATATGCCACAGGGTAAGATAGTAATCAAAGAGGATGAGCCAAAGATGCAACTTCATATCGGGAAGCCTCACGACATGACACTGCATGTGGCACAAGGGAAAGATGTTACCATAGGAGAAGAACCTAGCATACAAACAACATGGCTAAACGTCAATGTTACTCAGTTGAAACCAATAGTTAAACAAATGATACAAATGGCCATGGATACACAACAGCAAATGATGGAAATGGATGCAGATTATGACGAGGCCATTTGCGAAAAAAATCAATTTCAAGTGATGAGTGAATAGTTGTCTGAGCAGCTAATCCAAGCCTAAAAGTTGTTTCAGTTAAGGAAACGGAAATAATAGAAATGACAATGTGCTACACTAATTTGTCAGAACTACAAACTTCAAGAGCAACTGATGGAGCTACAAAAACAATATGAAGTAAGTGAAGCGGACAAAGATAGAATGAAGACTAGAAGCAATCTGTTAGAAACACAACTCAAAGTATATATGGAGGAAAACGATAATTTATGCAATAGAAATAAAGAACTGATGAAGGCCTTGCTATACGACCAACCGATAGAACAATAAGAGACAATAGCAATCGCCATGAAGGATTGGGAAGATCAAATTGCAAAATATGAAAGTCTACTAAAGCAAGAGCAAACCTTGAAAGATGAATGGGAACAAAAATATATACAGGATACCAACGAGCTCAAGAAACAATGGAAAGCTATCGAAGCAAAACTCTTGGTAGTCTATAATGAAGATGCTGATCAGATAGCAGTCATCGGCAATGAGCTTCTGACAACCAAAGATGCGCTCCAGACCACCCTTCATGAAGTTCACAAAAAGACTGAACGTAGTGTACAACTGGAAGCTCAAATGGAACAAAAAGTAAACATCAGACACCAGTAGAGCTACAACCAGACAATCCTACTTACGAGGTAGAGGTACGTCCTCTATCTCCCGCAATCTATCATTCTCCAATACAAGAGCAGATGGCGGAATAGTGTGATGATCATCCCATGCCATACACTCCAGAAATAAGTCAGAAGGAACGGGCACTATTGGTGTCCCGGTTGACAGAAAATTTTGAAAATGAAGTAGTCAAAGTCATGAAGGAAGCCAAAATTAAAGGCAGAGACTTGGAGAAAATCATAAACCCCTTCAATATTCCTTATGGACTCTTGAAAGAGAAAACACGGCAGTATATAAAGCAGATCACGCAAAAAGATCCCGATGAGCAGTTGCACTTCAAAGAAAACACCTTCAATTACACACAAGAAGAATTTGAAGCTGCACAACCTTTATGGAGAAGAAAAATTTTGGAGAAAAATCCTATTTTGCGGGTGCACTGACAAGCAACACCATATTTACTACAGGTAAATCCTTCTTTTTGCCCCACACCACGTCGCCATGAAGCACGCAAATTTTTGGACATGCAAAAGACTGGTGTGCTCAATAAACAATGGTTAAATTATCCATTACTTCCAAGTCCACCTCACAATTATTTACCGATCGAAGACTATATGGTGAAATCCATTGAGTTTTGGCTATCTCGATATGCAACAGTACCCGACCTAACTATCAAGATGACTAATAAAGTCCTCAGCATGATACTTATAGTACTGAAAGTCTTCAAACATGCAGAATACACGTTTTTGAATTTCATTGGCATTAACCAAGGCACGGATATCCTTATTTTTATCTATCTGTTATGCCCAGTCGTCCTACAATCATGGCGTATTATTCCAGACTGATGTTCTTGCCGAGTCAATACATGCAGACTTTCGAGGAAGCATTTTTTATGGGATTTTTTGAATTCGACTCCGAAATCTTCCTAAAGATGTCAACGAATCTAAATGCTAGACTGGTGGCATATGAATTGAGTTTTTTTGCAGACCATAGGCAACCACCACATGATGGTATAAAAGCTAAACAATGGAAGCAACTCATGATATGTGAAGCCAACCTGATTAATGAAACAAAGCAAAAGGTTTATAGGATGTACTCCTATCGCATTCCAAAGCCTGTAGGGGACGATAGAGTTTAGGAGGGGGGTAGTGTTGAAGGAGATTCCAGCAAAAAGAAAAGAAGAAGAGAACCACGAAAGAAGCTTCGTTAAAGGTAACATATCTGAAGACATACCTCTGCAAGAAGCCCTGCAGGGGCACACAACACCCATCTCTGCAGAGAGCCCCGCAGGGGCATACAACAAGGGGAGGTACACAAGTAGCAAGGAGAGATCAAGGCCGACAAGTATCCATGAAGAATTGCAAGAAGATATTCGGCAGATCCAGAGCCCAGGAAGGTGCTTCAACCTCTTGATCTTTGGGAGGACAAAAAGAGACCGAAACCAATGCAATAGGTCCCGAGTTATGATCAGTTCCTTGACCACTTATCAAACTATATCATTACGACTTCCATAGGAGATGAGAATGGTCAACTATAAAAGATCTATCAGTTAATAAGGAGCCGGAGAAATTACAAGCACAAAACTAAAAACAAAGCGAAGCCTATCAAGGGATGACAGAGACAAAGAGGGGGAGAGTGTTGCAGAGCAAAGATGCAGAGAAGAAGAAGGGCCCTAAAATTTTTTCAATTTGGACACTTTATTTTTGTACTATAGCCATTCTGTGATAGATTTTCCGATGTAAATGCACTAGAGGAGTCCTCTAGATGCATACCCATAGAGATTTGTATCTTTACCTTTGTAAATTAGCAGGGAATTATTCTCTTATTTAATAAAGTGCTGGTCTCTTGTGTGAAAGGACCATTTTTAGGGCACATGTATATAAGTCATTTTGTGACTCTTTGTAGAGACTTTTGGCCATTGTGAGAATCAAGAGCGCAAAAATTCGAATTTGTGTCTTCTCCTCTCTATATCTTCTTCCATGTGAGCTTGCATGCATGTGTAATTCTTGGAAAGAGTACTTAGAAGTGTTGTCTATCCATGAAAGTGCTTTTTTGTTGTGGATAAGGTGCATGTGAAGTGTAGGAAGTGCTGAAGTGTAGGAAGATCATTCCCGTGACTCAGTATTTTGTTCATAACTTGAAGGAGGAGTGTCAGAATTGAGTGAAAAGTCTACCATTGGATGCATCTTCTCGAGAGATTTGAAACAAACTTGTTATTCAATATATTCTGAATTCGGAGCTGAGCGAAAAGCTCGATTTACTGTTGACTGTTGTTCCAAGTGTTGCGACTCCATAGCTGACCTTGAAAGCTTGAATGTGATGGATTCATACTTGCTTGTACTTTGTTAGAATTCATGTGCATTGACCATTATTTGAATGCATGTCTTCATACACTCGGCTATGTTTTGATACTCCTTGGATTGATAATTAAAGCGTGAATCCCCACTATATGCACTTGAAGGAGATTGGGGTATAGTCTCTTTCTCCACAAGTCCCTAAATCGGTACTTAGATACACAACCCGGAAGGGTGAATTTATTTTTCCCCCACCAAGATCTAATGTCCCTTACGGTCCCCAAGGAGCTGGAACATCCCAAGCTCATGGAGCTCAAAGGGCCAGGAGTAGAGATAGACCTGAGGTAAGCTTTGCTAACCCATTGGGAAGAGAACAAATGACAATGGAAACCGAGAGGCCTAGAAACCCAAGAAACCAAAGGAATGCAGATGAATTCCCCCTGCCAAGGCCTAGGGAGCACATGAGGACTTTGAAACCTACATAGCTAGTTAAGTCCATGAAGAACTTTTTCGACGGCACAGGGGACCCATATGATCATGTGGTAGAGTTTAGAAAAGTCTTGAGATCTGATCAAGTTGATGACGTCTTCACACAGTACAATGCATTTGGATTAACTCTCAAGAACACAGCCCTTACATGGTTTCAACCACTACATGAGAGGCAGTTCAGGAACATAGAACAACTTCTAGAGGCCTTCATCACAGAATTTTCTAAGATTGGCATACGACACAATACTTCCTCACTGATACATAGCTTCAAGCACACCCCTCAAGAGACATTTTGACTTGCAGGAAGAAGATTTAGGCAATACCTAGAGAGATGTCCTGTTCCTGAGCTACCCACACCAGCCAAACAAGTGGTTTTATTCTTGGACGGATTTCTAAGTACCAAATTGAGATCATATGTGTACTTGAAGGACCCTAGAACCATACAAGAGTGTGCACGCATGTGCATAGACATTGAGGATAACCTTAGGGGAGGAGTTAGAGCTTTCAAAATCTACAAAGATTCAGATAGCTCTACTAGCCTCAATTCAAATCCATCCACACCAATTGAGGAGCTTGCTGAGAAAGTAGCTCAGAAGTTAGGAGTCTCAAGCAAACAAATACCAAGGTTTGCCCCAGTGAAAAGATGCTATACTTGTGGAGGCAACCCTATGGCAAATGTATGTCCCATTATGGCTCAACCCCAAGTAAACCCTAGTAGTCAATACTCCACCATAGAACGGAGATACACTAATCACACCGTGCAAGATTGCCCATACAATAAGCAAGTAGTTAGGGAAAAATATTCTCAGCCATATCCACAACAAGGAAGATACCCGAACCAGTGCCCACCACAACAATATGGTAGACCACAACAACCCTATCTGCAACCCTATCAAGCCCAACAAAGGCCTTAGCCTATGTTAGCTCAACAACCTCCTACTCCAACCAATGTGATTCTAGTGAAGTACGTAGCTGCAGAAGAGAATCTGAATAGAGCCATAGTGCCAATAACACCATTGCTTTCAGAAAGTGATGTCCATGTGAAAGGCCAAATGGCCATTGAACACTTTTTTATATGTTCTTTGATAAAACATATAATGGCCTCATCAGCCAAAGACTCTAGGTTTGATCGCATTTGTAAAACCTAAGAAGTTTCTGTTCGTGCTCCCTATGTACTATGTTTTTTGGTGTATTTTGAAGCCTTTGTGTAGAGTATCGTGTATGGCACTTGGAGCATAGATTTCTACTCTGACCATATTATCATGGTGCTCTCAAGAAGGAGAGTGCAGTGTGGTGCATTTCCATCAAAATACTTCACTAGGATCAGAGGAATTTGATGCAAAAACTTTGTTCCTTCATTAGGGGAAAAAATGAACCTTGCATGGCCCTTTCAGATTTAGGAGTGATTAGGAATGGACCAATGACAGAAGGGTGGTGGACATAGTCAGGTTCATTAATCACATAGGATAGGCATATGCTTCCCTTGTTTTCTGTGGTCAAAGAGTAAAAGACCACCTAGAACTAGTGGTTTTATTTATGTCACTAGTTTTGGAAGGCTTACAACCTAATTAGAACCCTTGGACTAGGTTGAGGATCCAAAGGTAAAAGTTGATTTGCAAAATTCAAAGCAACATTGAACAAGAGTCCTTGGATCTATAAGCTTTTCAAAGGCTTAGATCAGTTTGTTCCTAAACAATGCACCATCACTTTGTGACTATTGTATACGAGCCTTCATCAGATGATAGATTTTGAAAAATATTCAATCTTGGGAGCCTTTACACAGCAACCATTAGATATGGTCAAGATCCAACGGTTGAAGGCCATGTTATAAAATTAATGGCACCTTTTTATGTGCTCCATTTGTTCAATACCTTCATCGCATGGCTCTAAGTTACTATGGCGAGCTACTCAGCCCCATTCATGGAGGACCGTTGGATCCCCTATGATTCAAATGTCCAAATTATTGGAGAGAGATGATCAAAAGTGAAGGTCGAAGTATTGTTCAACCCTATTCACGCACGATCATACGATCCTTGATGATCTAATGGTAGAAAATGATGCAGAGAGTGTGAGCACTTAGACCCACTCACATGAAAAAGATTGTATTATCTCTCCAAATCTCCACGGATTTCAAATTGACTGTCGATCTGGGCCATCCGATGGCTCTAAGCTCTCATGCATGAGAATTCAAATAGGAAGCCTCATCAAATATTTTTTTATTCACAAAACAAATAGTGGTTTTGTATGCCCACTTAAGCTCAAGTATTAAGCTCTTTAATCCCTAAAAATCAGGAATCCTTACAAGGCCCATGCAAGGTCCATTTTTTCCCCTAATGTTTAGTTCATTCGGTGTGCACGAGGTAGGACCTTAACAATTAAGGAAGATGGAGGTTCCCGGTACTTCTCAGGAGATCACCCATCTCAGTATTTTTCCCTTTTTAGAGTACTTTCGTGCATAGTTCTCTCCACAAAGGTCCAAGAACATCAAGAAGAGTGTCCTTTGTACTTCTTCGACAACGAATGTTCACCATTTGGGTTGTGTTTTCAGCCACACTAGTTAATCTATAGGTTCCTTGAAAGGTTTTGGTTGTGGTGTGAGTAGCCACCATAGGTCCATGCAAGTTTTTGAGCCTAAAGAATAGAGTTGATAGACATCTACAGTTGTTGGTGGCCATTGTTTGGGCAGTGAATTCAACGTTTGAGTGCCATTTTATTGCATATATTGAGCACATACACACTATGTATGCTTTTATGGATATCACTTATGTACGTCCATGTGGTCAATAATATAGCAGTTAGTTTTTTGCATAAAGCCTTTTACATTTGATAAAAAGGTTTGTGGTGAGGTTTTCTTAAGTGGGAGAAAACCAGATGTCAGGATCTTTTTTATGATGCAGGTGGAAGACTTACCCTGCCTCACCATAGATGTATGATAGTTGTTCATAAGTGCTCAATAAGCCTAGTTGGCTTCTTTTGGGTCACTGATTATATGCAGTGGAGTCAGTGATTCACTATGCACGTAAGCATGTCAATACTTGCAATTTTATGAGATTTTGACACTCGTCATATGCTGATTTTGCAGAGGATACTCTGGCAAACGTTTTCTAGATTTTTTGGTTTTGTCAACTATACATTGATCGATTCACTCTTTCTCACACTTATTGGTGTGAGCATATTATTCTCACATAATATTTTCGGTTGATCATTACTATTCATTCATTCACTTCTCTAGGAAGACTACTAAGTTCTCTCTCAAAATCTAAGTCTTGGTGTAGCTCAGTGATGAGTAGCACCTCCTTTAATGTCAATCCGGGAAGACATGAGGATGGTATGACGACCTCGGAGTAATGGCACGTGTGTGAGTGAGAAGCACACAAACATGCACACACACATGCACACAAGGCAAGAACAAAGAGAGAAACACTTGAGTCACTTCTATTACAAAAGAGTTCTCATACAAGTTCAAATCTACAACTAGCCAACCTAAAAAATGAGCTCTCTAGCTCTTTTTATAGTTTTTGACTAGCTTTGGTCCTGTCGAGACCTAGTGTCTTGCCTATTTAAGAATTAGGTTCCTAGGTTACTTTGGAGGCTCAAACAAGCTCTGAAAATAATGAAAATTGGTACATAAATACTACTAATACTTGTCAAGTTCGAGAACTCCTCGGCTTCCACAGGATGGAGTATGAATAATAAAAAATGGTATCTACTGAATAATAAAAAATGGTATCTACAATTATGTGAAATGACTAAGATCATTATTTGGGAAGTATTGCTTCATGAAAAATTATGGGGCCTATTTGTCGGATCTGCGTTGAGTGCTTTTCCTACTCAGTCGTTCTCTTTGCTCTAACTCTTTTCGTTGGCTTCCTTGTCTTGTAAGTCCTTGAGTGCCCTGACTACTTCCAACACCCCTCCTCTCTCGCATCTGTCGTTCCTGACAAACCCTTGTTGCTGGGAGTGATGGATGTAATATTCCACAACGTGAGTGACAAGTTGATGTTCCTGAATGCATAGTCCTCTAGCCAAGTCTGTCATGAGTTGATCCCAATCGATTGGACCTGGAACGTGCGAATGTGACACATGTAGCTAATCAGCATGAATTGCTTCCATAGGAGCCCGAGGTTGCGTCTTAGTGTCGCATTGGATAGCATCTGCGCTTGGAGTACTTTTTCCAGCTCCTTGACTGCTTTATCATCCACTGTAGATGTCTTTGACTCCAATTCGGTGTGAGCTTGTTGAAAAGTGGTATGTTCTACTAGGAGTGTTTGGTAATCAGCTTCTAAGATGTTGACTCTAGTCTATAGGCATTGAAATTTTACCTAGAAGGCGGCGGCATGCTCTTCCAATCGGTGGTATTCTTGTTGTAATTGGTGTGTACACTGGAGTAAGATATTAAACGTACGATTTACATTACGAGATACAATGGGAGGATTGTGGAATGCAGTGGGAGTGGGAATGGGAAGGAGGGTAGTGAATGCTGTGTCTTCCAACGAGGTGCTGAATGGTGAGGTGGGGGTAGGGGAGTGGGTGGTGGTGGAAGTATTGGGAGAGGTGTTGTGGGTGGTGAAATGTCCATGGGGTCGGACAATGTGGTGCATGTAGGGGCTACCATGTAAGTGGGTATGGTAGGTGAAGTAAGTGTGGTGTTTGTGTAGATTGATGTTGCCACTAGAGTGCAAATGTATTGTTCCATAGAAGATAGGTATTGGGATGGGTGATTGGGGTGAGTGAGGTGTAGGGAGCGGATGGAAAGTATGGGTCATGGGATAGGGGTACATGCAATGGGGAATAAGTTGGGAAACAAAGGACACCCTCAATGGGTCAGGGTTTTCCAGCCATACTCAGAATTAAGGGGTGGCCACTCTTGAGCTCATTCCCCCTTGTTAGAGATGGGAGCACAAATGTGCTTGTACCTTTTGGGTTCTTGCTTGTTTCAATGGCATACCATCTTTACGAATGGGATATTTTCGTTGAGAAACATCACACCGCTTCACATAGGTATGTGCATCCATGTGAAGGGTTGGCCACCACAACCCTGCAAATAGGATTGCCTTAATCACATGGTTTGGTCCAAAGTGTCCTCTTGCTACACCTTGGTGAGCATTTTCCAAGATCTTAAGATATTCACTCTCATGGACACATAATCTCAAATATCCATCTTTTCCACACTTGTATAGATTATCACCAATGAGTGTGTAATCTAGGGCTTCTTGTTCTAAACTTCTTTGCCTAGCCAGGTTCATATCTTGAGGGAATGTTTTTGTCCTCCGAAAGGCTACCAATGGTCAACTCCAATCTGGTATTAGAGACACTTGGTAGAGTGTAGCATGCTCCACAGGTGATCAAATACGAGAGACTGGGCCCTTTTCCTTACACAACTTATGGACATCTGCTTCCATAGTCGGCCAATGCACTCCGAGTCTTCTTAGTGTCTCTAAAATTCTTTGCCTTGAGTGATGTTGCTCTAATGCACCCACATGTGCTAATTGCAACCATTTTTTGTACTCATCCTCTTCCACACAACAAGCTAATATCCCTTGATCTGTATGCTTGTACATACTTCCTACCATGATATGGTACTTTTGGGCTTTTACTACCTCCCTATCTTGAGTGTTTATTACTAGGTGTTTAGGCCCATATGTCAATACTGGCACTAATGTCTTGGTCCACTGTGGTACAACTTCCAAATTGAACAAGTAAGCATCAACAAGATCATCTGATACTTCTTGTGGGGCCTCTCCGGATGTGAGCCTGGAGAGGTGGTCTACTCTCAAGTGAGTCTTGCCCTAGGATTTACTATGTTGTACACCCACGATGTGTGAAACAAAATATTTTAATCCTAAACTTGATCTGGATTCACGGGTGGTCACTCCTATTTCTCGAGCATCTGCAAAGCAAAGGGCAGTAAGAGCACTACGAGAAGGCAGAGCCGGTCCTAGAAAATGCTACTGCCTATACGTAGAGAGTGCATTCAGAATGAAAACGTTACCAACAAATGTGTTGGAGATCCAGAGGACACTACGGAATTATGCGGCTTATCTGAAGGCACTGGACATGAACAAAAAAGCTGATCAGGCTGAATTAATTTGGAAGAATAAAATTTTGAAGAGTCGATGGTCATTGGTCTCGTATGCTCTCACAATGTTTGAGAGACATCAGAAGCCTCTGGAAGTAATCAAGTTGCTCGCCTCCCGGGATGTTGAAATCAGACAAGAACTCGATAAATGGATAATCTCAGAAAGAAAATTTCCTCTTGCATACATCAAGCAAGCAATGCAAGTATTTGAACCGGAAAAGAACTAGAACAAGCTGATTCAGAGTGGATGCTAAATAGGGAGCTGGGGGCTCTAAATTTCCTTGGTACCCTCCGTTGGATTGGGTCTGGTGTACTAGGGGACATGTATTGGCTAGAGAGACAGGCAAAAGAATCAGTAGATATGTCCTTACCAAATATGACAGTTGAATTGAAGGCGAAAGAAGATTCCATGAACTCCTTGCGAGAACAACTTGAAGGCGATCTTTCTCATGCCAAAGAGCTCGCTTTGCAGCAGTCTAAGAAGTCAAAGCAGGAAAGAGAAGCATTGATGAATGATATATCATCTGCAAAATCCATTGCTGAAACTTTAGAAAGAGAGCTTACCACTGAGAAATTGGTGTCAGAGAATTTAGGTAAGCAAATAAAGGGCTTGCAACTTGTCTTGGAGGAGACACAGAAATAGAAAGAGACACTTGAGTCCAAAATTATTGAGGAAGAAAATAGGGGAGTTCAATTGGAAGAAGATAAGAAACGGATTAATTTGGAGTTGGAGAAAAGGCTAGTGGAACGTGATACTTTACGACTGACACTGAAAGAAAGAGAGAAGGCTTTTGAAGATCTTGAGTCACTATTGACAGTAAAACTGGAAGCTTTATCACAAGCAGAGTCTAAGATTGATGAACTTATGAAGGAAATTTGTTCTCTTAAGGAGAAAGTAAGTTCAAGTCAGAATAATGTAGATTATCTAGAAGGAAAATTGGCCTCGGGTAATGCACATGGTTAGCATCTGGAGCATAAGCTTATTAGCATGACTGAAGAATTTGATAGCTTTAAAAAGGCTTCCGCACTAGAAGTGGCAAGTCTATAGCTGGAACTTGACTCCAAGGATGCAGAAGTGAATGATCTAAAACACGAATTGGACACTACCATTAATCATTCAAATGAATTAAAGAAGACTATAAGTAATCTGCATGGTGAGATTGACACCTTAGAGAAGCAAATTAATGAAAGCAATGTACTCATCAAGGAGTTGCAAAGAGATCTTGAAGCAAGATTCAAGGAGATTGATACTTCTAGATCCCAGATAAGTTGTCTGGAAGAAGATCTAAGAATCGCAAAGGAAAACAATAGAGAATTACAGGAAAAATCATCCGAGGTAGAGAAAAAGGCAGAATCTAAGCTGAACTCTCTAAAGGAAACATTGGAGCATGAGTAGACAATTGTGAATAAGATGAGCAAGGAGTTGGAAAAGGCCAAACATGACCTGGTCATATCAAAGGATGAGGTGAGCCTGCGTAAGCATCAACGAGGAGAACTTGAGGGCCTGCAGGATAAATTGAAGAAAGATCTTAATGAGTCTGAAAGTTATGTCAAATCATTAGAAACAGCTTTAGAGAACGAAAAGGAAATATCAGCATCCAACAAAAGGCAGTTGGATTCTGCCAAGAAATCTATTACTGAAGCGAAAGATCACATCAAACTTTTACGAAAAGATGTGGCAAAGGCAAAGTCAGAGTCTAAGAGAATGCGCTTGGAGATGATCAAGAAACTAGAAGAAAAGTCAAAGGATCCTTCTGTGGAAGATAACAAGCAAACAATGGGTGCAGCTGACACCATGAAGGAACCTCATACAGTCTCTGATGATTTTCTTCCTAGTGAGACAGAATCATCATCTAATCCTCATCTCATCCCTGCTGTCACTGAACCTTCATCAAAGTAGGATGCTCCACAATTACAGGACAAGAACATTACAGTACAGGGAGGCTTTAGAGGAAAAAAAAAACTTGTATCTTGGGATTGATCTCAGATTCAGTTTCATCAGCAAGAAGAAGAAGCTATATCTATCTATACTGTCTTTCATTGTCTTACATGTGAAGGATCTATGGATCGTGATGCGATTGTTTATCCCATCCAACATGCTAGTCTGGAAACTTAGTTTTTTTGGCCTTGTATGCTTCAGGTTTTGAGTCATCATAAAAATGTGCTTGGTTTTTGATGAGTTTGTTCCTGTTGGTGAATGTGCTTGTCGTGGTGAACATGTGTTGAAAGTCATGGTGTCACTGGGTACTGGCATTGAGCACAATAATGTGAATTCGCAAGAGTTGGGAGTTTTCCCTAAAGTGCATCTCAATGTATGGAGAGCCATGTGTGGAATTATGAACAATTTGTCATGTTTCGTCTTTGGGAGAATGGATCTTGAAGCTCCGCAAAACGAATGTTTTAATCATAAACCTAGCATCATTTCATGATGAAGAAGTAAAAACAACAATAAAATTAGCAGTCAAGCATATGTTTCCCTTGGGCATACAGGACTGTTTCATTTGGCGATTCCGCTGGGGATGCAAGCTCAGCACATCCTATCAAGGAGTGTTGTGGGCTCGCCTGGTGCCCCACAGTGTGGCAGAACTTGCGATCGAATCACAGAACAAAGGATGATATGGTGTTGCTGCAGTTATTGCTAGAAGTCCTTGCATGGGTCATGGCAAAGACTCAACAGAAGATGATGAAGAAGAGGAGGTAGAAGATAAGGGCTATGATGAAAATCAGAATGTTGATGGATTTAAAGGTAATGATCATGAGATTAGGTTATTAGGTGCAAAACATGCACAAAAGTTAGAGAAAGAAAAGGGAGCTGAAGGATCCCGCAGGTCAGCATACATGGCTGAATATAATAAGGCTTTGGATGCATCACACAAACTAAGGATTGACAGCCTAACAGATGTGAATGCTGAAGATTCAGCTATATCTGGAGGAGATGAAGATGATGAGTAAGAAAGGTCTTTACAAAGGGCAATGCAGACAGTATTGAAGAAGCAATTTGAGGATGGAGTTCCAAGTGCAGGCCCACAAAGAAGTTGCATCTCTTTTTCTAAAGCAAGTAAGATAGACAATCAAGATGGGGCTGGAGATGATGCAATGGAGAAGGACAAAGACTACAGTTGTCTTTACAAAGACTGAGGAAGGCATTGGGAAAAAACATGTGTTTGATGAGGATGATGTGCCTAGAAAAGAGGAGAAACCTCTTAAGGAAGATGGAAGCTAGATGGATGTAGACGCTAAAATCGAGGATGAAGAAATGGAGGAGCACCAGGTTGAAGATATGGGTAAAAGATTAGTGGGTGAACTGCAGCTACAGTAGCAGAGGGGAACATTAAAAGAAACACTTGATTGGGGGTTACTTGCATCCATTTTTTATTCGAGAACATTGTGTGTGTGATTGTTGATGCTAGACCATGGTGAGTGTCAATGAGGATGGGTAGAGAGGAGTAGTGTGTGTATGGGTGGGGTGAAAGGTTAAGTGGAGAAGTGAGAACATGCACCCTGGTCTGTGTCCAGGTTCTGGGACCAATCGCATCACCATAGATGAATCATTGAAGCAGTTTCGTGCCTCAAATGATCAAAAGATGGTTTTTTTAGGCTGATCTAAGCAACCATGAAAGAGCTGTCATTCATGAGCTCCTTAGGAAGATGGGCATGAAGTCAAAAAGCTTTGATAAAGGAGCTGGCTACCATCTTACTGTGTGGAAGATTGGTGGCCAATCACAAAAGAACAATCAATCAGTAGCAACTTCTCTCGTGTTTTTTGTAGAGACACGTGCAGCAATTCAACACCTATTTCTCAATTATCCACCTATAGAGAACGAATCATCACGGAAATATGATGAAACAGCTGCCGTTCATAGTGGGAAAACCAGACCACAAAATACAGTAAAGATTGGAACTTCTGTTGATAGTGAGTCATACATTAAGAAGCAAGTCACCGTGCTTAACAAGAGGCCTTTTTCCTGGATGGAGCATATGACCTTGGACAATGTAACAGGGATGGATCCACCAGGAGTAAGGTTTAGACCTGTAGCAGGACTTATAGCTGCTAACTATTTCATGGCTGGTCACTTCGTTTGGGCTGTACTAATTGAAAATCTTGCTAAGATTGGATATGAGGAAGACTTTCCATCCAGAACACTGAGGTGCATGACAAAACTCTAAGCACGCTAAAAAGCAATATTGAGCTTCTTATACGAACAAATAATGGCCAAAAGTTGGTAGCAGTCCCTCATTCAATAGGAACTCTTTACTTCCTACATTTCATAAAGTGGGTAGAGGCACCTGCACCAATGGGCGGTGGAGGTGGGCCTGATTGGTGGGCTAAACGCATAAAAGTTGTCATGAATATTGCTGGAACACTGTTGGGTGTTCCGAAGGCTGTTTCTGGCCTTTTTTCTGCTGAAGCAAAAGACATTGTTGTGGCCAGAGCGATATCCCCGGGGGTGTTGGATTCTGAATTGTTTGGAAAACTTTCCAACACATTATGCGAGTGACACGGACTTCGGATTCAACCATTTCCATGATTCCTAAAGGTAGTGAAGTAATATGGGGTGGACTTGATTGGTCACCAGAAGAAGGTTATTACTGTGCATCTGACAAAAAAAAAGAGTGAGAAGGTACAGACCATATCTGATAACCAGAATTCAATCTTAAAGGATGTGGGACCCCACAGAAAACCAATTGCAGACAGTCCAAACAGAGGATTTGCCCATGTGCTATCGAGGAATGTTTCATGCAGCATCTACAATCATGAAAGAAGAGGGACCTTTAGCACTGTACAAGGGATGGTGGCCATCACTAATTAGTGTGATTCCATATGTTGGTCTAAATTTTGCTGTGTATGAAGCATTGAAATATTTCTTGATAAAGGAGAACATGGTAAACAAGCCAGATAATAACGCTGAGCTCAGTGTGCTCACAAGACTTTGATGTGGAGCAGTAGCAGGCATAATAGGGCAAACTGTTGCATATCCATTGGATGTCATACAAAGGGATGCAGATGGTTGGATGAAGAGATGGTCGAAGACATCAGTTTAGTATGCTGGTATGGTTGATACTTTCAGAAAGACTGTCCAAAATGAAGGGTTTAGGTCGTAAGGTTTCAGAGCTTATCATACTTTAGGTTTATAGTGCTCTTCTCAGTGAATTGAAGGCAAGGATTTTTAACTGAGCACCGCCCAAAACAAGAAACGTAATCATAGGAACAAATATTGTAGAAGCATCCTAGGATTTACTATGTTGTACACCCAGGATGTGCGAAACAAAATATTTTAATCCTAAACTTGATCTGGATTCACGGGTGGTCACTCCTATTTCTTGAGCATCTGCAAAGCAAAGGGCAGTAAGAGCACTAAGAGCAGGCAGATCTGGTCCTGGAAAATGCTACTGCCTATACACAGAGAGTGCATTCAGAATGAAATGTTACCAACAAATGTGTCGGAGATCCAGAGGACACTACGGAATTATGAGGCTTATCTGAAGGCACTGGACATGAACAAAAAAGCTGATCAGGCTCAATTAGTTTGGAAGAATAAAATTTTGAAGAGTCGATGGTCTATACCAACAAGATTGGTCTCATATGCTCTCGCAATGTTTGAGAGACATCAAAAGCCTCTGGAAATAATCAAGCTGCTCGTCGCCCGGGATGTTGAAATCAGACAAGAACTCGATAAATGGATAATCTTAGAAAGAAAATTTCCTATTGCATACATCAAGCAAGCAATGCAAGTATTTGAACGTGAAAAGAATTGGAACAAGCTTGAGAGTGGATGTTGAACAGGGAGCTGGGGGCTCTGTAAATTTCCTTGGTACCCTCAGCTAGATTGGGTCTGGTGTACTAGGGAGCATGTATTGGCTAGAGAGACAGGCAAAAGAATCAGCAGATATGTCCTTACCAAATATGACAGTTGAACTGAAGGCGAAAGAAGATGCCATGAACTCCTTGTGAGAACAACTTGAAGGCGATTTTCTCATGCCAAAGAGCTTTCTTTGCAGCAGTCTAAGAAGTCAAAGCAGGAAAGAGAAGCATTGATGAATGATATATCATCTGCAAAATCGATTGCTGAAACTTTAGAGAGAGAGCTTACCACTCAAAAATTGGTGTCAGAGAATTTAGGTAAGCAAATAAAGGGCTTGCAACTTGTCTTGGAGGAGACACAGAAACAGAAAGAGACACTTGAGTCCAAAATTATTGAGGAAGAAAATAGGGGAGTTCAATTGGAAGAAGATAAGAAACGGATTAATTCGGAGTTGGAGAAAAGGCTAGTGGAACGTGAAACTTTATGACTGACACTGAAAGAAAGAGAGAAGGCTTTTGAAGATCTTGAGTCAGTGTTGACAGTAAAACTTGAAGCTTTATCACAAGCAGAGTCTAAGATTGATGATCTTATGAAGGAAATTTGTTCTCTTAAGGAGAAAGTAAGTTCAAGTCAGAATAATGTAGATTATTTAGAAGGAAAATTGGCCTCGGCTAATGCACATGGTCAGCATCTGAGCATAAGCTTATTAGCATGAATGAAGAACTTGATAGCTTTAAAAAGGCTTCCGCACTAGAAGTGGCAAGTCTACAGCTGGAACTTGACTCCAAGGAATCTGCATGGTGAGATTGACACCTTAGAGAAGCAAATTGATGAAAGCAATGTACTCATCAAGGAGTTGCAAAGAGATCTTGAAGCAAGATTCAAGGAGATTAATGCTTCCAGATCCCAGATAAGTTGTCTGGAAGAAGATCTAAGAATCGCAAAGGAAAACAATAGAGAATTGTAGGAAAAATCATCCGAGGTAGAGAAAAAGGTAGAATCTAAGCTGAACTCTCTAAAGGAAACATTGGAGCATGAGCAGACAATTGTGAATAAGATGAGCAAGGAGTTGGAAAAGGCCAAACATGACCTGATCATATCAAAGGATGAGGTGAGCCTGCATAAGCATCAGCTAGGAGAACTTGAGGGCCTGCAGGGTAAATTGAAGAAAAATCTTAATGATTCTGAAAGTTATGTCAAATCATTAGAAACAGCTTTAGAGAACGAAAAGGAAATATCAGCATCCAACAAAAGGCAGTTGGATTCTGCCAAGAAATCTATTACTGAAGCGAAAGATCACATCAAACTTTTACAAAAAGATGTGGCAAAGGCAAAGTTAGAGTTTGAGAGAATGCACTTGGAGATGATCAAGAAACTAGAAGAAAAGTCAAAGGATCCTTTTGTGGAAGATAACAAGCAAACAATGGGTGTAGCTGACACCATGAAGGAACCTCATACAGTGTCTGATGATTTGCTTCCTGGTGAGACAGAATCATCATCTAATCCTCGTCCCATCCCTATTGTCTTTGAACCTTCATCAAAGGAGGATGCTCCACAAATACAGGACAAGAACATTACAGTACAGGGAGGCTTTAGAGGAAAAAAAAACTTGTATCTTGGGATTGATCTCAGATTTAGTTTCAAACAGCAAGAAGGAGAAGCTATATCTATCTATACCGTCCTTCATTGTCTTACATGTGAAGGATCTGTGGATCGTGATGCGATTGTTGATCCCATCCAACATGCTAGTCTGGAAACTTAGTTTTTTTGGCCTTGTATGCTTCAGGTTTTGAGTCATCATAAAAATGTGCTTGGTTTTTGATGAGTTTGTTCCTGTTGGTGAATGTGCTTGTCATGGTGAACATGTGCTGAAAGTCATAGTGTCACTGGGTACTAGCATTGAGCACAATAATGTGAATTCGCAAGAGTCAGGAGTTTTCCCTAAAGTGCATCTCAATGTATGGGGAGCCATCTATGGAATTATGAACAATTTGTCATGTTTCTTCTTTGGGAGAATGGATCTTGAAGCTCCGCAAAACGGATGTTTTAATCATAAACCAGGCATCATTTCATGATGAAGAAGTAAAAACAACAATAAAATTAGTAGTCAAGCATATGTTTCCCTTGGGCATACAGGACTGTTTTAGTAGGACAAAGGTGCTATACCCCTTTTTCTCTTTACTGGGAGTGAGGGTGCTAATCAAGTATGAACACCTTAGAAAGTCGGGCTTGGGTAGCTGAGCTTTGAAGTAATCATATAGTCCAACCTTCTTCCACATTGGTTTCAACCCTTCATTGTTTTGAAGTCTCTCAAACTCTCTTGTAAAGAAGTGATACCGGCCCCAGCGTCCATTGAACTCTATTTTTGCCTCCCACAAATAAGTGCCTTCTCCAAGAGGTACTGCCACGTCACTGAACCCATGCGAGTTTTTGCTTACTAGTGATGTGTGACCTTGGGGAGGATTCTGAATAGGTATGACATGTAATGCTCTCAATGCCTGTGGTCTTTCCTTCAACTCCTCCTCAATAGGGAGACTTTCAATGTCTACGATCTGAGGATTGGTGCCTGCCTGCGAGCTTGTTCTTGCAGGCTCGGCCATATTGAAGAAACTGGTCGCCGGTTCTGTGAGAATATACAAATGAATGTTAACATTGCAAATGAACACAAGGTGGTCATGTGTCCCCGTTACAACATTAACATGATGAACTATGAGTTAGTTAGTCCTCGTGTGGCTGTGAGTGTGAAGTGTGGTTAGCAGATGCAGGGTTCCTATGCGCTAATTGGGATGGTGCGGTGCAGTGTGGACAATGTTAGTAAGCGGAGGTGGCTTTACAATGGGGTCAGGTGGTTTATTGCAAAGTTTGGGCTTCCAAACATAGTGGATGGCTTCCTCTTTTGATTTTCTAGAGAGTCTAGAGGGCTTGTCTGCTTGGAAATGAGGCTTTTTAGGGACCCATTTACAAGTGATTCTACCCGGGCTCATGGACGAATATGTATTTGTGCGTGTGGAATAAGAGTGAAAATCAGTTGTTCGAGTGAGTGAATCATGTCGTAGATGATGTGGTTTATATGTGGCTATTTGAGCCTGCAAGCAAGCCTTAGGCACCCAAATTTGTCTTGACTGTGGGTCAGCCTTCATTGACTTCTTGGGTACCCAGATAAACCTCACTTTAGTAGAAGAATTTTTGAAAGGCTTCTTATTGGTGTTCTGTCGTTGCTCACTAATATGAAGCTAAGCCAATGATTGTGATTGGACCACAATAGGTTGGTCGCCTTTCCGCACCCATACTTGTTTCGGTGGCTGAGACACCTTGCTTTGTTCCTTCTTTTGACTTCGAGCATAGATCATCTACTTCTCCTGCATTTGATCCGCCTTTTGTTGCCGTATCCCTTTGGCGTTTGGAAAAGAAGGGAGTTCCATCGTATCCTTGACCTCTTTGTAGAGACAATCCTCCCTCTGCATCACATAGTTTTGGACAAGAATAACATCGTCATTTTCATGTGTACTCCTGGAAGGACCATGGGTTTGTGCCTCTCCTAGTTCCTTGAGTGCTTCATTTTCTAACTCAAGTGTAATGCGGTTTCGATTTACCCAGACCTGAAGAAGTCCACTTCTTAGGTTTAGGTTGACTGCATGATCATAGATCCAGTCTTGACTCAAGACAAGGGGTTCAGTGAGATCCTCATCTTGACACACTAGTACTTTAACTGTCATTAGAACATCTTGAATGTAGAGGGGAAGTTCCACCTCGCCCATGCAAGGGCTTTCCACACCTCCCAATCCTATGAGATATGCTTCTATAGGATTGACACTTAATTTCAACTTTTGACAGTGAGAAAGTTTAACAGCACTAGTGGCTGCACCTGAGTCAATCAAGGCCCGTACAACCCTTGCACTCTTTCCTTGTCCTATCTCTAAGGTTACAAAAGGACGTCGATCAGTTATTCTATGAGAACTAATACCTGAAACTTCACACATAGCCATATCATACCCTGGATCTGCATACGCCTCTGTCCTAGGCTGATCTCTTCCTTGTCTTCTCATCTTCATTCTTCGGATGCATTCCAAGGCTTCTGCTTGTGCTTCTTCTCGAATTCGTTTTTCCTCTTCTTTATGTTTCTTGGCAGTGTTGAGTCGATTGAGCATTTCCTCAGTGAGGGGTTCCTGGTATAATTTGACTCTGCGTCCGCTAATGTAACTAGGAAGAACATCACCCTCGAGTGTAGCTAATTGGACTGCTCCACTAGTTGAGATCCTATTAATGATCATAGGTCCATAGCCACGCTTTTCTAGCTTTCTTGCATGTTGTTTCAGGGTATACACCAAAACTAAGTCCCCGGCCTTCAAGCCTTTATCCTTAACATGGGCATCAAAGTATGCCTTCTGTCATTTTTTGGCTGCATATATCCCTGCGGCAGCTCTTAGTCTTGTTTCACCTAATCGTTCTAGGTCAAAGATTCTAGATGAAAGCTCATGGCCTGTCCAATCATGCTCTTGTGCTACTCTCAATGTAGGTATCAAGAAGTCCAATGGTAGCACTACATTTTGGCCAAACACCATCTGAAAGGGGGTGGCTTGGAGTACCGTCTTGTAGGCAACTCGGTATGCCCAAACAACATGGTGCAGATGTTTATCCCAATCAGAGCGTTTATTATTCACTAATTTGGTGAGCACATTGCATAGAATCTTATTTGTGCTTTCGGTTTGCCCACTCGCTTGTGGATGATAGGGGGCAGACTTCTTATGTACTATCAATAATTCTTGGAGAATATTTTCAATGACTTCATTCAAGAAGTGTGTGCCCCTATCACTTACTAGCTCTATAGGTAACCCATATCTAGTGAACACATTCTCAAATAAGAACTTAGCAATTGTCAGAGCATCGTTCTTGGTCGTAGCTTTTACCTCTACCCACTTGGTTAGGTAATTTGTGGCCACAATAATGTATTCAGCATGGGAACCCTTAGCTGGGGGATTAATAGGACCTACGAAGTCTATTCCCCACTTAGAGAATGCATGTCCACCCATCATAGGTTTCAAAGGCATCTCATCTTTGCGTATAGGATACTGAGTTCGCTAGCAGACATCACACCTCTTCACATAGGTATGTGCATCCATGTGAAGGGTCGGCCACCAAAGTCCTGCAAATAGTATTGCCTTGATCACCCGATCAGGTCCAAAATGTCCTCCTGCTACACCTTGGTGAGCAGTTTCCAATATCTTGAGGTATTCGCTCTCATGAACACATAATCTGAGGTAACCATCTTTACCATGCTTGTATAGATTATCACCAATGAGTGAGTAATCTAGGGCTTCTTGTTCTAAACTTCTTTTCCTGGCCAAAGTCATGTCTTGTGGGAATGTTTTCGTCCTCAGGAAGGCTACTAGTGCTTCACTCCAATCTGGCACTATGGACACTTGATAAAGAGTGGCATGTTCCACGGGTGGTTTAGTGCAGGAGATCGGGCATTCCTTGCACAACTTATGGACATCAGCCTCCATAGTCGGCCAATGCACTCCGAGTCTCCTTATTGTCTGTAAAGTTCTCTATTTAGAGTAATGTTGCTCTAATGCACCCACATGTGCTAATTGCAACCATTTTGCATACTCATCCTCTTCCACACAACACGCTAATATCCCTTGATCTGTATGCTTGTACATACTCCCTGCCATGATATGGTACTTTTGGGCTTTTACTACCTCCCTATCTTGAGTGTTTATTACTGGGTGGTTAGGCCCGTATGTCAATATTGGCACTAACGTTTTGGCCCACTGCAGCATGGCTTCCAAATTAAACAAGTAAGCATCAGGAAGGTCGTCTGATACTCCTTGTGGGGCCTCCCCGGATGTGAGCCTAGAGAGATGATCTTCTCTCAAATGAGTCTTGACTTTCCTTACCACAACCTCAAAGTTGTATTCCATTAGCAAGAGAAACCATCTTACTAATCTACCTGTATTGCATGGCTTGTTTACCAAGTACAACAATGCCTGATGATCAGTGAAGAATTTAAACTTATTTGCAAGCAAACAATGTCTAAACTTTTTAACCGCATATACCATGCCTAATCCTTCTCTCTCAGTAGTGGTGTAATTTCGTTCAGTTGCGTTTAATTGTCGAATAGCATAGGCAATTGGAAGATCCATATTACCTTCGCCACTAGGTTGTGCGAGTACACATCCAATAGCATAATTGGATGCAACCACATGGACATGAAAGGGCTTATTCCAATCTGGTGTTGTTAAGATTGGTGTTGAACATAATCTTTGTTTAAGCTCATTGAAGGAGTTCTCACATTCTTCAGTCCACTCAAAGTTAGTCAAAAGTCCATACAGAGGCTTTGCTATGATGGCATCCATGTGTAAAAAACGTCGGTAATAACCACGATGCCCCATGAAAGCTTGCACTTCCTTGACATTCTTTGGCCTAGGTAGTTCTGCGATCGCTCTCACTTTCTCTTCGTCAGTGGATATGCCATCCTTTGACACTATGTGTCCTAGAATCTTGCCTTGCCTGACCATAAAAACACACTTTTCTGGGTTCAAGCAGACTCGGTATTATCTACATTTGTCAAAGATTTGCATGAGTTCTGGTATATGTGTCTGTCTAATGTTGGAATGAGCATAGAGATCATCAACATAGACTTCTAAATTCTTCCTCAGGAATCCTTTAAACACATGGCACATGAGCCTCTGAAAAGTAACAGGTGCATTGGTAAGCCCAAATGGCATCACTCGAAAGGCAAATATGCCCCACTCTATGGCAAAAGCCGTCTTATGCTGGTCTTCGGGAGCAATGGCTACCTGATTGTAGCCAGAAAATCCATCAAGGAAGCTGTACACTTCCTTGCCTGCTACTCTTTCTAGTAGATGCTCGGTAATCCGAAGTGGATAGTTATCTCAAATAGTGGCTGCATTAACCTTCTTCAAGTTAATGCATACATGTAACTTCCCATTCTTCTTGGTCACAACTACGATGGGGGATACCCATTTAGTGTGCTCAATTTCATAGATAAATCCAGCTTCAACCAAGCGATCTATCTCTTCTTTTATCTTGGCCGCATAATTATCATTATATGTGTATGGCTTCTACTTAGAGGATTTCGCATCTGAGGTCATGGGAATCGTGTGTGAGCATATGTCAGGGTCCACACCTTTCAAGTCCTTGTAACTCCAAGCGAATAGATCTCTGTATTCTCTTAGCAAGGCTATTAACTCTTGCTCTTCTTCCTCCGTCAGGTCATGGCCTATGTACATGCATCTTTCTTCTCCTTCTTCTATGGCTATAAATACTTTCTTGGTGGTTTCTTTGTTATCATAGGCCTCTCCTGATTGTGCCTCATGTTTAGGCATTCTTATCACGACTCTCCTATCATCTATTTCATACTTTTTAAAGTTTTCAGGGACCTCAAGCAAAGATTCATCCTCTTCTAGTACAACTTCTTTCTTCTTCCTCTTCTTGCCTTCACTCTTGGCGGCCACTTGCGTGGTTAACCTCACATCATTGGTAATCTCCTCGTGTCTTTGAGGGTGAGCTTCTACCTCATAGAAGTATTCTTCATCTGATGCAAAAGGTGGGTCCATAATGATTGACTCTAGATCGGAGTCACTTGCATCCTCAAATGCATTAGTGCTAGGTTCACATTCTTCTAGAACCGAATCTCCCATGATTGGCTCTATTGAGAAGACTGAAATGATAGCCATCCTCGTCACAGTGGAGTGTCCATTGTTCTTCATTGATGGCTACATCCATTGTTGCTAAAATTTCTGCCCAGTCGTGAGGTTCACATTCTTCGTCAGGGAATACTACAGGTGCGTAGGCCGGGTCTTGAATTGATCTATGGGTTTCCTTCGCACCTATCTCTCTGGCCTTTTCTCTCTTCTCTTCTTCTACTGCTACTCTACACATCCATAAGTGAGTGTTTTCATGCATCCATGAGGATCCTGATCCTATGGAATGCACTGACTCTGTATCATCTTTGGCTCTATGGATGGGGTTCCATTGGATAGGGGGTACATCTCTATGAGAATAATCCTTGAGATTAACTTTGTTCGTGACACCTAAGTTTTGTAAGTACAAGGAATTGGTGCCCCAATCCTGTACTACTTGCAACTGCCGCATAAATGGTCTTCCCAGAATCATCTCATAGGCTTGATTTTTGCTAAAGTGACATATAGCAAAAGTATGCTCAAACTCCACACCACATGTAGTGAGAGTGATTCCTTCTAGCAATCCTATGGGTCTTTCTATGTGACCATCGGCCATCTGCAATTTCATTCTCGTTGGCCTGAGTGTTGGCTTTCCCCAACGCTTCCATAGGGAAGTGGTGGCAATTGCAACTCCCGCACCTAGGTGGTGTACCCTTGATGGGTAATGGGAAGATAGGTGTTTCCTTCTTCTCCTTCGCTCATGTCTCCTATCTTGTCCAAAGGTATTTCTGGCACCGTTCTATGAGAACCTACCTGGGAACGAGGTTTCGCTACTTCTGGCACTTGATTGGCTACATGTTTCCATAACTCTGGCCTAACCTTGAATACCTCTTCTAAAGTGAGGTTGCACTGCACTTTAGTGTTCTTCACTGCCTCCATATTCCCAGGTATGACTGAGTCTTCGTTTCTTACCATGACTGTGGGTGCTCTCATATATGTAGGCTTAGCTTCCCATGGGCCTATGAAATGGGGTAGTTCCTGCAAGGAATTAGACTCAAAGTCTAATCTCTCTTGATATTGGGTGATCTCCTGCTCTCCATAAATGGATGGAATGTCTTGTGGGAATTGATCGTGCGCATCATCCACCAGTTCAATGGGAGGAGGGACTTCACTCTCTTTTGCCCATTTCTCTTCTTGAATCTCTCGTAGGAATTTGGGTGAGTACCGATTCATAGAAGAAGATGTATCTCGCTCTGTGGAGTTAGGCACATAAGCTTCCTCGACGGGAATGCTTATTCTCTCACTTGCCTTGTCCTTACTTTGAGAGACGGGGTTCTTTTTTGATTGTGCAATTAGCCTCTCCGGTCTTTCTAGTAGTCCATCAAAGTGAAACTGCGTCTTCACTGGACTAGAGAAGTTAAAGAGGCGACTGGCTTCAAACATGGTTTGAGACACTTCCACCATCTTAGCACAAATTTTAGTTCATTCAAGCTCTAGTTCAACTCTAGGGTAACACGTTTCATGATCCGTCACGTTTGGCCCTTCTTGGATTCTGGCCTGATATGCCTTAAGCATCATCTTTAGGTCCTCGAGAGTGGGATCTTCTAATACTGATCCTACTCTAGGGGGTGGTGGGGTCGCATGAGGCGGGTTGGAAGGTGGTGGATCGGATGGAGATGGGAATGGTGCTGGTGGGGTAGTGTGAGAGGGAGGTTGAGATGTAAGTTCAATTATCTTGGCTCACGTTTCTCTTAGGCTTTCCTCGAGTTCACTCATCTTCTTTGCCCATTGCCTTTTCATTCTTTCTCGACTATCCTTCCAAGCTCTAGTCCTCTTCTTCGTCATGCTCTCTGTTTCACTAACCTCAGATCTCTTTTCCTGGTCTACACCTGGGTTCTGCTGCAAATCCTGAGCTCTAGTGACCACTTGGACTGGGGCAGTGGAAGTTACACTTCCTGTAGAGTCTACTACTAACCGAATAACATCGATAGGAGTGATTTTTGGCATGTTATTGGGGTTCTTTGGGCAATCTCTTAAGAGATGCTCCTTCCCACAACCTTGACAAAAGCCCTGGATTGTTACTGAATGGGGTTGTGTAGGTGCAGGCATGGGGCAATCATGAATGAGGTGATCTCCCTGACATCTATAGCATGGTCCTCTAGGGAATGGGGGTCTTATCTGCCTAGGTTGAGGCCTAGGGTTGGGATTGGCGTACATAATGTTTGCATACTCTGGATCCCAACTAAGTTCACTCGGTTCTTCACTATAGTAGGACTCCCCATGTTCAGGAGACTGCATATAGTAAGCTTGGGGGCTATCAGTATGTGTAGAATCAAAGCTATGGTCACTGGGGTCACTTTTCGAAAGTAATAGAGTTACTGGGACTATAGCTCTATTCAAATTCTCTTCTGCAGCTGCATACTTTATGGGAATCACATTGGTTGGAGCAGGAGGTTGCTAAGCTAATACCGACTGAGGTCTTTGCTGAGAATGATATTGCGGTTGGTAGGTTTTTTGAGGCCTTGCATACTGCTGTGGTGGGTACTGGTTTTGGTATCTTCCCTGTTGTGGATAGGGCTGAGGGTAGGTTTGCCTAACCGCTCGCTTATTGTATGGGCAATCTTGCGCAGTGTGATTAGTGTATCTCCGTTCTATGGTGCAGTACTGGCTACTAGGATTCATTTGGGGTTGAGCCATAATGGGACATACGTTTGCCATATGGTCACCTCCACAAGTATAGCATCTTTTCACTAGGGCAAACCTTGGTATTTGTTTGCTCGATACTCCTAATTTCTGAGCTACTTTCTCGGCGAGTTCTTCAATAGATGTGGATTGCATGGAAGAGAGGCTAGTAGAACTATCTGAATCTTTGTAGATTTTTGAAAGCTCCAATTCCTCCCCTAGGTTATCCTCGATGTCTATGCACATGCGTGAACACTATTCTATGGTCCTAGGGTCCTTTAAGTACACATATGATCTCAATTTGGTACTTAGCAATCCATCTAGGAATAAAGCCACTTGTTTGGCTGGTGTGGGTAACTCAGGAATAGGGCATCTCTCTAAGTATTGCCTAAACCTTCTTCCTGCAAGTCTCATGGTCTCTTGAGGTGTCTGCTTGAAGCTATGAATTAGTGAGGAAGTATTATGCCTTATGTCACTCTTAGAGAATTCAATAATGAATGCCTCCAGAAGTTGGTCTATGTTCCTGAAGTGTCTCTCATTTAGTGGTTGAAACCACGTAAGGGCTGTGTTCCTAAGGGTTAGACCAAAGGTATTGTATTGTGTGAATAGGTCCTCAACTTGTTTAGCTCTCAAGACTTGCCTAAACTTAGCCACATGATCGTAGGGGTCTCGAGTGCCATCGAAGTAGTTCTTCATGGACTTAACCAGCTGGGTTGGCCTCAAGGTTCTAGTGTGTTCCCTAGGCCCTGGCAAAGGAAAATCATCAGCATTTCTTAGGTTCCTTGGGGCTCTTGGTCTCTCGATTTCTTCTCTATCCGTCTTTGTTCTCATCCTTTCTCTTCCCAATGGGTTAGCAAAACTTACCTCAGGTCTTTCTCTATTCTTGTCTCTTTGAGCTCCATGAGCTTGGGACATTCCAGCTCCTGGGTGACCATAAGAAACATTAGATCTTGGTTGGGGGAAAATAAATTCTCCCTTCCAAGTGGAGGCATGTCTACCATGTTCTATGACCACAAAGATCCTCTCTGAAGTATTGTCTAAATAGGTCACTTTTCCTGGGCTATCCGGATCTTTAAACTCATAAATAGTGAGTGCTCCGACCTAATTCGCCTGATCAGGCTTATACCTCCAAAAGGATTCATCAGTCTCTCGGTTCAAGAGCAGATCTATGCTCTTATTATCCTGGGGAACCCATTCCGGCATGATAATTCTAGTGAGGACTAATTTTCCTCGAGGGGTTTTAGGCTCTCCACTTATGTTCCCTTGCTCTAGGTCACCTAAGTCCGTCTCTGGAATCACATTCCCGAATTCAGCTGTACTATCTGGGTGACTGGTGACTACATATATGGTTCCTTCTTTATCCAAGTAAGCACCATTCTCAAACTTCACTGTTGGGTGTTCTAGTCCAATGGGTTGATCAGGGTTTTTTATTTGGACCACAGATCTTCCTAGGCCATCCTCATAGATGCAAGCACCTAATCGGTTGGTCCTAAGGTATTCCAGCTGCATCTTGTACGGGCCTTCGACCCTTTGTAAGTATGACACGCCTAAACTTCTTGTGGGTCTCTCAATACCATGAGACATCTCTCATTCGCTAGTTTCAGAGCTAGGGTAGTGGGAATAATGGCTCAACTGCTGGGCCCAAGATCGAGCAGTATGATTGACACTAGCTTCAGAGGACCTAAGGCTCTGTCTATCTCTCCCTAGGTGTCATCCTGATCTAAGGTTCATATGCCTAATTGAATAGCCCCAATTTTCCCAAGTAGAACCTCGTTGCTGAGTTCTTTTGTATCAGTTACTTGGTTCTTTTTTATGTTGATTATCGTGTTTAAGTTCTTGTATGATATCACGTCGCTAGGAATATTTGAGTGACTTTCTGCACTTTAAGTTGTTCGTACCACGTTAAGTTCTTTTCTTTTAAGTTATCAATCGCCAAGGGACTATCTTTATGCTTGAACTTGAGTATTTAGGTAGTCTTCAACTTGATAGATGCCTATCATCACCCTGACTTACTTCTAGCACTACTCGCACTTAGCCTAAGCTAAGAATTGACAGAGGGAGTTGAGAAGGATCCAACCTCACTTGCTGATCCCTTGCTCTTTAGTGCTCAAGAACCCCATTCTCAAGATTGCAGAATGCCCTTGCTTTGGATGCCCTCTAGTGCTCTCAATGGACCTGTAAAAGTCCCAAAGTTAGCTCAAGACTTAAATTCAAATGACAAAACAAATGACTTTCATTTATGTAATTCAGATATCAATTTGCACTATGTCTTTATGGAAAACAATTCTAGAGATCCCTTAGTTTTGTTCCCCCTACGTATGGTCCACTTAAAAATACTATATCTAATAATCCTGGGCTTGGAGTACCGTTTTGTAGGCAACTCTATATGCCCAAACAGCATGGTGTAGCTGTTTGTCCCAATCAGAGCATTTATTATTAACTAATTTGGTCAGCACATTGCATAGAATCTTATTGGTGCTTTCGGCTTGGCCATTAGCTTGTGGGTGATAGGGGGCATACTTCTTGTGTATCACCAAGAACTCATGGAGAAGATTTTCAATAACTTCATTCAAGAAGTGAGTGCCTATATCACTTAGTAGCTCTATAGGGAGCCCGTATCTTGTGAACACATTCTCAAACAAGAACTTAGTTGTCATTTAAGCATCGTTCTTCGTTGTGGATTTCACTTCTACCCATTTAGTTAGATAATCTATGGCCACAATGATGTATTTAGCATGTGAGTTTTTAGCTGGGGGGTTAATAGGACGTACAAAGTCTATTCCCCACTTAGCGAATGCGCATCCACCCACCATAGGTTTCAATGGCATACCATCTTTACGAATGGGATATTGAGTTTGTTGAGAATCATCACACCGCTTCACATAGGTATGTGTATCCATGTGAAGGGTTGGCCACCACAACCTTGCAAATAGGATTGCCTTAATCACACGGTCTGGTCCAAAGTGTCCTCTTGCTACACCTTGGTGAGCATTTTCCAAGATCTTAAGATATTCACTCTCATGGACACATAATCTCAAATATCCATCTTTTCCACGCTTGTATACATTATCACCAATGAGTGTGTAATCTAGGGCTTCTTGTTCTAAACTTCTTTCCCTAGCCAGGTTCATATCTTGAGGGAATGTTTTCTTCCTCAGGAAGGCTACCAATGGCCCACTGGGCCTTTTTCCTTACACAACTTATGGACATCTGCTTCCATAGTCGGCCAATGCACTCAGAGTCTTCTTAGTGTCCGTAAAATTCATTGCCTTGAGTGATGTTGCTCTAATGCACCCACATGTGCTAATTGCAACCGTTTTGCATACTCATCCTCTTCCACACAACAAGCTAATATCCCTTGATCTGTATGCTTGTACATACTTCCTACTATGATATTGTACTTTTGGGCTTTTACTACCTCCATATCTTGAGTGATTATTACTGGGTGTTTAGGCCCATATGTCAAAACTGGCACTAATGTCTTGGTCCACTGTGGTACAACTTCCAAATTGAACAAGTAAGCATCAGGAAGATCATTTGATACTTCTTGTGGGGCCTCTCCGGATGTGAGCCTGGAGAGGTGGTCTACTCTCAACTGAGTCTTACCCTTCCTTACCACAACCTCAAAGTCATATTCCATTAGTAAGAGGAACCATCTTACTAATCTGCCTGTATTGCAAAGCTTGTTCACAAGGTATACCAATGCTTGATGGTCTGTAAAAAATATTAACTTATTTGCAAGCAAATAGTGTCAAAACTTTTTAACCGCATATACCATGCCTAATCCTTGTCATTTGGTGGTGGTATAGTTTTGTTCAGCCACATTCAATTGTCTATTAGCATAGGCAATTGGAAGATCCATATTACCTTCACCGGTAGGTTGTGCAAGTACACACCCAATAGCATAATTAAATGCATCCACGTGAACATGAAAGGGTTTGTTCCAATTTGGAGTGGTCAAGATTGGCACTAAACATAATCACCATTTAAGCTCATTGAAGGAGTTCTCACATTCTTTCGTCCACTCAAAGTTAGTCAAAAGGGAGTACAGAGGCTTTGCAATGATTGCATACATATGAATGAATGGGCGATAGTAGCGACAATGCCCCATGAAAGCTTGTACCTCCTTAACATTCCTTGGCCTGGGTAATTCTCCAATAGCTCTCACTTTCTCCTCGTCCGTGGATATGCCATTCTTTGACACTATGTGTCCTAGAATCTTGCCTTGTCCGACCATGAAAACACACTTTTTTGGGTTTAGGAAGAATTGATATTCTCTACATTTGTCAAAGATTTGCCTGAGTTCAGGTATATGTGTCTGTCTAATGTTGGAATGAGCACAAAGATCATCAACATAGACTTCAAAGTTTTTCCTCAAGAATTCTTTAAACACGTGGCACATCAACCTTTGAAAGGTAGCTGGCCCATTGGTTAGACCAAATGGCATTACTCGAAAAGCAAATATGCCCCACTCTGTGGCAAAAGTCGTCTTATGCTGATCTTCTAGAGCATTGGCTACGTGATTGTAGCCAAAAAATCCATCAAGGAAGCTGTACAATTCCATGCCTGCTACTCTTTCTAGTAGATGCTCCGTGATAGGAAGCGGATAGTTATCTCAAATGGTGGGTGCATTAACCTTCTTCAAATTAATGCATACACATAGTTTTCCATTCTTCTTGGGCACCACTACAATGGGGGATACCCACTCTGTGTGCTCAATTTCATAGATGAATCCAGCTTCAACCAAACGATCTATCTCTTCCTTGATCTTAGCAGCATAGTTATCATTATAGGTGTATGGCTTTTGCTTGGAGGATTTGGCATCTGAGGTCATGGGAATTGTATGAGAGCATATGTCAGGGTCTACACCTTTCAAGTCCTTGTAACTCCAAGCAAATACATCTCTATATTCTCTTAGTAAGGCTATCAGCTCGTGCTCCTCTTCCTCAGATAGGTCATGTCCTATGTACGTGCATCTTTCTTCTCCTTCTTCTATGGCTACAACAATTTTCTTGGTGGTTTCTTTGTTATCATAGGCCTCTCCGCATTATGCATCGCATTTAGGCATTCTTATCATGACTCTCCTATCGTCTATCATACTTCTTGAAATTTTCAGGGACCTCAAACAAACATTCTTCCTCCTTTGGTGTGACTTCTCTCTTCTTCCTCTTCTTGCCCTCCTTCTTAGTGGTTATCTATGTGGCTAAACTCACATCATTTGTAAAATCTTCATGTCTTTGAGGGTGAACTTCTACTTCATAGAAATATTCTTCATCTGATGCAAAAGGTGGGTCCATAATGATTGACTCTAGATCCGAGTCACTTGCATCCTCAAATGCATCAGTGCTAGGTTCACATTCTTCAATAACCAAATCACACATGATTGGCTCTATTGAGAAGACTAAAACGTCATAGCCATCCTCATCATAGTGGGGTGTCCATTGTTCTTCATTGATGGCTACATCCATTGTTGCTAAAATTTCTGCCCAACCATGAGGTTTAAATTCTTCATCAGGAAATACTACACATGCATAGGTTGGGTCTTGAATTGATCTATAGGTTTCCTTTGCACCTACCTCTCTGGTTTATTCTCTCTTCTCTTCTTCTACCGCTACTTTGCACATCCATAAGTGGGTGTCTTCATGCATCCATGAGGATCCTGATCCTATGGAATGCACTGACTCTGTATCATCTTTAGCTCTATGGATGGGGTTCCATTGAATAGGAGGTACGTCTCTATGAGAGTAATCCTTGAGATTGACTTTGGTTGTAACACCTAAGTGTTGCAAATACAAAGAATTGGTTCCCCAATCTTGTACCACTTGCAACTCTCGCATAAATGGTCTTCCCAGAATCATCTCATAGGCTTGATTCCTGCTAAAGTGACATATAGCAAAAGTATGCTCAAACTCTACACCACATGTAGTGACAGTTATTCCTTCTAGCAATCCTAAGGGTCTTTCTATGTGACCATCGACCATCTGCAATTTCATTCTCATGGGCGTGAGTGCTGGCTTGCCCCAATGCTTCCATAGGGAAGTGGTAGCAATTGCAACTCCTGTGCCTGAGTCCAAAATTGCCTTGGTGGTGTAACCTTGATGGGTAATGGGCAGATAGGTGTTTCCCTCTTCTCCTTCGCTCATTGTCCTCGGGAGTGGGATCTGCTAAGACTAATCCTACTCTAGGGGGTGGTGGGATTGCGTAAGGTGGGTTGGAAGGTGGTGGATTAGATGGAGATGGGAATGGTGGGTGTGGAATAGTGTCAGAGTGAGTTTGAGATGTGAGTTCAATTATCTTGTCTTTCGTTTCCCTCAAGCTTTCCTCAAGTTTGCTCAACTTCTTTGCCCATTGCCTTTCATTCTCTCGTGGCTATCCTTCCAAGCTCTCATCCATTTCTTGGTTATGCTCTCAGTTTCACTAACCTCGACACTCTTTTCCTGGCCTAAAGCTTGGTTGTGCTTCAAAGCTTGAGCTCTAGTGACCACTTGCACTGGTGCAGTGGAAGTTACACTCTCTATAGAGTCTACTACTACTAACCCAATAACGTTGATAGGAGTGATTTTTGGCATATTGTTGGGGTTCTTAGGACAATCTCACAAGAGATGTTCTTTCCCACAATCGGGACAAAAACCCTGAATTGTTAAATCTCTTGGCTAGTAATGCATAACGACTTCATTGCGAGTAAGCAATCATAAAGATCGAATAAAATAATTTACTTAGTCTTAAGTGAAGCATTATTTTGAGTAAACATGTCATCAATGGAATCTCGATGGCTTGACACACTCATGTTTTGTTACCACACCAGTATCTTACAATTAAATGATGATATATAGCTTTAATCTAGAAATATTTTTTGAGAATTCACTTTATTTCTCTTGAAAATAGATAAAATGCTGCAATACTTTGTTGAAACTGATCTATCCAAAGTTAAAGTCTTGAGTCATCTAGGGTTTGGCTCACAAAAAGTTCAAATATCTTAGAAGTTTGCATTGGTTACACAAAGTTTTGATTCTTACTTTACACTTTCTAAATCTTTAAGATTTGATTCAGATAGAGTATCTAATTCATTTCATGAAATTCGAGGGTTAGCGGATTGGAACAAGGTAACTAAATTAAACATCCTAGATAGATGTAGGTCAATGATGAGTAGCACCTCCTTTATGTCAATCCGCGAAGACGTGAGGATGGTATGAAGACCTCGAACAAGTGATGGCACAAGTGTGTGAGTGAGAAGCACACTAACATGCACACACATGCACACACACGCGCACACAAGGCAAGAACAAAGAGAGAGACAATGGAGTTCTTTAGATTACTCAAAAGTGCTCTTACAAGTTCAATTCTACAACAAGCTCACCTCAAAAATGAGCTCTCTAGCTCTTTTTATAGTTTTTGACTAGCTTTGGCCATGTCCAGACCTAGTGTCCGGCCTAGTTAAAAATTAGGTTCTAGGGCCTATTTGAGGGCTCAAACAGAGTCTAAGAAATATGAAAATTGATAGGTAGGTACTTCTAATGCTCCTCAAGCTCAAGGACTCCTTGGCTTGCACAAAATGGAGCTACAAAAATATGAAATGGTATTTACAATGGCTTTTAGTGATGAAAATCACTATTTTTGTAGGGATTTCTTCTGAAAATTTGACATACACTTCCTGGAGCTCCATACTTGCTCCTTATTCTTGTGTGTCCACCTCTTTGATGTACTCTTGTGCTTTGTCCTTGACCTTCAGCTTCATGAAAAATGGTAGGCCTATTTGCGAGATCTGCGTGGACTGCTCTGTCTGCTTGACCCTTCTCGTTGGCTTCCTTGTCTTGTAAGTCCGTGACTGCCCTGACCACTGCCAACAGATGTTACCTAAAAGTTCTGTTGTGTTAAGGGAATCTTAGCTAATCAATTTCTCCAAGTTCAACTTCGTGATTAGTACCTAACAAGGTCACATGATTCTCATCATCCTTTTACTTTTGGCGAATTTACATTTCAACTATTACAAGAGATAGTTTCTATGGCTCCTCTTATTGAGAGTACAAATAGTGTCATTACACCAATGATGATCAAGCACTAGGCTTAGATGAAAATGCAACAGCACTTCTCACCTCTAGCTAATGTCTTGAAGCCTTGACATGGATCTTCCACAACAGCTCCATGTTAAATGAACCTAACTTGCAAGCCTTTTTCAGCTTTTTTGCCCTACACGTATTATGTTTTTACTGATAGTGGGTACATAGAGAACCTTACTCAAATTGTTTGTGTACAATTCCATAAAGATATCTACCTTGAAAATCATCCTCCATTCAAAGCAAAGCATCATAGTTATTATTGATCTAGCTCTGATACCACTAAGAGAACTGGGAGAAGCACGAGCTAGAAAACTAAGTTCTTAAGTGATGACGTTTGGTCCAAACAACAAGCAAAGGACAATCTCTTGAGCTTTTGGAGAGTAAAATAGACCTTATAAGCAATCCACCATGTACTTTGGAGCATAAAAGGAGAAAAAATTGTTACAAATCAGATAGTTTTGCACATTGATGAGCTCAAAAAACTTTCTATATTTGGATGAAAGAATCAACTTCAAATGCTCATAGCAGCCAGCATGATTACAATTGGAAAAATTCCTTTTGAAGTAATGTTATACATAGGGTTGGGTGTCTAAAATACACCAGAGTAAAAGTAATAAACAAGATATGCTTCTAGAATGAACTTAAGGCTTAACAAAGGTACCCCCAATTTTTTAGGGCTGTGCAGAGATTAATCTCGAGAGAGTAAAATTAAGATTTCTCAAAATCTACTGATGTAAATGCTCTAAACATTTGTACACATGAACTATACATAGATTTTCAATAAATGTTGATGTATTTAAAGCTCTATGGAGAGAGCAACAACCTTTGCAAGTTCACAATTTTTGAAGAAGATGGTGTAGAGAAATGAAGGAGCAACACAATGATGACCCAAAGTGTATGTATATTGCCTCACTATAATGTACAAGTGATTTGAAGTATTTATAGAGACTCATGAAGTGTTCCAATACTTCTACAAGTCGATTTTGAATTGAACAAGGCATGATAGGTTGTTGAAGAAAATCAATTTATTTTCCTAAAATCTAGGAAAAAGTAAAGATCTAATCTAATCTACTTTTTGGTGATTGATTGATTGATTGATTGAGTGTCAAGCTCAACCACCTCGAATTCTTAGAATTTGAGCCTTCCATTTCTCCTTTTACAAGTGTAAAGCTCTAGGCTTCTACATTGATAAATGATCCATAGAAAGTCCTTATAAAAATACCCAAAAAATGAGCACAAATAAAATCTCTTCAATGGGAAACTTTGGTACATTCCACATGATGGTTTAATGAAGTAGAAAAAATTTACCTCAAACATAGTGTAAGATTGATTTTCCAACAATCCCCCCTCAAGCTAAAGTATGCTTGAGTCTTCATTCCCTACCTGCCATTGATTTAAATATGCAAAGCTTTATTCCATCAAGTGCTTTTGTCACCATATCTGCTACTTGATTTTTAGTTGGATTCGAAGAAATATCAATCTCTTTTGCCATGATCTTCTCTTTGATAAAGTGGTAATGAACCTCTATGTGTTTGGTTCTTGCATGGAAAATAGCATTTGTTGCTAGATGCATGGAACTTACATTATCTCCAAATATGTGAGGTTTGGAACTCACAAGTCCCAAATGTGAGTACAATGCTTTTAACCATATTTCCTCTTGAGTTTCTATGGTCAAACCTCTATAATGTGCTTCAATTGAGGATAAAGCAACTATTGGTTGCTTCTTGGAACTCCATGACACTAGCTTTGAACCTACAAATGCTAAGTAACAAGTGGTACTTCTTCTATCATCCTTAGCTCCTGCCCAATCTACATCTGAATAGATTTTGATATCCAAATCTAGAGAGTAAGGATACATTGATTGCATCTTCGAGGTACTTAATGTCACGAGGAAGGGGATAATGAAGAGAGCTCACTTACACACTCTCACACTCAAAGAGGAGCACACACAGATTGAGGCAAGGAAGAATGATCTTCTTCTTCTTCTATTACATAAAAGGAACATACATGAATGACCTAAAACAACAATACAACTAGTGCAATATATAAAGAATAGTACATAAGGAAAATCTTAATGTCTATGAATGAGTGAGCTAGTAAGAAACAAATGTGCGATCACTCTAGGTAGATAAGTCTAATAAAGCTTAATGAAGCAACCTTGACATATAGCGGCATGACTGCTTTACATGTCAAAGAAACAAAAAAGCATTACATGTCATCCTGGATCATCACATGCTCAGCTTGATATGTCAATACTCCCCTTGAAGCTCAACATCATGTCTTATAATCCAAGCATCTTCCGAAACATCTTCTACTTCTGAGCTCCAAGTGCTCTAGTGAAAATATTAGCAACTTGCTCATTTGTCCTAAAAAAGGCCAATATCACATGCTAATAAATTTTCCCTAATGAAATGTTATTGCACCTCAATATGCTTTGTTCTAGCATGAAAAATAGGGTTTTGTGCTAACTATATGGTGCTCAGATTATCACAATAGATATGATAGGCTTTTGCACTTCCACACCAAAATCTTCAAGTAGCATCTCTAGCCATGATGCTTCACATGCTTCCATTGCAGCAACTCTATACTCAACCTTTGTACTCAACAAAGCAACAGTGGGTTTCTTCTTAGTGCTCCATGTAATAGCTGTGCTTCCAAGTGAGAATAGAAAGTTGTCTGCATAATCCAAAGTAGCACTCACATGAAAACATCTAAGTGTTGTCTCTTGGGAACCTACATAAATTGACTTTCAATTCCAATACTGTAGCTTAGATCAGACCTTGGAATTTTGAGATATATCAAACTTCCCACAATTTTTCTACATAGTAGCATTTTCGAACGCTTCACCTAATGTAGTATCCAACTTCAAATTCTGATCTAATGGCATAGAAATTGACTTACAATTAGCCATACCATACTTTTGCAGCATACTCAAAATCATATTGCCTTTGCGTTATCCATATACCTAAATCTCTATGTATAAAATCAATGCCCAAGAAATATCATACCGCACCAAGATCTTTCATGTCAAATTCCTGCATAAGGATTTGCTTTACCTCTTTGATTTTTTCTTCACTATCACCACCTACAGTCAAGACATCAACATAAATAGCTGCAATGGTAATGCCATCATCACCCTTCCTTACATATAATGAATGATTTGCATCACACATAGATATTCTAATGGTGGTTAAGTAATTAGCAATCCTTGCATGCCAAGCACAAGGGGGCTTGTTTAAGCCCATACAAAGCCTTTTGCAACTTGCAAACATATTCTCAATGCTTTGAATCCTCATATCCTTGTGGTTGGTCCATGTACACTTCTTCCTGCAACTCACCATGTAAGAAATCATTCTTCACATTTATTTGATGCAAAGCCCATCCTTTTGTTGTAGCTAATGTAACGAATGCTATGATAGTAGACATTTTAGTTATAGGGTTGAACGTTTCCTCATAATCAATGTCATATATCTATGCATATCCTTTTCCTACCAATGGTGCTTTATACCTGCTTATGCTACCATGAGCATTGTGCTTTACCTTGTAAACCCACTTGCAACGTATGGGTTTCTTTCCATGCAGCAATGGAACCAGCTTCCATGTTTTATTTCCATATAGTGTAGCCATTTCCTCATCCATAGCTTTCTCTGAATCTGTGTTTTCAATTGCATCTTCAAAACAAGAAGGTTCAACATCTTGTATTACCTTGGTCATGTAGGCACAATGATGAGCCATGTAACTATCGTACATCAATTTTTGCACTAAATTTTGCATCTTCGCATATCTTTTTGGTCCCCAGTCACTTCCCCTTGTATCATCTACATGCGTCTTTATTACTCTTGGAGTCATCATAGAGGGCAATCCAAGTTCCTCATCAAGGCTCTTTTCTGAACTGCTTAATCTCCATCAATGTCTTCAAACCTTGTAGATGTTTTACTACTAGTAGAAAGTTTTTCTTTACCTTTCTTCAATGTAGTTGATGAACTTACTAGACTAAAATTTCCACACAACCTTCCAATCCATGGATTGTGCAAAGCCTTTTGCCACAATCCTTGCCTTATACCTATTTATGGAACCATCAAAATTCTTCTTGAGTTTATAGACCCATCTTTTTTTTTGGTGATGCATCAAGTCCACTCAAACTTGAGATCATACACTTAATTTTTCACCATTTCCTTTGTCATTTGAGTCAAGATTAAGTCAAGATTAAGTCCTCCTTTTGGTGACGCATCAAGTCCACTCAAAACTTGAGATTCTACACTTACGTTTTCACCATTTCCTTTGTCATTTGAGTCAAGATTAAGTCGTTCTTTGGCATCTACATAGAAGCTTGACTTTTCATCAAACACCATCGCTCTGACCTTCATGTGTCATGTGAGCGGTTTATAACATTTATATCCCTTTTGCTCAAGGGAGTACCCAATGAAGATACATTTTTTTGCTTTTGATTCAAGCTTCATCCTCAACTCGTGTGGAACATATGCAATACAACCAAATACTTTCATATGTGATAAGTTTAGCTTTTTACTTGTAACTTCTCTTCAAGTTTAACTTGATGTACAACAATAGTCCGATTATGTTCATGATGTATACAAAAATATGCATAACTTCTACCCAATAGCAATGAGGCATATTCTTCTCAGCAATCAAGGCTCTTGTTATTTCTACAATATGTCGATTTTTGCATTTAGCAATGCCATTCTGTTGTGGTGTATGCCTACATGAAAACTATCATCCAATTCCATGACTTTTTAGGAAGCTTGTGAACTCATTTGACATGTGTTCACCTCCTCCATGAGATCTTAATGTCCGAATATACTTTCTTGTTTGCTTTCTAGCATAGCCTTAAAATTTTGGAAGTGAGTAAACACATCACTCTTTTCTTTCATGAAATATACCCATACTTTCTCTGTATGGTCATCAATGAAAGTAACATAAAACCAACAACTTCCTGTAGATGTGGTCTTTGCAGGACCCCAAACATCTGTATGTACTATTTCTAGCACATTCTCACTATCTGACATCATCATCATGTACATTCACCCCAATAGAGCCAAGTGACTCACATATGATTTTGATTTTTAGGGTGTAGTCACTTACTGACATGCCCTTTTTCTCCAATGTATTCAGTTTGTTCTTAAGTTTCAATTTTTGTGCTTTGTATTGGCCTCATATAATATGAACAAATTTTTCCAAGCCTCTTTCAAAGCCTTCACATCCTCTATGTGCCCAATCATGCTATCATATATGCCAAGGATAGCGAATACATTCCCTTTTCTGCTCCTTGATTCCATTCTTCAGATGATTTTAACTAGTCTGCAGTGTGATTCCTCTCTGGTAACTATGGAGCACTTTTGTTATCTCCTTTGATGTGCTTCCAATAGCCTTTTCCCATCAAGAAATTCATCATTTTGAATCTCCAAGCATGGAAGTTGTTCTTGTTCCATTCCATCTATGTTTGCCATTTTTGCAACAATTCACAACATTGCAAAAACACTGCAAGCAATACTTCTGCTTGAACACTATCACACTATGACGTGACAATTTGATCTCACAAAAACATAGTTTTTGTGTATCAATAGCACATAGGAACACTTGAAATTCGGGATCTGAAATATTTGAATGGTGTTGAATAGGGTGCAAGTTATAGTTTTTCAAAGTATCTTGGTTTTTTTTTGGGCCCCACCTTGCAGGCTCGAAATGGAAGTCGAGATGGATTGAAAATAGAAATCTGAGAAAAACAAGTGACCCTAAAGGGATAACTCTTGAAAATATTTTGTTACTTTCTATCTTCATGCCAATTTTCATTGCAATCTAAGGTTTTTTGTGAATCTCCTTTTCTCCATTCCTTCTCGCATACTCTTCACTATCGACATTCTCCATGAGCTTTCTACAGCCACACTAGCTCTCATGATCATCTTCTTCTTCTTCTATTACAAAAAAGGAATATACAAGTACGACCTAAAACAAGAGTACAACTAGTTCAATATATAAAGAACAATACATAAGGAAAATCCTAATGTCCGCGAATGAGTGAACTGGCAAGAAACAAATGTGCCATCACTCTCGATAGATAAATCTAGTAAAAAAGAAGTATCCATGACATATACCGGTGTGACCACTATACATGTCAGAGAAATGAAAAAATGATAGGTGTCATCCTAGATCATCACATGTTGAGCTTGATATCTCAACACTTAAAGTACTCTCTTAGCTTTATCCATGTGTGGTCTTCTTGGTGCGTGCATGAATTGGCTTAGCACTCCTACACTATATGAGATATGTAACATTGTATGATTAGCATATATCAAGCTACCTACCAAGCTTTCGCACTCTTTAATGTCTTCAATTTTCTCACCTTCACAAACAGGCATGATTCATAGGGTTAGTAGCAAAATGTAGTGAACTGATATTGTCTCCAAATATTTGTGGAGTTGAAGTGTTCAACCCTAAATGTGAATATAGGGCTCTAATCCACATAATTCTTGTGTAGCATTTGCAAGAGTCTGTATTCAGCCTCTATTGATGAAGGCGCAACTATGGGTTTCTTCTTTGAGGACCATGAAGTCAACTTTGTACCTACAAAGGTAAGATAACCAAATGTGCTTCTCCTATTATCTTTAGAGCCTGCTTGATCTGCATAAGAAAAGAGATTAACATCTATATCAGATGTATATGGATTAGTACAACCCTTCATTGAGTGTGCCCTTCATATACTTTAGAAATTCTCTCGGCTAATTCTGTGTGAGGCTTCCTTGGGGTTGTGCATGAAATGACTCGGCACACTTACTCCATAGCATATATTCACTCTAGTTAGAGTTTTCCATCTTGAACTTAGAGAGCATGTCTCTAATATACTTCCTATAAGTGAGAAACATAGCTTTCTCTATATATAGTACTTCCAAACCTAGGAATTATGTGAGTAAATAAAAATCATTGATCTTGAACTCCTCCTTCATTTGAGATTTGATCTTCCTGATTCCATCTACATCACTTCCTATAATGATTATATCATCCATATATGCACAAAGGTATATGACCTCTGAATGATTCCTCTTACTAAAGAGGGAGGGATGTGCCTTGCTTACGATGAGAACTTTATCCTACAAGTAAGTGAGAAGTCTATGATTGCAAGCTCTAGGAGCTTCCTTCAAGCCATACAAAGCTTTCCTCAACCTCCACACATGTTCATGATATTTTTTATCTTCTAAGCTAGCAGGTTGAGTTATATATACCTCCTCTAAAATCCAACCATCTAAGAAAGCATTTTTAACATCCATTTGATATATCTTCTAATTCTGGGAAGATGCAACACTCATGAGTACCCTAATGGTAGGCATTTTTGCAAAAGGTGAAAATGTATCTTAATAATCAATACCTTGAGTTTGTGCAAACCCTTTGGCTACAAGACTTGCTTTGTACCTATTAATTGAGCCATAAGAGTTCTTCTTTACCTTGTATATCCACCTTGAGCCAATGACCTTCATAGATCATTTCTTGGGTACCAATTCCCAAGTTTGATTTTCTTGTAGAGCTTCTATTTCTTCTTCCATGACATTCCTCCATTCTGGCTTCTTCTTGGCTTCTTCATATGTAGATGGTTCTTTAGAGTTTGAGTCATGTGCTATGTATATTGAATGCTTAATGACCAAATAAGTATCATAGCCATACCTTTCTGGCTTCTTTTTCTCTCTAATAGACCTCCGTATAGTTTGTTGAAATGATTCTACTACATCTCCCATCTCCTACACTTTGTCTTTGCCTTTGAAGTTCCAAGAATTGATTTCCCTTCTTTGAGTCTTCTAAACATCATTAGAATCACTTGGTGCTCCAAGTGTAAGCTCATTCCTCTTTGATAGTGTTGGAAAGTCCTCCTCTAGATCATCACAAAGTTTGATTTTCCTACAATCATCTTCAAACCGAGATTTTTTTCATCAAACACAACATCTCTACTTATAGTGAAACCTTTAATGCTTGGATTATATAGCCTATAACCTTTTTATTAAGGTCATACCCAATGAAGATGCATTTCTCAATCATAGGATCTAATTTTTTTTTGATCAAGGTTATGCGTTCTTCCATTCCATGCTTCATATGGTGTCATCCCATCCAATGCTCTTGATGGGAGTCTATTGATCAGATATGTGGTTGTGAACACATCCTCTGCACACAAGTAGTTGGGTAATTTCTTCTCATTTAGCATTGATCTTGTAGCCTCCACTATGGCTCTATTTCTCCTTTCTGCCACTCCATTTTTTTCTGGAGTATACCTTCTCTAGTATCTTGAAGTTCAAATGTAAATAATCTACATGACTTTTCTCATCTCTCTATTCTCTTGAATTCCTCATGTGGATCCTCAAAAGACTTTTCTCATCTCTCTATTCTCTTGAATTCCTCATGTGGATCTCTCTATTCTCTTTGTGAATCTAACCTACAATCCTTTTTCAACAATTTGATCTACACTTATGAGGTTTTTGGTGATATTTGGCACATACAATATGTTTCTCAATAGGTTCATATTACCATCTGAAGTCTTCACATTGACTTTCTTCTCCGCTGGATGCCTTTTGTCATCTCTTGTTTGGACATCATGTCTATTCCTTGGATCTTCCAAGTCTCAGACTAAAGCTACATTCCTTGATACATGATTTGAGCAACTTGATTCTACATAGAGTACATGTTCATCTACTCTACCTTGCTTCATGGTCATGTTCATTAGAAGAAGTGAATCAGCTTTAGTTTGATCATTTGCATAGTTGTTGTAGCCTCTCCTTCCTTTACAATATCCTCCTTGGTATTTGTTGTTATTGTAACCATTGTTGTTGTTGAATCTACCTCTTGAGTTTACATAGCATCTCTATGGTATATCTAAATTGATGAAATAAATTGCTTTAGTTAGCTATACATTTCAATCAAATGTCTGGAAAAGTTCTCTAGTCAATTCATACCAGGTTGTGAGATCTAAGTATAATACTGAGATGTTCTATTCCCAAAATAGAAGGTTCTTCACATTTCTTGCATATGGTACTTATTTTTTTATGAAAACAATTGGGAGTGATGCTCCAAAGAACTTGGTGATTCTAAATGCATTATTTTGAAGATAAAGGATTCTATTATGCATTCCTGAAGTTAGATTGGTAGGTATAGAGTAGGTCTTGTGTAGTACCAGGTCATCTCTTGAATCAACCATACCATCTCTTGATAGTGGTATCACAGCAACTAAGATTAAAATCAACATGCGAGATGGAATTCCTTCATCCACACAAATTGGATTGAGGTAACTACTTAGCTTGTTCACTTAGAATGGAAGCTTATCTTCAAGGGATAAGACTTTATGGTTACATATCTAGAGATGAGATGATGCAAATCCTCAGAAGCAAGGGCCAACCCACACAAGAAGAACAAGAGAGGTTAAACACATGGTGCTCAAAGGATGCTCTAGCAAGGTCATACATTCTTACCTCAATCTCTGTTTTTTTACTTCCAAACATTAGGAGCTGCAAGACTTCACAAGAAACTTGGAATGCTCTTGAAGCATTTTTTTCATCAGGTACCAAGGCAAGGAAGAATCATCTATGGATGGAATTCATCAGACTCAAGAAGATGCCCAAGCAAAGTGTGATTGATATTGTTACCAAAATGAAGGACATAGCAAACCAACTTGGAAGCATCAGAGAAATCATTGATGAAGAGCATATAGTAAGGCAAGTGATCAATGGAATAGAGGTAGATGACAAACGGGAAGCTTTCACCTCTACATGGACATGCAAGTTCCTAATTTGAACACTCTCATGTTTGCACATGAGGAAAAACTTATGAGGAATGGAGATAACTCAAAAGTTAATCAATAATCTACTCTCTATATAGATAAAATCAAGAACAAGGATAGCAAAGGCAAAGGTAAAAATTATGATGATGAAGCTCAAGAAAAATTTGCAAGTAGAGGTAGAGGCTCAAGAGGAAGAGGCAGAGGAGGAAGAGAAGGCACGGGGAGAGCACAAAGCTCATCTCCATGTGCCATGTGTGGCCTAACTAATCACATTACTAAGAATTGTTTTAGGAATCCTAGAAACCAAAGAGGTAGAGGTTACAATAGAACACAAAAATGAATCTAGTAAGTCAGGGGGGTTCCTGAGTTTTTAGGATCTAGAAGGTGTGCAGACATAGTCACCTTCCTTACTTCATATCTCAAGATTGAGTGAATCAATCTTGATGAAAATTGATATCTGAATAACTAGACATTATACTCTAACTATCCCAAGGTAAATCATAGAAAATGAGTGGGCACACTTAGAGAAATGGATTTCGCAAGTTCACTATAATGATGAACATGCAATAGTAGAGAGTAGACATAAGTATAGTTGAAGAAATCTATCAGAATGTAAATGCTATTGAACATGTGAGACAAGGGAAGTGTAATGGACTACACATAAGTAGTGAGAGCTCAATGTATGCTCCTTGAAGTAGCTTAATGAATCTTAGAATAGCTCTCTCATCTCACAACTAAAACCATGTGTATATATACACATGTCTTGAGTTTGGATTTTTAATTTTCCCTCAGCTAAAAGTGATCCCAAACTTTAGGGATGTAATCGATTTGATTCCTCTACCAAATGAGTCATGCGTTTGCTTTTCTATCTTCATGAGATTCCATCTTCTATTGAATTTTACATTCATCCAAAGTAAATACACTCAAATTGATAGGCATGAGTGCATATGTGGTTCTTCATGTGAATAGTTAAATGAACGTGGTCTAGAGACTTTTGCAATGCACTTAGGCTTGCTAATTGCACCAACTTCCTTATGTTGGTCCACAAATAAGATTAGATTCATCAAGTTAAAACCTTACAACTTCTTTTTAAAGGATCAAGATGGGATTCATTTGTCTCTAACTACTCCCTATAATCTTGAGGCTAATGGAAAGATTGAAAGAGGTCATCCTCCTATTGTCAAGGTGATCTCAAAGGTTTGCAATGGAGACATAAAGTAGTGGTTTAGATATCTTCCATTTGCATTATGGATAGATAGAATGGGGTACACTTGGCCTACTCGATTTATGCCTATTGAATTGATGTACTATAAAAACCAATTTTCCCTTTGCAAACTTAGATTATGACATGGAAACACTCCCTTAGAATGATGATATGTCAAGAGAAGAAGTATATTTGTTGAGAATTAAACAACTAGAAAAAGGAAATGAAAATCTTAAATAGGCAATGCAAAAGTTAAAGGAGTCAAGGTTAAAGAATAAAATATTCTTTGATAAAACTCATCAACTTAGGACACATGAGATAAAGACTAATGGCTCAATATTAGTGTATGATAGTATGTTTGATACTCAGTATGATGCAAGAAATAAACTAACTAAAAGATAATTTGGGCCATATGTAGTTATATCTCTATTTTATAATGGTATGTATGATCTTCGTGAATTTGATAGAACACCTTTAAAGTCTTTAATTGCAGGAAAATGAGTCAAGTTATTCAAGAAAAGTAATGAGTAGGACTATGAGATAGATCAAGAACTACTTGAAGATGAAGATGAAGATTATTTTGAAGCTACTAAAGAAAATTAATCAAGTGAATCTATTCTCTTTGGTTTTCACGTTTGAGTTATTATTCTATAATTTTGATTTTATGCATATCATATGCTACATGTCATAAATGTTTTAAGTGATTAAAAGAGGATTTTAAATTAGGATAAGAAATTATTAGAAATGCTACTAGGGATGTGTGCACTTGAGAGAGTAGGTTGAGATACCCGATAGCCATTATGAAGACCTAGATAGGACATTCGCACTTGAAGTTGTTAGTAAAAAGAAGGCCTTGTTTTATATAGATAGGTTGTGTGATGTTCTAAAACACTTACAGAGTGAATGCTCCATCTAGTGCATATCCCTAGATCCTCAACTCTAATAAGGGGTTAGGCCTTTCCCATTAAACAAAAAAGTTGCAAAGATACTAGTTTGTACTTGATTTTAGGAAGTTTATATTTTCTTCCACCCCAGAAAAGAAGAATTAAATAACAAATAAAGAAGCAGTACATTAAGAGTTGCTACGACGTAAAGAAAAATAAAGAAAAATAAAAAGATAAAAATCAATATTCATGACTTCGATGTGGTCTCCAAACCACTTCTAAGAATTATTATCCAGGCTACATGAGATGGATCTATGCAATAGTGGAGCTACTAGTATTTTCTGATAGGTATGCAGGAGCAAAGCATAAGAACTTTTATATAAAATGATTTGATAGTAAAGATTGTTTCTCAAAAGTCTAAATGATTTCTATAGGAGTAATTTGAGTTATTTTTCATAATGGTATGCTGATCAAACTAGTTTCCAATCATAACTTAGATACTTTAAAGTCATCTTTATTTTTCTTTCAACCTACATTTGCATATTAAATTCATGTTCTGGATTTTCAAAAGAAAAACATTTACATAAAAACAAAAAATTGTTTCAAAAAGAATCTTGATACACTTCTATGTAGGTTGGTCCATCATGATGATGTGTAGGTTTAGTGGGTGCATATGTCGAGATGAAATCCTTCTAGGGCAAAGTGATGCCTTATATATATATATATATATATATATATATATATATATATATATATATATATATATATATATATATTTATTTATGGAGAGAAAAGGGAGAGAAAGAGAGAGAATGATGACATAGATGAATTAAGGCCCTTGAGCACACTGAGTTCTAGGGAGGCATATGCATACCTTGTCGGATCATCTCTTACTGATGATCATCATCATAAAGTCCTTGATGGGATTAGGCACTCTCCTATGTAGAATTGGTTCATATTTGTTCAGCTACAAGAACCCAAAGATAATGCTAGAGGATGATGATGCAAGGTAGTGCTACTCTCATCACATAGTAGAGAGAGAAAATGCACATAATTGTAAAGAGAGAGAGAGGAGGCACCAAAGACTCATTGCACTACTATAGATCATAGTAGAAGAATTCAAAGATGCTCTAACCATGTAGAGAGAGAGAGAGATGTTTCAAGTTGTTGTGGCTACTAAAACCCCTTTGGTTTTCAAGTAAAAAGAGTCTATGGAGAAGGGAGAGCTTGTGTCTAATGAGTTGGTTGTGGACATTATTGATGAAGCCATTAAGAAAATATATTATGAGAAGGGATTCATGCTCATAACGTTTGAGGGACTGTATTGAAAGTGCAACAACCATACATACATACAATATATATACAGAGAGAAAGAGTGAGGGTTATTCATGTTTAAGAGTGTCAACCGAAAAGGGAAAGGGTCATCAATGTATCATCCGATAGGTAATTCATGATGCTATCTATTGAATATAGAGATTCGTGAGTACTTCCTATCTGAATGTTTGTCACTTCCCAATGGTTTTGAATTATAGACTATGATCTATGCTTAAGAGATTGAATTTGCATTCTCTAGAGTGTATGCTGGAGTTTTGACTAGTTTGGGTCAAGGGTACATACAAACAAAATGCATACTCTCTGATGTCACAATTGCTATCACATGGCTACATTTAAATATGATCATTGTTGATATATTTAGGTAGTGATGTGTGTGAACACTCTAGGACCGCCGGGGCACTTTTTTCCCTCTTTAGGAGGTTTTTTTCCCCCGGCTTGTATATACGCCGATTGCCCTAATGGGCTACTTGTCTTTGTACATTCTCTAGTAATACATTCAGTCTTGTGTGTTGTGCTCCAAGCTTCTTCTTCTTCCTTGTGCTGTTCGCGTGCTTCCGCAGACGTCTAACTCCAACAATTGGTATTAGAGCAGGTCGTTGCTTCTTCTAGGGCGCCGTCGACACTCCTCCGTTTGCAGTCTCAGATTCGCACAAAATTTGGTGAGCATACTCAGGGCGCTCGTTTCGGCCTTCGAATGCACTATTGCAGTGCTTGTGCAGGCTATTTCGTCCTTTTGTGCCAAAGGTATATACCAGTTTCTGTTCGCCAGTTTAAGCATCTCGAAGTCTGCTACAGGTCTAGCAGAACTCGTCTGGGCAGTTCTGTTCAACTTTTTGAGATACAGTCAATTTTCTGCATCAAGGTATTTTAGTCACCGGCCATGGGTGAAAGCAGTGATGTATTCCGTATGTTGGCTGTTGAGGATAAGTTGGATGGTACCAACTACCCATTATGGGCTTATATGATGCGACATGTACTGGTTGCAAAAGGATTGTGGAACATTGTGCAGGGTGTTGAAAGACGTCCTGTTACACCTGTAACGACAGGTACTGCAAATACAGGTGTTGGAGCTGATGAAGATGGTGTCGAAGATGATATTCCGCAGATTCTTGTTCGTGCTGCTGTTTCTGTTGCACCTACTGCAGAGCAGATTCGTTGGGATGGCAAAGATGCCCAGGCACATGCATTGATAGCTTTGTCTGTCAAACGTGCCATTATTCCTCATATTCGCTCTTGCAGAATAGCAAAGGATGCTTGGGATACACTTACCACTTTGTACCAGGCTAGGAATGAGGCTCGTGTTGCTTACCTCCGAAAACAGTTGGAGAGTGAGCACATGAATGAAGGTGATTCGATGGACAATTTTCTTACAAAGATCAAAGACCTGAAGGAACAATTGATTTCTGCTGATGAGGTTATACCAGATAGCTCACTTGTGCAGACCGTTCTGAATGGCCTTCTTGATTCATATCAGAGTTTTGCCTCTACTCTTCGATTGATGATGAAAGGCAATCCGAATGCCTTGTCATTTGAGGAATTAGTCTCTGTTCTGTTGCAGGAAGATCAGTCCAGGCAGAACAGGTCCATTATGCGTGTTGCAGATCAAGCTTTCCTGGCTAGTCAGAAGGGCAAAGGAAAATGGAGCTCTTCTACTAGTAAGCAGAAATCTGCAAATGCTGCACAATCGAAGAACCAGGATAAAGATGAGAAGAAATCAGAAAAGCGGAAATTGTTCTGCAAGTACTGTAAAGGAAATGATCATATTATAAAGAACTATCCAAAACTGGCTGCTAAAGAGGCAAAGAAGAAAGAGGCTGGAATGGTTGTTGCAGAGGCCTCTACACCAAAAACAGAGTCTGCAAATCTTGTGCAGGAAGAAGAATGGGTGTTTACTACTGTCTGCAGTTTTGACCCATCTTCTCATGATCAGTGCATGTGTGCAGTAGATTCAGATGTTTGGTACTTTGACAGTGGGGCGACCAAACATATTACCTCGCAGCGCAGTTTCTTCTCTTCACTCGAGCCTGCCCCTACAGGGAATACTGTCACATGCGCCAATAACTCCTCTTATCCTGTTATGGGAGTTGGTAAGATCATTCTGACTACTGCTGATGGTAGTTCTTTCACTTTGTCAGATGCTTTATTTGTGCCAGGGATCAAAAAGAACCTGTTATCAGTTTCTGCATTAGCCAAGATTGGCTTGGTCGTGAAATTCGTTGATGACAGGTGTACAGTCCATGATCTCTCAAATGGCGATGTGATTATTGCTTCTGGCATTTTATGTCGTGGGCTGTATAAGCTCATAGACTATGAAAGATCTGTGAATGATTCGGCATGTGCAATTCATGATTCTCAGGCTATGTCAGATGCAAAGCTTTGGCATGCACGCTTTGGTCATCTGAATTTTGCTAGTTTGTTACGCCTGCAGAAATCTGAAATGGTGTCCTCTTTGCCCAAACTTCAGGCACCTGGAAAACATGTTTGTGAAGGCTGTATTTTGGGCAAAATGCAGCGTTCTTCCTTTCCAAAAGATGGTTCAGTTCGGGCTATGCAGAAATTGCAGCTTGTACATAGTGATGTCTGTGGTCCTATGCAGACACCCTCTTTTGGAAATTACCTTTACTTCGTGACTTTCATTGATGATTTTTCCAGGCATGCATGGGTATATCCACTCAAAGCAAAGTCCGAAGTGTTCATGTGCTTCAAACAGTTTTTGGTTTTGGCTGAAAATCTGTCAGCATGTAAAATGGGCACCCTCCGTTCTGATCGAGGGGGGGAATATATGTCTTCAGATTTTAATGCATTTTTGGCTGAACGTGGGATAAAACACCAGTGTACAGTGCCGTATACACCTCAACAGAATGGAGTTGCTGAACGAAAGAACAGGTCACTCATGGAGATGGCGAGGTGCATGGTCAAAAGTCAGGCTTTACCACATAGTTTCTGGCTTGAGGCTGTCATGTGTGCAGCATATGTACTGAACAGGTGTCCTACCAAAGCGTTGCAGTCCATCACTCCATATGAGGCTTGGCATGACCGCAAGCCATCTGTTGCTCATCTGCGTGTTTTTGGTTGTTTGGCATATGCATTAGTGCCTGAACAACATCGCAGAAAATTGGATGATAAGGCAGTAAAATGTATTTTTGTTGGGTACAGTTCTGAAAGTAAAGGCTATCGTCTGTATCATCCACAGACTAAACGCATTCTGGTTAGCCGTGATGTTGTCTTTGTGGAAGATGCTATTCAGCCATTGCTTTCATGTACTAAGGAGACATCTGTTAGCTCCAAAGACATGTATGATACTTTGATGCCTCTTTTTACAGGTGGATAGGCTAGCGCTGGTCCTAATGAGGCAACTTCTCAGCCTTTGCAGGTTTCATATGATGATGTAGATCATTCCATTTCTGATGCAGATTTACATGATGCACTTGTTGATGAGAGAGCTGATATTGAACAGGCAAAAACTATGCCAAAATGGCTGGTGCAGACTTTGCGTGACAACAAATTAGATGCACCTTTGTCATATCGTACTCGTTCAGGCTCTCATAATGCCTCCTTTGCATCAGATTGCTATGCTATGGCTGCATCTAGTCTCTGTGATGAGAATGAGCCTGTTTCTTTTGATGAAGCACAAAATTCAGAAAATTGGATGGCTGCTATGCAATCTGAATATGATGCTATAATGAAGAATGGTACATGGTCTTTACGTGACTTGCCTCCTGGCAAGAAGGCCATTGGCACTAAGTGGGTATACAAGCTGAAGCGTAAACCTGATGGTACAGTTGACAGGTATAAGGCTAGGCTTGTTGCAAAGGGTTATGCACAGGAAAGAGGCATTGATTTTGATGAGACCTTTGCACCTACATGCCGTATGACTACTGTTCGGAGCATTTGTGCACTTGCAGCCCATCATGGTTGGAATGTACATCAGTTGGACATTAAAACAGCATTTCTGAATGGTGACTTGCATGAAGAAGTGTATGTTTTTCAGCCCCGTGGCTTTGTGCAGAAAGGGCATGAAAACCAGGTGTGCAGGTTAAAGAAGGCGTTATATGGTTTAAAGCAAGCACCACGTGCTTGGTATGAGAAAATACATGCCTATCTGATTGCACATGGTTTTGAGAACAGTCCAACTGAAAGCACCTTATATGTTAAGCGTGCTAATGATGTGCTTCTGATCATTGTTGTCTATGTAGACGACATGCTGCTCACTGGTCCTCTTGAGAAGCATATTGCTGATTTCAAGGATGATTTGCATGCCTCATTTGAGATGTCTGATTTGGGGCATTTGCATCACTATTTGGGCATTCAGTTTATGCAAGTTGATGGTGGAATGGCTTTGTGTCAAACGAAATATATTGAGACATTATTGCAGCGTTTTGGCCTTGAAGACTGTAAGCCTATTGCCACTCCTATGGAGACAGGTTTACGATTGAGTCTTCATGATGCTGGAGATGCATTTGATGCTGTTCTCTATCAGCAGGCCGTTGGATGCTTGATTTACTTATGCATTATTGGCCAGATATTCAGTTTGTTGTCTCACAGATGAGCAGGTTTATGCATTGCCCAGGAGTCACGCATTGGAAAGCGGTTAAGCGCATCTTTCGCTACTTGAGTGGTACTCGGCTACTTGGGTTGTTTTATCCCAAGGGGGGATCACTACTGCCAGATTTGCATGCTTTTTCTGACTCAGATTGGGTTGGTTGCTATGACACTCGTGTGTCCACCAGTGGTTTTTGCTTCATGCTTGGTAGCATGTATATCTTGGTTGAGCAAGAAGCAGCCTACTGTGGCCACTTCCAGTTGTGAGGCCGGGCAGCTTTCACAGCGACTGTTGAGTGTGTGTGGCTCAGACGCCTTATGGCTGATTTAGGTGTTGGCCAGTCTTCTGCCACCACCATCTTCACTGACAGTCAGAGCGCATTGGCAGTTGCGAGGAACCCTGTGTTCCATGCTCGCACTAAGCACATTGAGGTGCATTATCACTATGTCAGGGAGAGGTTCTCTGCTGGGGAGATCAGCTTGGCATATGTGCCCACGCAGGAGAACATTGCAGACCTTTTCACGAAGGCTCTTCCTAGGGAGAAGTTTGAAGCTTTCCGCAAAGCTTTGGGCTTACTTCCTTTTGTGGAGTGATTTCCACATAGCTTGGCACTTCCTTATACATTAGTGCCAGCTCCTTGTTCACCGCATCACTCCCAGGGGGGATTTGTTGATATATTTAGGTAGTGATGTGTGTGAACACTCTAGGACCGCCGGGGCACTTTTTTCCCTCTTTAGGAGGTTTTTTTCCCCCGGCTTGTATATACGCCGATTGCCCTAATGGGCTACTTGTCTTTGTACATTCTCTAGTAATACATTCAGTCTTGTGTGTTGTGCTCCAAGCTTCTTCTTCTTCCTTGTGCTGTTCGTGTGCTTCCGCAGACGTCTAACTCCAACAATCATAATGCAGTCGATCATGGTGTCATTTCGACAATGAGAGTGCAATAGCAGTCCTTGTCATATGAGGAGGAGAGCTCCATTAGTGATCAATGATGTTATAGATAGGTGCACAAGATCTTCATTTATTTTGAAATATGTTTATTTTATGTTAATGAAGATTCCTTTTTGGTCGTCATATGGAATGAAATCGATAGTGCAGACTTAGTGTAAGTTTTTATCAATGGCAGCTCAATTTAAAATGGAATGCTTGATCTTTGGTGGTTGGACTTCCATTTTATTGACATAAAAGGTTCTTGTCAAATGTAACCCAATTCTAAATTGTGAGGGTGTTTGATGTACATGATGCTTGATAGCATGCCCTCATTGGCATGCCTATATTAACAACAATTTTTTATCCAACTTCTTGTTTTTCCTTGTTTTTGCTTGATTGAGCTCGTATATGAAGTCTTTAGTTAACAATACAAGATGGGCATCTAGTCAATTTATGGAACAAAGACAATATGCATTCTATAACTTTGTTTCTTAGTGTCCAGTTTCTAGAGATCTTTGGAAGGTCATTTCACAGGTTTTGGGCTGAGAATGGAGTAGTGCTAACATGTGCTTAAAGCTTACCACGGTAGAATTTTCCTTCACAACAATTTGAGTTGTGTACACCATTCAACACAATGCTCTGATCTTAAAGATAGAGAGACAAAGAGAGAAATGGAGAGAGAAATGAAGAGAGAGAGGGAGAGAGAGAGAGAAAGAGAAGGGAGGGATTCGATTCTTTATTTTTGTTTTCTATTATATATTTTCTTAGGAACGAAGACTAATCTCCCTATGCTTGAATTGATTGAAAGATAAAAATGTACAATTGAATGGGCATAGTACCCATGAGACCCCCCATATCCCACAAAGCAGGGGTTAGACTACCCGAAGGCAACATTAGAGAGGACTGCCCAAAGGCAACTAGTTATACTAGCCTTAAACCCACAAGTTTTCTTTCCATAAGGAGGGATTGAACCCTGACCCTAGCCTCAAGAGGCAAAAGGCCGAACCACCTAGCCAATTGCATGCGAACTTTTTATTTATTTTATTTATTTTATTTATTTTATTTTTTGTGTTTTAATTTAATTTTGAGTAATAAGATGTCTAAATAAAAAACTTTATTGTAGATATTTATTTATAAAATAAAAAAATATAAATCAAGATTACATAATTAATATATAATTATAAATTAATAAAATTTAGGGATTAATTATAAAAAATATAAAAAGTAAAATATAGAAAAAGAAATAAAAAGAAATAAAAAGAAATCAAAATAAAATAAGAAAATTGAAACAAAATAGAAAGATAATCAAAACAAACGCATTGTTTTTTTAGGACTGTTCTTTATTTACCCTAGAAATGTATTAATGGTTTTTTTCCAATTGATTATTGCCCAAGAGAAGTAAAGCAAAAGTGAAGTAATGTTTTATCTAACTATACTAGTGCGTGCATGTGGAGCTAGTTCATTAAGGATCTTTACATAACATCCTTGCATCTACTTAGATTGTATTAGCATCTTTGATTTATCGATTACACGCATACTTTGAATATTTCCACACACCCATGGATGAGGATTGTGTATCTTTGACCTTTGATTATGATATGATTGATGTTTCTTCTTCATCTTCCTCAACCACTCTCGTAGTTAGCATGGTTTCGAACACGTCTTTTATTCGTGATATCCTTTTGTTTGAACCACTCACCACCCCGATTGCTCTGATCAGGACATTCTCCTCTTGTAGCCACATGATTTGCCACTTCCCTTGAAGCATAGGCAAGGGTCGTCGGACTATCCTTAGAAGGCGCTCTCTAATAGATGACCCTAATATGAAGCAAAGCAATTGCTTGGAGATAGTTGTTGAAGAACCTCATCTCGCCACCCGTACCTCCACAGACAACAGATCACTTTGCAGCTCTTAGACTTATTTGTACTTAGTCTTTCAAATAAATGCAAAAATTATACTACACTACATAATCATAGCCTTGGCTCCAAATCAAAGAAATCCAGACATTTTGTTTTTCAAGTTTTTTCCATACATGCATTGTTATCACACACTTGGGAAAAAAGAATGTTTTTTGCTTGAATTCAAACACTCACGACATGCATAACCATACATTTTTAGCACTTTCAGTTGTTACTTAGTTAGAAAACTTTCAAGTGTTATAACTTAACTATTTACCATAAAAAGAATAAAAAAATTTCAAAAACATTAAAAAGACTTTAAATCCATAAAAAATATATGTAAGAAAAAAATCTTTTTAACATTTTAAAACATAAAACCATAAAAGAAATAGTGTACGAAAAGAAATCAATTTGTAGAAACTAAATACAAGAAGAAAATCAAGTTATGAAGAAGAAAAATCAAGTTGTTGAAATTAAATCCAAGAGAAGAAGAAAGAAATAAAGTAATGAAAAGTTAAATCCAAGAAAGAAATCAAGTCAAGATATGAAAACAAGTTGCTTAAGCTAAATCTGAGAAGAAAGAAAAATTGAGTTGCAAAGAATTGATCAACAATGGAAGTACTTCAAAAGCCTAGACTATCACATAAACAAAGAAACCCTAGAAGCAGGTCTCTACTAGGTAGCTAATCTCAAAAAGAAGATAAGGACTTAAAGCTCATCTTCATCCCCTTTCTCAAAGTTCAAACATTCTTTTCTCTAAACTCTACTCGGAGTCAAGGGAGATTGTTGAGGCTATCACTCTCAACATTGTTCTACATCTACAAAAAGCCGCAAAAGGGAAATGTAACTAGTTTTTAAAGAGTTTATGATTGAGAAATAAAGGACACGAGTAGTTTAGGCTATTCTAAAACATAGAGGAAATTTTACTAAACTAAATGTCACTCAATACTTGGATAGTTTTGAGGACCAAGCTTAGATCCAGGGACTACTTGAAGAGATGCTTACACTTTTCTTCATGATCAATCTTGATTTCTATCCAAGCACATATAGAAAAGAGTTGGGCTGATTTTAGGAAGAGTTGCACAAACTCTTGTATTTAGAAGATTTTAGCTAGCATAGTCGAGAGGGATTTCTACGATGGGTTCATTCCCCAAAACCTACTTCATCCCTCACTCATCTACTAAATGAATTTCTAAGGAGGTTTGCTGAACTTTTTTAGGCTGATCTAGATTCCTTAAAGTGAGATCTTGTAGTTCTATTCCTCTAGATTTCAAGTCCTTAAGATAGGGCTGAAGTTGAGAGAAGAATTGAAAAGATTGGAAAGAGGTTAGGGTTGAATGAGGAACAACTGACAATAAGAAGAGAGGTAGAGGTCATTTCCCATATGAGGCAACATTAGTCTCTTTTCTATGATGGACGAGTGTAACCATTTCCAATGCAGCCTAGAGAGCTACTTCTAATGTGACATCTACATCTCATACACCTTTGAACTTGCAATTGGAAATTCTTAGTAAAAAACTTGAGAATGTTATTTCAATGCAAGCATCTCTATCCAAGGAGATGGCTAGCCCTCATAACAAGGAATACTCTATGGGTTTTCAAGATCTTGTTTCTTTTCAATCGCGAAAGAGTTATGCAGATTTTCTATAAAGAAATTCCATGCTTATGTAGAACATACCTCAAGGTTATATGATGCCTCAAAATGCCCCTCCATTGTAGCCCATCGCTCAATAGGTTCATATGCCACTAGTTGAGCCCATATATCAAAGAAATACTATGTCCAATGATAGACAAGTAATTTGAGGAACTGGAGGAAGAAGGTGCATCTAGTGTGATGCCTAGTAACACTTTTCTTATGCATGTGAGCAGCTAAAACAAGAAAAGTAGCACTAGCTAGTTATTGATATAATTAAAAGTTGACGCGACTCCAAGGCTTGTCTTCCTCTACTTGTGAATTGGGGGAATGGAGGAACAAAGTAATTATACAAAAATCTTCCAAATTCTAATGCTAGCACATATGCAGCTAAGCTAGAAGCACTAGATGAAAGAGATAAGGGAAAAGATAGATTTCAGTCTCAAAAGAATTACTCAATTGAAGCTCTATTGAGGGTCTGAGATGTGATCATGTAAAAGACTGTTTGGAGGTCTCTTGTTGATCATTCTATGTCTACTCACATATTGCCAATGTTGAGGATAAGAGAAGAAGAGATGAGATGCAAGATGAAGCAAAGCCTGAAAGATGAGTAAATAGAAGGCAAGCCAAGGATGATGTGGAAAGGCAAAAGATAGTGAGAAGAAAGTCCATTTTGAGGAATCTATTGCTTCTCAAGAAGAAGCAAAAAGAAAGATAATTAAAGAAGAAAAGAGGCCGACTAATGAAAATCAAGCTTTGAAAAATTTAAACAAAAATCAAGAAATAAAGCAAGTAGCAAAAGAATCAGCATGCTACTAAAAAAACTGATAATATTCAAGAAAAAGAAAAGAAGAAGAAAAAGAAATCATGTGAGGCCATACTGATCTCATAATTAAAAAAGAAAAATGATGCAAACAAGATCTTAAATTATATTTTACCAAAGATCCAAGTAACAAAGTCTTTGGAGCAAGTCTTCTCAATTGCAAAGCCTACATTGAAAGACAACTTCGTTACATCAATTAAGAGGAAAAGATTACTGTTGCCTAAAGACATAGAGATGGAAGAGTTACCTGAGATCACTCAAGTGATGAATGAAGTTTTTTCTGTAAGTGACTCATCTGATAATGAAGACGTTGAAATTGTAATATGCCTAGTGAACAAAAATTCCCTTGGACCAATAATACTTGATGAAGAGACAAGAGAATCTAAAAGTAATTACAATAGAAACTTCTAGGCAAGAGGAACACAAGAAGTAAAAGTAAAAATGGGAAATGATAGAGAATCATATTTAGCTTTGTTGATTGATTCAAGGTCATAGATAAATGTGATCTCTAAAAAGTTATATGACAAATTTAGATGGCCAATAGACAAAGTATATGGTTGGAAGATGAGGATTGCAAATAATGGCTCTAGAGTTCTACTAGGAGCTTGTGCTTTTGTGCCTATGAAAATTGGGGGAGTTTCTAAGGAATTCCACTTTTTTGTCCAAGATGATTGTTCATATGAAGCTATTATTGGGAAACCACTTATAACTGAAATGCAGATGGAAACAAAGGTAATGGATGATGGATTTTCCTATGCAAGAATCTGTTTGGGATCTAGTTTGCATTCCTTGCAAGTCATGACAATCTCTCTAAATCATGCAAAAAATAGGAAAAATCTAAGGAAAAACCCCGTAAACTCTTATGATTGAGAGCACAATGATTGTGCAATAGTGAGGGAATATGAGGTGTATTTGGATCAAAATTTTTGTTAGAATTTGCTATTGAGCGAGAAAATAATGGAAAATGGTTTGATATCTCACAAGACTCTTGACATAGTTTTCAAAGCTCTTCTGTAAATTCTTTTGCATTTCAATTACATTATTTGCAAAAAGAAAATATGAGTCAAACAACTTTTTAAAAAGACATATAAAAACATTACAAAAATTTATTATTAATACTACATGATGAACAAATTGAGAGCTAATTGAGTTTGAAACTAGTTCTACTATTCTAGAAGAACTTAGCAAGCTCTTCAAAGAAAGGAAAGTTCTGGAATCATTATGCTCAGTTCTATTAAAGAATATGATTTAATTATTGACTTTTTGAAAGAACATGAAGTGAATGTTAATAGGAAGTATAAGACTGTTGATAAAAAATCAAACCCATAGCTCAACCATTGCCAAGAGATAGTTATGAAAAATATAAGAGAGTGTTTGATGAACCTATGCTGAGAAAACAAGAGCTAACAGGGCATCATTTTACAGATGAGACTATTAAGAAAATTAATTTTGGTTAGAAAACATTTTTACAAAAAGAAAAGAGAAAAATTTATTGAAATTATCAAGCAACATGAAAAAGCATTCGCTCCTTTTCCACATGAAATAGGTTGTGCGGATTTAAAACAAGTTTTGCCCATGATCATCTTTACAATGCCACATATTCCATGGAATATATGATCTATTCTAGTTCCAAAGGCTTATTTACTTGAGTTGATGAGAGTGTTGAAGGAGAAGATATCCATGCAAATATTGGAGCCATCTTCAACACCATTTTTGAATAGATGGTTCACAGTCCCAAAGAAGAATGGAAACTTCCTTTCATCCAAAATTTGCAACCTATGAACAAATTCACGATTAGAAATGAATGGATATGACCTATAGTAGATGAGTTTGTTGAAGCATCTGTTGGGCATTCCATCTACTCAATAGGTGACCTCTATTCACGGCATGATCATTTTTAATTAGCTATTGAGAGCAGAGACATTACCACGATGAAGACTCCATTGAGACTTGTACGTATGTATACATTGCCATAGGGAGTGACAAATTCTATGGCTCACATGATGAATGCCATGAATCTGGACCTACATGAGTTTATACTTTTGTGACTATACCTTTTATTGATGATATTCCGATAAAGTGTTGTGAGGAAAGAGTGAAAGATGATTCTTTAGATGCTTTTAATTGTAGGAAACTCATTGGAGAGCATATCTCTTATTTTGAGAGTATTTTTGAGAGATCAAAGAAGTAGGAATAACATTTCATCTCATTGTAGGATATCTATGTGGACATTATAGTTGAAAGCCATATCCAGAGAAATTTGAGTTCATTAGCAAAATTTATGAGGTGTTTCATTTATTGAGGTAAGTAGATTCTTAGGAGCTTGTGCCTTCTATATTATTTGGATCCCTCACTTCATTCATGTTGTAAACCCTTTATATAATTTGATTAGAAATAAAAAGAACTTTCTTTGGACAGGAACACAATCAAGAGCCATATGTAAACTTAAGCAATTGCTAATTAAAGCTCTGATTCTCAAGCATGATGATTACTTAGGTCAGAAGCCTATTATTTTGACTATTGATAGAAATCCTATTGATATAGGGTGTGTCATAGGTCAAGAAGAAAATGATGGGTAGAGATATGCAGTTTTCTTGGGTATGAAAATACTACATGACACTAAGACCAAGTATCCATAGATTAAGAGAGAATTATGGGAATTGGTAACTGCATTAAAATCAGATAAAGAATATTTCATAAGAGCTAATGTTGTTATTGAGACTAATTGTCTTCCTCTGATATGTATGATTGGTAGTTGTTCTTTTCTAAATGTAGGTGGATTTCATATGTAAAGTTTATTAAACCAGCTTTTGTACATATAGCTGGGAAGTTAAATAATATAGCAGACATGCTCTCATGAGCAAAGTTGGATGACGATTTTGATGATGATGCAATAGAAAGAGAAATGAATATGATGAGATTTAATCCACTAGTTTGTTTTTATGAGCGATTCTATGAGAACTGAGTATGAAGGAGAATGGAAAGATATAGGAAGCTATCTAAGTTCACTAAAACCTTCCTTAGGTTTGTCCACAAATATGTTTAGATCCATTAGGAAAACATCTTACAACTTTTATATGGAGGATGGCTTTATTTGGTGACATGCTAAAGGTAAGGTGAAGAATCCACAATGTGTGTTGAGTAATAAGAGTCTTCAGAGCAAGATTATGAGAGAAATGCATGAGACCTTATGGGCATGTCACAAAGGATTCGTTGCAACATATGAGAAAATTAGGGAAGCATACTCGTGGACAGGTATTTATATTAGTGTTCTAGACTTTGTGAGCACTTGTGCCACATGTCAAGTTCATTCCTAAGTTATTCATTGGCTCGTTACATTAGAAATACCCTCCTTGTATTCATTAAAGGTAGGTGATTGACCTTGTAACCATGCCCAAAGGAATTGATAAAATAAGATACATACTGCTTGCTAGAGAAGACTTGTCTAACCATGTGGAAGGTCGAGCTCTACATACGAAGACTACTTATAATGTATGCAGATTACTTTAGATGAAGTGATTTCATGATTTGGATACATAGAGAAATTGGTTGAGGATCAAGCAAAATTATATGCAAGAGAGGAAATGGAGTTCTTTGACTAACATGGAATTGTTTGTGTCTAACTACTATCTATAACCTTGAGGATAATGGAAAGATTAAAAGAGGTCACCCTTCTATTGTGAAGGTGATCTCAAAGGTCTACAATGGAGACATAAATTAGTGGCCTGGATATCTTCTGTTTGCATTATGGGAAGATAGGATAGGGTACACTTGGCCTAGAGGATTTATGCCTATTGAAGTGATGTATTGTCAAAAACTAGTTTTCCCTATCCATTCTCAGATTTTGACATGGATGATGCTCCCTTGGAATGATGATATGGCAAAAGAATAATTATTATTGTTGAGAATAATTAAACAACTAGAACAAGGAAATGAAAAGCTAAAAGAGGTAGTGCAAAAGTTAAAGGAGTCAAGGTCAAAGAATAAAATACAATTTGATAAAACTCATCGACTTAGGCCACATAAGATAGAGACTAATGACTGGGTATTATTGTCTGATAGCATGTTTGATATTCAATATGATGCAAGAAAGAAGCTAACTAAAAGATGGTTTGGGTCGTATGTAGTTATGTCTGTGTTTAATAATGGTATGTATGAAGTTCGTGAATTCGATGGAACTCCTTAAAAGTCTTAAGTGCGGGAAAAAGAGTCAAGTTATCCAAGAAACATAGTGAAGAGAAATATAAGATGATGGAACAAGTCCATGGCAAGTCCAAGTAATGGCTTGGGTCATCAAAAGGCTTAGAAATTTAAAGGAAATGTAAACTCCTTGTAGAGTTCACTTGTGAACTACCTCTTGTAATTTTTGAAGACTTTACTTGATGTTAAAGTAAAGGAATCTAAGTGGTTGAGTAAACTTTATGAAAAAGGAAAGAGAAAAACGAATTTTGATTAGGTGAGTATGAGAATCAATCAGCAAAATATTGGAGTGATTTTAGGCAAGATTCAAATTCAAATCTTGGCTCCAAAGATGACTATAAATACATGGCTCTTTAGTCGCATTTCAGAAGAAATCCATGAGCTGAGATTTATGCCATATCAAAGTGTGGTTTCAAGGCACACATATGTATCAGTAAGTCCATTGTATTTTACAATCAATATACTTTCATTTTCATGATCATTTGAGTTCATATTTTATGCTTTTGTGAAGTGTGTTGTTCACTGCCATATCTCTCAGTTTTCTCAGTCAGATTGTAGAGATGATTTCTTTGAGCTTGGTGCATTATTTTTAGTGATTCAACTTGGTAAAGTTAGCTCTTTAATTCCACTTTATACTAAAAAGTTTTCATTGCAATTGGATGTTTCGATCATCAGCTATGTTCATTTGCTGTTGACTATATCACTTCATTTTCTACTTCTCTATCAGCACTACTCTCAAAATATTCATCTTTGCATAGTTGTTTCTCTGTGTGTAATTCACCATTTTTCAAGATTCAAATATTATTAGAATTAACACACTGTCTAGTATATGAATACAAAATTTCATAAGAATTGGATTCTTCAGTCTTGAGATATTTCCATTTTTCTGCTCATGGGTCTGAGTACTGCTATAGCTCATGAAAATTGGGATGGTCCTATCACTTGCTAGGTTCTTTTCTCTTTATGTGGTCCATCATTTTTTATGAAATAAATCTTGATTATTATCTTACTAAGTTTATAAGACTTCCCCAAAAGGAATTAAGTTAATTGCTGAGGTGGTCAGACAATTGGTCAAAATACTAAGCAGGTGTATGAACAAAAATAGCAAGTTTTTCGCTCTTGAATCTACTCCAACTTATCTGTCTTGATTCAACTTTTTGAGAGTGATCTTCCAAGGTAAATAGGGTGTCTAATACATTCTTTGGCAAGATAAAAGGTCCCACTACATATCCCTAGAGTTCATTTGGCTATTGTAATACAAAGTTTTTGCAACACCACTTCATCTTCATCACCTACAAATCCATCTCTTCACAATGGTATCAGAGCAAGGTTGGACAACATGGCAGATGGATTTCCTTCATCAATTGAAAGATTGGATAGAGGTAACTCCTCATCCTGGTCATTAAGGATGAAAGCTTATCTTCAAGGAAGGAGTTTATATGTTTATATAGCTGCAGATGAAGTTATGCCAAGTTTTAGGAACAAAGGTCAACCAATACAAGAAGAGCAAGAAAGATTGAGCACATGGTGCTCCAAGGATGCACTTGCAAGTTCTTATCTCCTCAAATCTATCTCAGATTTTTTTTTGCCTCACATTAGAAGTTGTAAAACATCTTAGGAAGTTTGGAATGCACTTGAAGCCTTCTTCTCTTCAAGTACAAAGCCCAAGAAGCATCAACTATGGCTAGACTTCACAACTCTCAAGAAAGCTCCCAAACAAAATGTGATTGATTTTGTCACAAAGCTCAAGGACATAGTAGATCAGTTGGAAAGCATTAGAGAGGTAATAGATGAAGAACAAATTGTAAGGTAGGTCATCAATGGCTTGAAGGCAGATGACAAGTGGGAAGCATTCACCACAGCTATGGATCTATACATGGATATGCATGTACCAGATTTCAACACACTCATAGGACAACTACTTACTCAAGAGGCCAAGCTTATCAAGAATGGAGAAATATCCAAAGGTAATCAATCTTCAGCCTTATATGCTGATAAAAGCAAGTCCAAAGAAAACAAAGGAAGAGGAAATAAAGTGGATGATGAAGCAAGTACACATCAAGCTAACTATGCAGGTAGAGGAAGACATCGTAGAGGTAGAGGTAGAGGAGGAAGAAAAGGCAAGGGGAGATCCCAAGACTCTAATTCATTCTCTATTTGTGGATTAACTAATCATACAATTGAAAATTGCTTTAGGAATTCCACGAATCAAAGAGGAAGAGGCTACAATAGAGGAAGCTATGGCTACTCAAGAGGAAGGTTCAACAATTACCATGGCAACCACAACAACTACAACCATTCAAACTATCAAGGAGGCAATAGAGGAAGAAGAGACTTCAATAACTACACAGAAGACTCAAATCAAGAGGACTCCTTGCTAATAATGAATATGTCCATGCCACAAGGTAAATCTAATGAGCATATTTTCTACATAGATTCAGGTTGTTCCAATCATGTGGCCCTCCTATCAAATGGAACAAGCATGAGGTACAAAGAGGAGATGAGACAAGACACCTTCTGGAGAAAATAGGAAATGTCAAATCACTTGATGGAAACATCAAATTACTCAGTAAGGTACTCTATGTCCCTACCATTACAAAGAATTTGATAATTGTTGGGCAGATAGTAGAGAAAGGGTTGCAAGTCAAGTTCACAAAAGCAGGAGCATTTGTTGAAGATCCAAGTCAAGGATTTAGGAGAATTGCAAAAGGTGAAAAGGCAGGTAGATTGTTCACATTTGAATTACAAGACACTAGAAACATTGCTCTCTTTAATCATGGTAGTCAGACACTCACAGAATTGGAAGTATGGCACAAAAGGTTAGCACATATTGGTGAAAGATCATTAAAGCAAATTTGCAGGGACCAAAGTGTACTTGGACTCCCTAACTTGTCAAAACAACACATGATTTATAAGTGTAGTGCATGTCAATTTGGAAAGTCTCTGAGGTTACCATTCATGAAGAGAGGATATATGCATGGAGATCTCTTGGATTTGGTTCGTACATATGTATGGGGACCTAGCAAGGATGCTTCAATATCAGGATCAAGGCATTATGTCTCCTTCATTGATGATTGCAGTAGGTGGACTATAATATACTTTATGAAACACAAAGATGAAGTCTTTTCATGCTTCAAAAGATAATTGGATCTTGTGGAGAATGAAATAGGTAAAACACTAAAAAGGCTAAGGTCAGATGGAGGGGCAGAGTACTTCTCCCGTGAATTTGGCTCCTTTCTTCAAGAAAGAGGAATCAAAAGAGAGATCACTACAAGGTACACTCCTGAGCAAAATGGAGTGGTAGAAAGAAGGAATAGGAAAATTTTTGAAGATGCAAGGTCTATGCTAAATGAGAAGCACTTACCTAATTACTTATGGGTTGAGGCGGTATCCACAACCACTTATTTGATTAACAAGTTACCTTCAAAATCATTTGATGGCATGACACCATACGAGGCTTGGAATGCTTGTTAAGGATAGTTTTTCTAAAGTTGAAGAGCAGGATACCTCAAAAGATGATGAAGAAACTCAGTATGAAAAACTCAAAATGTGGAAGTCTAAAGGTAAAGCAAAAGTGTAGGAACTTTGACAAGAGGTAGAATCATCACACCATGTCCTAAGAAGGTCCATGAGGGAGAAAAGAAAACCAAAGGTATGGATTTGATACTTCTCTAGTCACTAAACATTCAATCTATCTAGCACAAGACATAATCAAGAGGAACCTTCAACATTTGAGGAAGCAAAGAAGAAATCAGAATGGAGGCATGCAATGGAAGAAGAAATTGAAGCTCTTTAGGAGAATAACACTTGGGAGTTGGTTCCCAAGTCTCCATCAATGAAAGTGATAGGCTCAAGGGTGGATTTACAAATTGAAGAAGAACTTAGATGGCTCCATTAATATGTATAAGGCAGGGCTTGTGGCAAAAGGCTTTGCACAAACTTAGGGAATTGATTATGAGGAGACCTTCTCTCCTGTAGAAAATATGCCTACTATTAGGGTTTTGATTAGTATTGCCTCTTCCAAGAATTGGAATTTCCAATACTTTAAGTGGATGTAAAAAATGCATTTCTTAATGGATGGATAATAGAAGAGGTATATATGGCACAACCATGTGGTTTTGAGAATCACATATATCCTGATTATGTGTGTAAACTTAATAAAGCTTTATATGCACTCAAACGAGCCCTAGAGGCTTGGAATCATAGGCTTGTCTCATTCTTGCAGGACAAAGGATTTCAACCTAGCAAGGCACATCCATCACTATTCATAAAAAGGAGTAATTTTGAAGTCATTTATTTGTGTATGTATGTGGATGATATTATATTTACAGGAAATGATACAGATGGCATGAAGAGAAGCAAAGAACAGATGAGAGAAGAATTCAAAATAAGTGATTTGGGTTCACTTACCTACTTCCTAGGATTGGAAGTTGTCTACAAAGATCATGGTTTGTTTCTTACTCAAAGAAAGTACATTAAAGACATGTTGGCAAAATTCAAGATGCAAGGTTGCAGGATTGCAAGTTCTCCAATGGAGATTAATAACAAATTGAGCTCACATGAAGGTGAACTCATGGAAGATGTGATAGGTTATCAAAGCCTTGTGGGTAGTTTGAACTATGCCACATTCACAAGGGTTGATATATGTTATAGTGTGAGTGTGATAAGTCAATTTATGCACACACCCAGGAAACCTCACATGGAGGCTACCAAGAGGATACTGAGATATCTCAATGGGACCATGAATGAGAGGTTATATTACCCTTATGTATCTGATTTAAATTTGAAATTGTTCTTTGATGCAGATTGGGCTGGCTCCAAGGAAGACAGAAGGAACACCTGAGGTTATCTTAAATTTGCATGTTCAAAACTTGTTTCATGGTCATCCAAGAAGAAACCCATAGTTGCTCTCTCTTCCATAGAGGCTGAATACAGAGGTCTTGCCATAGCTACTCAAGAAGCTATGTGGATGAAAACACTATTCACAGATCTTGGTTTGGAGATTGGAACTCCAAATACAAGCTTCTATGCAAATGCCAAAGATGGACTTAATCTTGAATCAAATGACAACGAAAATGCTGAAAAATCAAGTGCAAAATCTCAAGTTTTGAGTGGACTAGACGAATCACTAAGCAATAGTTCGAACTTAAATCCATGGAGTGGAAGATTATGTGGACGTTTTAGTCCAACAAATTCATCAAATACATCCAAGAAAGGTAAAGAAAAGATTTCTACTGGTAGAAAAACATGTGTAGGTTTTGAAGACATTGATGGAGATTTAAGTGGTTCAAAAAAGAGTCTTGATGAGGAACTCGGATTGCCCTCTATGAAGGCTCCAGGAGTAAGAAAAGCACATGCAGATGATAGAAGGAGAAGTGACCAAAGACCAAGAAGTTTTAGGAGGATGCAGAATTCAGTGCAAGGATTAACATATGATAGTTACATGGCTCGTCATTGTGCCTACATGATAAAGGTAGTACAAGATGCTGAACACTCTTGTTTTGAAGATGAAATTGGAAATGCAGATTGGGAAAAAACTATGAATGAGGAGATGGTTGCACTATATGGAAATGATACATGGAATCTGATTCCATTGCCCCAAGGAAAGAAACCCATAGTCTACAAGTGGGTTTACAAGGTAAAGCACAATCTCGATGGTAGCATAAGTAGGTACAAAGCATCATAGCAAAAGGACATGCACAAACAAATGACACTGATTATGAGGAAACATTCAACTTTGTAGCTTAAATTTCTACTGTCAGAACACTTGTTGCATTAGCTACAAGAAAAGGATGGAATTTGCATCAGATGGATGTGAAGAATGCTTTCCTACATGGTGAGTTACAAGAAGAAGTATACATGGACCAACCACAAGGATATGAAGCTTCAAATCATCCAAAATATGTTTGGAGGTTGCAAAAGGCTTTGTATGGGCTGAAGCAAGCTCTTTGTGCATGGCATGCAAGGATTGTTGATTACTTAACCACCATAGGGTTTTCTATGTGTGATGCAGATCATTCACTATATGCAAGGAAGGGTGATGATCGCATCACAATTGTGGCTATTTATGTTGATGATGATTGTAGGTGGTGATAATGAAGAAAGCATTAAAGAGGTAAAGCAAATTCTTATGCAGGAATTTGACATGAAAGATCTTGGTGTGCTGTGCTATTTCTTGGGCATTGAGTTTATACATACAAAACAGGTATATGGATGTCCCAAAGGCAATAAGCCTTGAATATGCTGCAAAAGTATGGTATGGCTGATTGCAAGCCGATTTCTATGCCATTAGATCAGAATTTGAAGTTGGATACTACATCAGGTGAAGCATTGGAAAATGCTATTATGTATAGGAAAATTGTGGAAAGTCTGATATATCTCATAATTACAAGGCCTGATCTAAGCCACAGTGTTGGACTTGAAAGTCAATTTATGCAGGTTCCTAGGAAGCCACACTTAGATGCTCTAAGAAGCACTCTACATTATGTGAGTGCTACTTTGGATTATGCATTGTTTTATGAAGCTAGTGTAGATTTGGAGGTTCATGGATGCACCAATGCAGACTAGGCTAGTAGCATTCTAGATAGAAGATCTAATAGTGACTTTCTATTCTCACTTGGGAGTGCAGCTATTATGTGGAGCAATTAAGAAGCAACTCATTGTTGCTTTGTTGAGTACAAAGGTTGAGTATAGAGGTGTTGCAATGGCAGCATGTGAGGCATCATGGCTGGAGATTCTAACGAGGTGGAGCTATGCAATAGTGGAGCTAGTAGTATTTTGTGATAGGTCTATAGGAGCAAAGCATTTAAATGATAAATGATTTTGAAATGAGTCAATAGGAAAGATTTTTTGTAGAAATTCTTAATGATTTCTATAAGAGTAGTTTGACTTATTTTTTATCATAGTATGTTGAACAAACAAGTTTTCAATCATAGCTTAGGTAGTTTGAACTTATCTTTATTTTGCTTCGAACCTGCATTTGCATATTAAAGTCACGTTTTGACTTTTCAAACGAAAAACATTAAAAAAACTGAAGATTGTTTCAAAAAGAATCTTGATGTGCTTCTATTTGAGTTTGCAAGCTGGCCCATCATGATGGTGTATAGGTTTAGTAGGGATGGATGTCGGGATGGAATCCCTTATGCATGGTGTATTGAATCTCTATAGCGACTTGATGAAAGGTAACTCATGATTTATATGTAAGGTGAAGAAGAAGAACTAAAGATGTATGTATGTTTCAAATACCTAGATGTCTGTGTATGAGAATCAATTGTATAAATTAAATGGATCCATGTGTGAGCATCAAAAACTCCATTGACCTAAATACCCTACGAAGCTATAACCCTATGTATAGATACCCCATCTCCATTGATTCTCTTAAACCCTTTGAACCCCATATCTAAAGAACCTTTGAATGTTAAAAGCAAACATTCAGGGAACCCTAAAACTAAAACCCTAGATAAAAAAAAATATTTAGGACCATTACCCCTTAGAAATTTAATTGTATTATGAACCCTAAGCCTTCAAAAACACCAAAAGTCTGTGTGTGTGTGTGTATATGTATATGTATATATATATATATATATATATATATATATATATATATACCCTCTAACACAATGTTAATATGTACCATATTAAAAACCCTAACACCCTAGTATCTAGATATCTTAAAACCCTTGAGTGGATCAAACCTTATCCACTCAAAACCCTAATATGTATAAAACTAACTTTGGTGAGAATAATTCAAACCCTTGAAATCCAAAGTCTGACCTTAGAAGCCAACTTCAAACCCAAGGAATCCATGTAATGAAACCCCTTAATGTATGTACTTGACCTATGATTAGGTGTTTGGCAACCTTAAGTATGGAACACTTTAGTTGCTCTAATTTAAAACCCTAACTTGAAACCTTAAGAGACCCATTAGGGATTCATCACTGCTGTAGATCATTGTAGAAGAATTCAAAGGTGTCGTGCTCATGCAGAGAGAGATAGAGATGCTTTGAGGTGTTGTGATTGCTAAACCCCCTTTGGTTATCAAGGCAAAAAGGGCTTGTCTTTGATTAGTTGGTTGTGGGCATTATTGATGAAGCCATTAAGAAATTTTATTATGAGAAGGGATTCATGCTCAATAACTTCTGAAGGATTGTACTGAAAGTGCAACAACCATACATACATAGAAGATATATAAGAGAGAAAGGGTGAGGGCAATTCCTATTTGAGAGTGTAAACCGAAAAGACACTTCCATCTGAATGTGTGTACTTCCCAATGGTCATTCATGTGTACTTTCCATCTGAATGTGTGTCACTTCCCAATGGTCAAGGGTACATACAAACAAAATACATACTCTCTAATTTCTTCACGTGGCTATAATTGAAAATGAGTATGAAGGAGCCAATCATGATGTCAGGTCGACAATGAGAGCCCTTGTCATATGCACAAGATGCCTTTCCGGTCGTCATAAGGAATGACATAGACAATGTAGACTTAGTATAAGTTGGTATCTATGACATAACAAGTTCATCGATGACATAACAGGTTCTCCTTAAATATAACCTAAGCCTCTAAGATGTGACGGTGTTTGGTGTACAGATGCTTGATAGCATGCCCTCATTGTTTTTCCTCATTGATAGACTACAATAGCAACAATTATTTATCCAACTTCTTGTTTTTCCTTATTTTTGCTCAATTGAGCTTGTTTTCTAGAGATCTTTGGAAGGTCATTTTCACATTTTGGGCTGAGAATGGAGTAGCACAAACATGTGCTTAAAGCTTATTGAGGCAGAATGTTTCTTTCACATCGATTTGAGTTGTACTTACCATTCCACACGATGCTCAGATTGTAAGAGAGAGAGAGAGAGAGTGATTTGATGGCATAGATAGATTGATGCCGGATATATATATATATATATATATATATATATATATATATATATATATATATATATATATATATATATATAGAGAGAGAGAGAGAGAGAGAGAGAGAGAGAGAGAGATAGAGGAGAACCTTGCAAGGGTGGTGAAGGCTATTGTTTCTTCTCAAGTTGATGGCATGGATTCAAAGATTGGCATCAGGATGGCCCACTTTTTTTTATCATGATTTGAAAATTTTTGTTCCAATGAATCCTACTCTAAAAGTGATAAAGTAAAGTTTTCTACGAATTATTTAGTAGGGAATGTTGGAAGAGATGGATGGATACCACAAGAGGATGGGTTGGTACTGCCAAACGCCCTATTTTACTTCAGAGTTGTGTTGTAGGCCGTCTTAACTTGCAAAGGATACAAATAAAGTACCTATGCACTTTTTAGATGATGCTTCAAACAATTGGATCAAAACAGATAACTTTGCAACTAGTTAGTGATAAAAAACTTGCTATTTTGGTCTTGACACCTACTAGATCTTTTGCTCCGTGCTCATAGTATAGTAGCAATTAGGAAAATTTCTTTTGATAGTATTTAATTAGCTTAGATAGCTAATGATTCCAAGTGGAATCACTTAAAATGATAGACCACACACTGAGAAATCAATTTAGCACTTGGATGCTTATCCCCGACTTTTTAGGAGCTACATAGAGAATGACCATAGAGTACTTTGACACAGATTTCTCCCAATTGGATGAAGCAAATCCTTTAATATTTTGAAGACTTGAAGTAGACTTTGAGCTGGTTGCAACAAGCTATAGATCATGGAAAATGATGGAGACATCACTGAGATATGAGTATTCAAAGTACACTGTTGAGAGTGTACATAGCACAAAAATCAACAGAGATACTCAATGATGTATATGTATTATGGAACAAGATTTTACAAGATCATTGGCAAGGAAATGATACCAAATAATAGTGATATGAATAGTCAATGAAGTGAGCTGCTCAAATCCAATAAGTGATCAGTGGAAGAGCTTCAATAGGATGACTCTTGGACCACGAGTTTTGAAGTATCTTTTATAATGACTTTCTTCAAATTTGAATTTGATTTCAAATTTGGCTCTCACTAAAAAGTGATCCCATTGATCTAGGAGATATTCTCTCAATCCAAATTCGTAACGAATGCTATCTGAGAGTGTAAACAGAAAAGACAAAGGGTCATTCATGTGTACTTTCCATCTGAATGTGTGTCACTTCCCAATGGTCAAAGGTACAGACAAAAAAAATACATACTCTCTAATTTCATCATTGCTATCACGTGGCTATAATTGAAAATGATTATGAAGCATCCCTTGTCATATGCATAGGAGAGCTCCATTACTGATTGATGATTGTTATAGAAAGCTGCATAAGATCTTCATTGATTAAGAAATATGTTTATTTTATGTTAATGAAGATGCCTTTTTGGTCGTCATAAGGAATGAAATAGACAATGTAGGCTTAGTATAAGTTGGTATCTATGACAGAACAAGTTCATCGATGACATAACAGGTTCTCGTCAAATGTAACCCAAGTCTAAAATGTGACGGTGTTTGGTGTACAGATGCTTGATAGCATGCCCTCATTGGCATGACTACAATAACAACAATTATTTATCCAAGTTCTTGTTTTTCCTTATTTTTGCTGAATTGAGCTTGTAAATGAAGTCTTTCGTTAACAAGAAAAGATGGGCATCTATTCGAGTTATGGAACTAAGACTTAATGCTTTCTATAACTTGTCTCTCAATGTCTAGTTTCCAAAGATCTTTGGAATGTCATTTGCAGGTTTTGGGCTAAGAATGGAGTAGCACAAACATGTGCTTAAAGCTTACTAAGGCAGAATGTTTCTTTCACACCAATTTGAGTTGTGCATACCATTCCACAAGATGCTCAGATCATAAAGAGAGAGAGAGAGAGTGATCTGATGGCACAGACAGATCAATGCCAGATAGAGAGAGAGAGAGAAGGAAAGGCAGGGAGAGGAGAGAGATAGAGAGAGGGAGAGAGAGAGAGAGAGAGAGAGAGAGAGGAGAACCTTGCAAGGGTTGTGAAGGCTATTGTTTCTTCTCAAGTTGATGGCATGGATTCCAAGATTGGCATAAAAAAATTCTAGTTTTTATGGTTTGATGGATGAAAGGATGACCCACTTTTTTTATCATGATTATCAGGGTTTGACAATTTTCATTCCAATGAATCCTATTGTAAAAGTGATAAAGTGAAGTTTTCTACTAATTATTTAGTAGGGAAGGCTCGATGATGGTGGAATGTGTTATGACATAGTGTAGATCATTCAACAACATGGAAGGCCTTGCAAGAGATGGTTAAGGAGTATTTTCTTCCACTACAATTCCACCTACATGTTCTACATTTTTGGAACATGTTCACATGGAAGAAGGGTGATACTGTTACAACTTACATGGACCACTTCTAGAAATACCTATTATTTCTTTGCATGTTTAAATGTACTTAAAGTTAGCATGAAGAGGAAGTATGAAGATTGTTTGGAGATGATAACCCAAGCCAAGATTCACACACTCCAACCTATAACTCTTTAAAAAGTTACTTCTTTAGTTCATGATGTAGAGAAAGAGTTTCAATCGATTATCAAGTCGATCCATTTGCAACAACCACGTTATTTCCTTAGCTCATGATGTAAAGAAAGAGTTTCAATCAATAATCAAGTCGATTCATTTATAGTAGCAAACAAAACATGCATGCAAAGTATTTACAAATAGGAATTATTATGTAAGAGCACTTTTTAGTTACTTTTTCTGAAGTAAACTAAAATATTTAGGGCATATCATATTTTAGAAAATGAGTTCATGTAAGACCAAATTAAAATAAAAGTAATTTTAGAATGGTTTTTACGTCAAGCAATTATTGATATTGATGTGCATTCTTTTATTGGGCTGATTAGTTTCTATAGTTTAATCATGGAGACCTCTAAATCTTCAAATGCTTGATCGATGTTGATTTATGAACACTTCTATATCAATCATAGACCAAACTTTACATAAATGTTACCATGATTTACAAAATCATTCACAAACACTTCTCTGTGTGAAGTTTCTTCTTCTTCAAAGAGTTTGCTTCAGAGATTAACTTCATTACCTACAAACATCTTCAAATTTCTTCAATCTAATGATGCAAATACCTCCACACTAGCTTTGCACAATCATAACATTCATTAGATATTCAAAAGAATCATCAAACCTTTGAGTTGATCATTAAGACCAAATGTATGTTAGAAACTGTCTCTCTCAACAAGCGACTTCGACATAGTCAACTTCTCAAGTTGATTTCTCACAACACAAGTCCCATTTTGCTAAATGCTTTTGGACATAGCTTCCTTATCTTCTAACTTATATTTTTAATGCTCTCTTATCAAAAACTTTTTGTGCATTGAGATCTAACCAAAACATTGACATGTAAAAGTGTGCGACTCTAGGAGCTCTATCTACAAACTTTACATATACATGTTCCTATTGATGATACATACAACCTAAAAAGAATTAGACCATGAAACTTTGAACATAGCTTGATTGACTTCTAAATTAGATGTGTACAAAAGATTTCCTGATCTACTTGATCAGGCTGAGAGAAATCAGAGAAAGACTCCATGCTAACTCAAGAAGATGACTCTCTACACATCTATCTCATGACCTCTTGACCTCTAATGACTCTCACACTAGATTTCTTTACATTATTGACTTATATACATATGATTCTAGACTCATTCTGCATCTATTACATTATTCCTTTATCACTGTAATGAACATCTATACCTATTGTTCAAGAATTTTCATCTGTCATGTACATATGTATACAAGCTACATTTCTAAGATCTCTTTACTTTCTTCAATAACTTCTTTGACTTCATTTTGATTTTTGACCTGCTTGAAGCACTTCATAATAATCAATTGGTGATTGCTTTGTTCCAGCAACTCCCCCTCAATCACTAATCTTCATTATGCCATTCTTCTTTATTCCGGCCATCTCTTTGAACTTCTGTAATTTAGGTCCATCTGAGCTCTTTGTCAACATATCTAGAACTTGCTCTTTTGTTGGTGTATACAAGACTTCAATCTCTTTGTCAGGTACCTTTTCTCTTAAGAAATGATACTAAATCTCTATGTGTTTAGTCTTAGCATGAAAAACAAGATAATGAACTCATGTTATCTCCAAAAATAATTGGAGTACTCTGATCAAGTCCAAAATTCTTCAATAAGGTCTTTAACCATATCACTTTCTTTGCAGCCTCCACCATTCCTTTCTTTGGACAATGCATAAATTGTGATAAAACACCAACTGCATATGATAGATCTTGTCTTGTCAAGGTAGCATAGATCAAACTACCTACCAAACTCTGATATTTCTTCATTTCATTAAATTCTTCTCCTCCATATCTACTCAATTTATGATTTACGTCCAATGGTGTAGTTGAAGGCTTGCAATTTTCCAAGTTGAACTTGATCAGAAGATTTTTCAAGTATCTCTCTTGTATAACATATACTCAATGTTGAGATACACAATGTGCATTCCTAAGAAATAAGACAAGTTTCCCAAATCACTTATCTTAAACTCCTTTTCTATTTGCTTCTTAAGCTCCTTGATTCTTTGAGCATCTGTACCTATGACAATAATATCATCAACATAAATATATGAACCCATCTTCACTTGCCTTCACTAGCAAGCTATTATCTGCTTTTGAAGCTTGATATCCAAATTCATTCAAGAACTTAACAAGCCTATAATTCCATGCTCTTGGGGCCTGCTTCAAACCATACAAAGCTCTTTTGAGCTTACATACATAATCTGATCCAATTGAATCCATGAAACCCTCTAGTTGCTCCATGTATACCTCATCTACAATATATCCATTCAAAAATGCATTCTTCACATCTAATTGTGATAACTTCCATCCTTTACAAGTAGCAATAGCAATTAGGGTTTTAATTGTAGACATCTTAGCAACTGGACTAAAGGTTTCATCACAGTCTATCCCATAAGTTTGGGCATAACCTTTAGCCACAAGTCTAGCTTTGTACCTAGACACCTCACCATTTGCAAATCTCTTTGTCTTATACACCCATTTACACCCAATTACCTTCTGATTTCTTGGTATTGGGACCAATTCCCATGTCTCATTCTCAAGTAGAGCATCATACTCCTCTTACATTGCCTTCTCCCAATTCTGTTTTCCCTTAGCTTCTTCATATGTGGTTGGATCTTCATCTATCTTCACAATATAAGCATAATCTTTTGTTGTTAAGAAAGATGTATCATAGCTATACCTGATAGGTTCCTTTCTTTCTCTCAAAGATCTTCTAACCTCTACATTTCTTGAAGTCTCAATTGCATTTGATTCTGGATCAAATCTTGGCCTATCTTTATCATTATCGTGCAATTTACTTTTACAATCATCATCATCAATATCTTCTTCATACACCTTCACTTTTGTCTTTCCTTTCCTTTGACTTTCTTCAAAATCTGCACAATCATTAGTTGACCCTGTATACCATGCACTTTGCTCATCAAATGTAACATCTTTTGTGACAAGAAATTGCTTTGTAGATGGACTCCACAATCTGTATCCCTTCTTTCCATCATCATACCCAATGAACACATACTTCTCTACTTTGGGCTCTAGCTTATGTCTTAATTGAGAAGGAACATAAGAATATGCCAAACATCCAAATACCTTACAATGATCGAGAGTAGGTTTCTTACCCCACCATGATTCATAAGGTGTTCTACCATCCAAAGCTGTGCAGGGTAACCTATTCACAAGGTATGTTGCAGTGTTGATAGCTTCTGCCCACAAGTAGTTAGGACAATTCTTCTCCTTCATCATTGATCTTGCAAACTCTACAAGAGTTCAATTTCTTCTTTCTACAACTCCATTTTTTTGAGGGGAGTACCTGCAAGTTACTTCTCTTTCTATACCTCCATTCCACAAATAATCATCAAATTCTTTAGAAGAATATTCTCCCCCTCCATCTGATCTCAACCTCTTGAGCTTTACTCATTATTCTTCAGAGGCACACTTTCATGGTTTACAACTTTACTCAAAGATCACTTGGAACAAGGTTACTAAACTCACACCACATTAACTAGAATATTTAAGCAATAAAATGCAAATGGAATCACTTGAAATGGATATGTAAAGAAGGAATTACAACCAGAACAAAATTAGTGCTAAAAACTAGCTCACCGCTCACAAAGGTAGTGAGCAATGGCTAATTATAGAGATGATAACTAATAAATGAGTAACTAACAACAAGGGTCTATGTGTAGCAGAAGTTGCTCCATGAAAACAATCTCTTTCAGGTCAACGTTTAAGAAAGCATTCTTCACATCTAGTTGGTGTATCCTCCAACTCTTTGAGGCTGCAATTGCAATGAGAGTTCTTAATGTAATCATCCTTGCTACAGGGCTAAAAGTCTCCTCAAAGTCAATGTCATAGGTTTGTGCAAAACCTTTTGCCACAATCCTTGCTTTATACCTAGATATGCTTCCATCTGAATTTCTTTTCACCTTGTACACCCACTTGTTGCTGATAACCTTCATGTCCTTGGTTTTAGGCACCAATGACCAAGTGTGGTTCTGCTTGAGTGCTTTTACCTCTTCATTCATGGCTTGAATCCATTATTCATACTTTGGTTGCATCCTCAAAACAATTTGGCTCTTTACATGCAACTACTTAACTCATATATGCATAGTGTTTAGCAATGAAAGAGTCATAAGTTAATCCTTGAACTAGATACCTCTCTCTTGTTGAACTTCTCTTTTGAGGGGTTGGAATGAATCTTTTCCTTCTTTCTTTTGATGTCTTTACACCTGGAGTTTCTAATTTTTCAAACTCTCCCTCACTATTGCTCTCCATATTTGCCACAGGATTGTGCCCATCATCCTTTTCCTCCATGCCTTTGCTTCTTGTAGACCTTTCCTCACTTGAAGTAGAATTTCTTCTCAACCTTCCGTTCCATGGAGATGTGCGGCTGCCCTCGGATTTTGTTTTTGAAGTTGACGGACGAGAAATTTCCATACGTTCTTGGTATTCTACTTGTCTCCTTTCAGCATCATGTATATCTTCATCCTCTAATGCTTTTTTTATACCATACCATGGCAACAATTCATCAAAGATAACACCTCTAGATACCTTTACTTCTTTGGTTTTAGGATCATAACATCTAAAACCCTTTTGCTCTCCTGAGTACCCAATAAAAATGCATTGTTCAGCTTTTGCTTCAAGTTTATGCCTGAGTTCATAAGGCACGTGTACATAACATACACAACCGAATAACTTGAGGTGAGATAGATCTGGTTTCTTACTGTATCATGATTCATATGGACTTAAAGCATGTAATCCTGAAGTGGGGCATCTATTCATGATGTATATGGTTGTACTTGCTGCATCTTCCCAATAGCAGTTGCGTACATTGATCTCGTTGAGCATCAATCTTGCCGCTTCAGCTCCGTGTCTATTTTTTCTCTCTACAATCCCATTCTGCTGAGGTGTATACCTGCATGTATATTTTAGCTTGATATCATTATGACTTAGAAATTTAGAAAACTCCTTGGAGAAGTATTCTCCCCGTCCATCAGATCTAAGGTTTTTTATGTACTTGCCCTTTCCTTTTTAACAAGTGCTTTGAAAACTTTAAAGTGACTAAAAACTTCAGCTTTTGACTTCATACAATATAGCTATGCCATTCTAGTATGGTCGTCAATGAAGATAATGAAGTATCGATTGCCTCTCAATGATGGTTCTTTGGTTGGTCCCCATACATTGGTGTGGATGAGATCCAACAAAAATCTATCTCTTTGTGTACTCTTCTTAAATGGAAGCCTTTCTTGTTTTTCAAATTGACATGCTTCACACAAGTGTTGCATACTTTGAAACTGGAAATTTGGAAGACCACTTACCACTGCTCTCCTCTGGATGTACCATGCGGTTTCCATGCCTTCTCTTCTTCCATTTCTTTGCATCATGGCTAAGAGATTATCATTCTTTGATGTATTTGAAGTATTCGCATAGTTACCTTAATTCTTTTTATGACCTCTTTGGCTGTTCTTTGAGTAACAGTCCCTTGCAAACTGGCTTGGCTTGCCAAAGTTGTAGCATTCCTTTGTGTAGTCCCTTCCTTGATATCAACCTCCTCTTTCTCTAGCTCTTCCTCTCCCCCTTGCTCCATAGCTTTGAGTCACTCCGTCTTGATCATTGCTTGATCTTCCTCTACCTCTGCCTTGTCCATTGTGTCCACCTCTCTTTCCTTTGCCTTTACTTGCATAAAAGACTTGGGCTTCATTGCCCTTTGAATGACCTCCATTGAGGTTCATTTCCTCACTCACCATGAGTGTGATTAATTGCTCAAAATCTGGTAATGAGTCCCTCACATATACTGAAGTAGTGAATGGCCTCCATTTGTCATCATCCCTTAGCCTAGTCAGTGTATAAGCTACTAAATCATCATCATCGATGAAGTTGCCTATTGATCCTAAGGCATCCCCAATCCCTTTTACCTTGAGGATATAATCATTGATGCTACTATTTGAAGTCTTTCTTAAGTTGTTCAACTCATTCTTGATCTAAATCTTTCGTGCCTTTGTGGAGGTGGATTATAATCTCTCCAAGGCCTCCCACACTTTCTTGGATGAGTCTATGTCTTGGATATGACCAATCATGCTATTACTAATATGTTGAGGTAAGATGAATATGACTTCTATCTCTTTCAATCCACTCATCCACTTCCTTTTGCTATGCTTGAGTGAGTGGCTCTACATATTGAGGCCTAGGCACAGCTCCACTAACTAATCCCCATAGTCCTTTGCCCATGAGGAAATTGGTAACTTGAAATCTCCACCGTTGGTAGTTTCCTTTCTCGAACTTCTCTATTTCGGTAGCATACTCAGCCATTGCTTAAAGTTCTATGCTCCCTAAGCCTTTTTGAGTGTGATGGAGTAGGACAAGTTCAAACTAATTACCTTCTTATAGCTTTCTCCCTTGGTATGTATTGAGGAACTCGCTGCGAGCTTCAAGGTCCACTTTAAAATACTTATGTAGCTCACCAAACTACTACAAGTCCTTTATAAGAGCTTTACAAGCTTTAGATGGTTTCTTTGAATTCCTTCAAGAGTCCCAAATGCTTTGATACCACTGTTGGGGGAAATTCATCACCCCTATGCAGCTTTGGAAGGTTTTAGGCCCTCATAGGTTGTTTTTCACAGTGACCCTGAGTTAATGTTTTCCCTCTAATGCAACATCCTGATGTCGAAAACTAATGAAACTCTACAAGTTGGACTAGTTGTTGGTAGTGTTGTCTGCCAATGTGTAGAGACATACTTTCATGGTTTACAACTTTATTCAAAGATCAATTGGAACAAGGCTATGAAACTCACATCACATTAACTAGAATATTTAAGCAATCAAATGCATATGGAATCACTTGAAATGGATACCGAAAGGAGTTATAGCCAGAACAAAATAAGTGTTGGAAATTAGCTCACCCCTCACTGAGGTAGTGAGCAATGGCTAACTACAGAGACAAGTAAGTTAATAAATGAGTAACTAACAACAAGGTTATGTGTGTAGCAGCTTTCCTTATACTCTATACTGACTCTAGGAAGAGAGTAGAGGTCACTGACTCTACTTCTTGAATTCCATCCATACATATATAGGCTGTCCAAAAGTGCTCCTACAATTTTGCAAGAATCTCTCACTCCGACTTTTCAGGAGTATGACAGTGAGCAAACATAGGTAGATTGCAAAGAACGTATCTCACAAAGGACTAAATTAAATGAAATGAAACTTGATAACATAGAACTAGAAGGTCTAAGCTACATATACCAAGTTAAATCACATTGATTGGATAAGTACACACAAAGAACTCCTCAAACCAAATTCACTAAAATTGAGAGCTTAGCAACAGATACTAGTAAATATGAGATAACTTACATAATCTTAATCAAATGTGTAATATTATGAATGTATGATACAAAGGAGATGATGTAGGCTTACGCATACATGTGTGGGCTTAGAGTACCCACAATATTGAAGCTCAATGTTTCCTTCTTCTGCTCTGCTACCCATGACTAAAAAGTCATGATCTTTTATAGATGAGTTCCAAATTTGAATTTTGAATCTACCACCTAAAAGTGATCCTACCTTTTAGCTTTCTAACCGATTTGATTCCAACTACTTAGTTTTTGTGACTTACAACTCTTAATGGTACAAGATTCTCTCATGCTTTACCTTTTACATTTATCTTGAGTTAAACTCAAGAGACTTTACAAGAGGTGTTTACATGTGACTTATGAATAGTCATACTCAAGATGTGAAGTAAGCCTTTGATATTTGGTCAAGCATCAAGGGTTGCCAAATGTACCAATAGCTCCCCCTCAAGCCCAAGATGCTTGAGCCTTCATTCCATAGGTATCTCCTGCATTCCAATCATTGATTTGAACCTATTGATTTTGCTTCCATCAAGTGCTTTGGTCATCATGTCTGCACATTGCATAGGTGTAGATACATACAAAAATTGTATATCTTTGCTTGCAATCTTTTCTCTAACAAATTGGTAATGGAATTCTATATGCTTAGTCCTGGCATGGAAGATAGGACTATCATCTAAATGCAAAGAACTCATGTTATCTCCAAATATATATGGAGTGCCAAATTCTAACCCTAAATCTGTATTCAGCTTTAGTTGAAGAGAAATGAGCTTTGTACCTGCAAAAGATAGGTATCCAGATGTACTTCTTCTATCATCTTTTGATCCTGCCTAATCTGCATTAGTGAATAGCTTTACACTTAAATCAGATGTGTAAGGATAATATAGGCCTTCATTAATTTTTCTCTTCAGATATTTCAATATCCTTTTGGTTGCATCCATGTGAGGTTTCCTAGGAGTGTGCATAAATTGGCTAAGCACACTTACTCCATAGCAGATATCAACCCTAGTTAGGGTTGCATAATTCAAGCTTCCAATTAAACTTTGGTAGCTTGTAATGTCTTCAATAGGCTCCCCTTCATGAGCACTTAGCTTATGATTGACCTCCATGGGAGTACCTGTAACCTTAGTATCCTGCATCTTGAACTTTGCAATCATATCTTTAACATACTTCCTTTGAGTAAGGAAGATCCATTTATCTGTATAGACAACTTCTAATCTAAGAAAGTAAGTGAGCAATCCAAGGTCACTTATCTTGAATTCTTCCTTCATTTGGGCTTTGATCTTCTTGATTCCATCTGCATCATTACCTGTGAGAATAATATCATCTACATACACACATAGATATAAAACTTGAGAGTTATTCTTCTTAATGAAGAGTGAAGAATGAGCCTTGCCCATCTTGAATCCTTTGTCCTGCAAGAATATAATCAATCTATGGTTCCAAGCTCTAGGAGCTTGCTTGAGACCATAGAGAGCTTTCCTGAGTTTGCACACATACTCAGGATGTACATTATCAACAAATCTAGGAGGTTGTGCCATGTACACCTCCTCTGAAATCCAACCATTTAAGGATACATTTTTTACATCCAACTGATAAATGCTCCAATTCCTTGAAGCAACTATACTTATAAGAACTCTGATTGTTGGCATCTTTGCCACAGGAGAGAAGGTCTCCTCATAATGAATCCCTTGCGTCTGAGCAAACCCTTTAGCCACAAGTCTTGCTTTGTACCTATTAATTAATCCATCAAAATTATGCTTTACCTTATAAATCCATCTAGATCCAATGATATTCATGGATTGGTTCTTGGGAACTAGGTCCCAAGTCTAATTCTCTTGAAGTTCTTGTATCTCTTCCTCCATTGCTTCCTTCCTCTGGCTTTTTGTTTGTTTCTTCAAAGGTTGATGGCTCTTCTAAGTTGATATCTTGAGCAATATAGATTGAGTGTTTAGTGACTAGAGAGGTGTCATATCCATACCTTTCTGGCTTCTTCTTTTCCCTAGTTCATCTCCTTATTGTTTGTTGAGAGGATTTTGTAATATCCCTCAAGTCTTACATCTTCTCTTTACCTTTGTTTCTCCATACCTTGAAGTTCCTCCTTGGTGTCTTCTGATCATCATCAGAGTCACTTGAATCTTCGTGTTGTTGACCATTTGCCTTTTGAATTGTAGGAAAGTCTTATTCTAGTTCATAAGGTAGTTTGACTTTTCTAAATTCATCTTCAAACCACGAGTTGTTTTCATCAAAGACCATCTCTGCTAACAATAAAGCCTTTAGTACTTGGATTATTCAACTTGTACCCTTTTTTATTAAGATCCTAACCTATGAACACATATTTCTCTGCCTTAGGATCCATTTTACCTCTGATTTGTGATGGAACATGTGCATAAGCTATGCACCCAAAAATTCTGCAGTGATCCAGGCTAGGCCTTCTTCCATTCCAAGCTTCATACGGTGTCATCCCATCCAAGCTTTAGATGGGAATCTATTGATGAGATAGGTGGTTGTAGACACAACCTCTGCACATGGGTAGTTGGGCAATTTCTTCTCATTAATCATGGAACTTGCTACCTCCACAATGGTCCTATTCCTCCTTTCTACTACTCCATTTGGTTCTAGAGTATTCCTGGTAGTAATTTCTCTTTTGATGCCTCTATCTTGGAGATATGCATCAAACTCATGGGAGAAGTATTCTCCCCCTCCATCTGACCTTAGCCTTTTCAATGTTTTCCCTGTTCGATTTTCAACAAGAGCAAGATATTTTTTGAAACAATTGAACACTTCATCCTTTTGCTTCATAAAATAAAGTATAGTCCATCTGCGACAATCATCAATGAATTATAAATAGTACCTGGATCTTGAAATTGAAGGGTCTTTGCTTGGTCCCCAAACATGTGTGTGGACTAGCTCCAATAGATCACCATGAATGTAACATTTCTTCATAAATGGTTGTCTATTAGACTTCCCAAATTGACATTAACTCCATTTATATAGCATATGTTGCTTGGATATGTTTGGCAATCCAAGCACACTCTGATCCCTACATATTTTCTTTAAACTTCTTTCTCCTATGTGAGCTAATCTTTTGTGCCACATTTCTAATTCTTATAAGGTTTGTGTAATAATGTGATAGGAAGGAGACGATTGAACCACACACCCTTGACAAAGAGGAGATGGTTGAACTACACCCTAAGAGAGAGGATTAGGAAGTAATTGTCAACCATGGCTTTTGGGGCAAGTGGTTAGCCCATCACATTCCTAACCAAGAGGTTGTTTGTTCAATTCCTTACAGTTTGTCCTCCATAATTGAAAAGTGCTATATTTCTAGTATCTTGTAGTTCAAATGTAAAGAGTCTACCTGTGTTTTCTCCTTTGGCTATCCTCTTGAATCCTTGTTGAGGGTCTTCAACAAATGCTCCATTTCTTGTAAACCTTACCTACAAGCCTTTTTCTATAATTTTTCCAACACTTATCAAACTCTTAGTCATGGTAGGTACATACAATACCTTACTGAGTAGATTCATATATCCATCTGAGGTCTTCACATTCCCAATTTTTTCAACTGAGTGCCTTGTGTCATCTCCTCTCTATACCTCATGCTTGTTCCTTGGATCCTCCAAGTCAGATAACAATGCCACATTCCCTGCTACATGATTTGAACAACCAGAATCTATATAGAACATATGCTCATCTGCTTTACCTTGTCTCATGGTCATGTTCATCAACAAAAGTGAGTCCTCTTGTGCCTTCTCTTCAGTGTAATTGTTGTAGTCTCTTCTTCGTGTAAAGCCTCCTTGGTTATTGTAGTTGTTGTAATTGTTGCTGTAGTTGTTGAAATTGTTTGATCTTCCTATTCCATAGCATCCTCTATTGAAGCCTCTTCCTCTCTGATTTCTAGGGTTTCTGAAACAATTTTGAGTATGTGGTTAGTCAATCCACATATGGCACATGGAGAGGTGCTTTGGAATCTCCCCCTGCCTTATCTACCTCCTCTGCCTCTTCCTCTTGTACCTCTACCTCTTCCTGCAAAGTTAGCTTGGGAGGTACTAGCTTCATCATCAGATTTCTTGCCTTTACCTTTACTATCCTTACTCTTATTCTTATCAGTGTATAGAGCAAAGGATTGATTACCTTTTTGAGTTATCATTGTTCTTCACAAGCTTGGCTTCATGAGTGAATAATTGTCCCATTAGATTATTGAAGTCAGGTACCTGCATGTCCATGTATAGATCCATTGCAATAGTGAATGCTTCCCATTTGTCATCTGCTTTGATTCCATTGATCACTTGTCTCAGAATTTGCTCCTCATCAATGACTTCTCCAATGCTTCCAAGTTGATTAGCTAAGTCCTTCATTTTAGTGACATAATCAGTCACATTCTGTTTGGGCATCTTTTTGAGTGTTGTGAATTCCATCCATAGTTGATTCTTTCTTGCTCTAGTGCTTGAATAAAAGAATGCTTCAAGTGCATTCCAGCTTTCTTGTGATGTCTTAAAGTTCCTAATATGTGGAAGTAAGAAATCAGAAACTGAGTTGAGAAGATATGACCTAGCCAAGGCATCCTTTGAGCACCATGTTGATAACCTCTCCCATTCTTCTTGAGTGGCTTTCCCTTTGCTTATGAGTATTGGCATTGACTCATCTCCAGATATGTAACCATAGAGATTTCTACCTTGTAGATATGCTTCCATTCAAATAGACCAAGCAGAGTAATTACCTTGATCCAATTTGTCAATTGATGATGGGAATCCATCTCCCATGTTGAGTTGATGATAGCTATGATACCACTGTGAGCAGATGGTTGGATACACTCTAGAAATGAGGTGGTGCTGCACAAATTGTGCTCTACACCTGCCAATGTAGCTTCAGAGTACCTTGATAGACATCTATGGCATCCCAATTATGCATTTGGAACCATAATGTGCTTCCGAGCATCACCTTCAAATAGTTATGTCAAAACAGACTACTTTCAAGATTGACAAGATGCAAAAAACTTGCTATTTTAGGACTTACACCTGCTTAGTATTTCACTCCATGCTCTCTCACTAATTACAATTGACTCGAGAGCTTTAAGAAATATCTAATTGGACCCCTAAGCTTGCTATAGGAAGTTATTTCACTAATTTAGTATGAGTCTATGCTGAGAAATCACATTAAGAAGTTAGGGGTGTAGTCCCGACTTTTCAGGAGGATGATAGTGAGCAGACGTAGGTAGATTGCAAAGAACTTATCTCACAAAATAGTGAACCAAATGAAATGAGACTTGATAGCATAGAACTAGAAGTTCTAAGCTACATATAACAAGTTAAATCCCATTGATTGGATAAGTATACGCAGAGAACTTCTATAACCAAATTCATTGAAATTGAGAGCTTAGCAGCAGATAATAGTAGATATGAGATTACGTAATTTGAATCAAATGTGTAATATTATGAATGTATGATACAAAGGAGATGATGTAGGCTTACTCATAAATGTGCGGGCTTAGAGTACCCACAATCTTGAAGCTCAATGTGTCCTTCTTTTGCTACCCACGACTAAAAAGTCATGATCTTTTATAGATGAGTTCCAAATTTGAATTTTGAATCTTCCACCTAAAAGTGATCCTACCTTTTAGGCTTCTACTTAGTTGTTGTGACCTACAACTCGTAATGGTATGAGATTCTCTCATGCTTTACCTTTTACATTTATCTTGAGTTAAAGATTTTACAAGAGGTGTTTACATGTGACTTATGAATAGCCATACTCAAGATGTGAAGTAAGCCTTTGATATTTGGTCAAGCATCAAGTCTTTCCAAATGTACCAACAATCTGTGCATCCGCGACTTTAGCTATGATTTAGGCAAATACTTGGAATTCTTGTGCAACAAAACATACTCAACCATCGGACTTCTGTACGTTTGGACCACCGAAAAGATATCGAAAAGACATCGGACTGCTTGTTTTCTGACACTTTGACCATCAAAAGAATACTAGTAAGTCATTGAGAAAAAAAATATCGGAAAGATAGTGAACTACATGATTCCAGAGATTTTTAGGTCACAAAAAAAACACCAAAATAGTACTGGAATAACACCAGAAAAATATTGGAAAACCACCAAAATAAATTTCCACCATCTTCAAGGCTTGATTTTTAACATCTGGGTGCATTACATATGCACACATACCTTCACAGATAAAAGGTAAATTGGACCCTAAGGCAAAGAAATGTGTGTTTATTGGCTATGACATTAATAATAAAGGTTATAGATTATTCAATCCCAACAAAAAAGACTTTATATTAAGGAAGGGTATGCTTGATGCAAACAAATCATGTTTTGAAGATGATTGCAGGAGAATTAAGCTACCTTATGACTAGAAGAAGGCTTTCCAACTCTATCAATAAAGAATGATCACAGACTTGAAGCATCAAGTGACTCTAAAGATGATTAGACATCTCCAAGGAGAGAAGTTAACTCTTAGAAATCCAAAGGTAAAGACAAAGTATAGGAGTTGAGGTATGTAAGAGAATCCTCTCAACAAACAATCAGAAGGTCAATTAGAGAAATGAGGAAGCGAGAAAAGTATGGATATGATACATCATTGGTCACTAAACACTCTATCTATTTAGCACAAGATTTAAAATCTAAGGGGCCCTCATCTTATGAGGAAGCAAAGAAGAAACCTGAGTGGATGAATACCATGGAGGAAGGGATTGAAGCCCTACAAGAAAATCATACTTGGAAGTTGGTACTTAAAACCTTATCTATGAAGATCATTTGATCAAGGTGGATATACAAGGTAAAGAAAAACTCTGATGGAACTATCAATAGGTATAAAGAAATGCTTGTGGCCAAAGGGTATGCACGAACACAATAGATTGACTATGAAGAGACTTTATCACCTATGGCAAAGATGCCAAGGATCAGAGTGCTTATGAGCATTGCAGCTTCCAAGGATTGGAAGATTTACCAGATGGATGTAAAGAATGCATTCCTAGATGGTTTGATATTTGAAGAGGTATACATGACTCAACCTCCTATTTTTAAGATTCCTCATTCCCTAAATATGTATGCATGTTAAGGAAGGACCTCTATGGTCTAAAGCAAGCCCTAAGGGCTTGGAATCATAGGCTTGTCACCTATTCTTAGGTAGCAAAGTAGATCCTTCACTCTTCATCAAGAGGAATCAATCGGAAGTCATATACGTTTCTGTATATGTTGATGATATTATAATTATAGGTGATGATGTTTATGGTATAAGGAGGATCAAGCTTCAAATGAAAGAATATTCCAAAAGCAATGGCCTAGGGTAATTTACATACTTCCTAGGATTGGTAGTTGTGTATACAAACAAAGGCATGTATCTTACTCAAAGGAAGGACATCAAAGATATGCTTGGTAGTTTAAGATGGAGAATTCAAAGATTGTAGGTACACCCATGGAGATAAACTTGAAGCTAAGTGCTCATGAGGGAGAGCAAATTCAAGATATAACTAGCTATCAAAGTTTAGTGGGTAGCCTAAACTATGCTACCTTAACAAGAGTTGACATTTGCTATAGTGTAAGTGTCTTAAGCTAGTTTATGCACACTCCTAGGAAACCTCACATGGAGGCAACTAAGAGGACTCAAACACTTGAATGGAACCATCAACACATCTGATGTAGATATCAAACTCTTCTTTGGCGTAGATTGGGAAGGCTCTAAAGATGATAGGAGAAGTACATCAGGATATCTCACTTTTGTAGGTACAAAACTCATCTTATGATCTTCAAAGAAGCAACTCATTATTGCAGTCTCACCAATTGATGTTGAATACAAAGGACTAGCCAATGCAACTCACAAAGCAATGTGGATCAAGACTTTTTATTATGATTTAGGTCTCAAGTCCTCTACTCCTCACATTTTTGGGGACAACATCAATTCATTACACCTAACAGCTAATCCAATCTATCATGACACTATTGATCACATATAAATATACTATGAATATGTCATAAAAAAGACCACAAGTAAAAAAGTTCACTTGTCATATGTATCTATTTACAAAAAATGTGTAGACATGACCACAACATTGGATGGAGTTAAGTTAGAATAGGTTGAAAGCAATGATTGGATCACAAGAAGTATTTTCAAAATGAAGACTCAAGCATCTTAAGCTTGAGGGGGAGTTGTTGGTGTAAGGAGCAAACCTAAGGGTGATGCGCATAGGCTCTGATACCACTGTTGCATGATCTTATGAACACATGTACACAAAGAGTACAAAAAGCAAAAAAACACATGGAAAATAGAGATACATAGAAGACAACATAGTACACAATATTGGGTGCAATCTGTTGAAAAAGTGAAGTATGCAAGATCTAGATGGAAAAAGGGGTCAAATGACCTTAATGTGGAAAAAATTCACAAATAAGATCAATTCGAACAGTCTCAAGGTTGGGCAAGGTCGGGCAAGGAAGTCCTAAGGTGGCAAAAAAATCAAGAGAGGGATCCAAAAGCTATAAAAAGAGGCGAAAGGTCATCAAATGCATGGACACCTTGTAGGTCATGATGGGGGAAGTATCTCAACCCCTATGCAACGACGAAGCACGAATGACCTCCACAGGTATCCTTCTTTGACCTCTGCACATTAAAAATTCTCTTTCTCAGAGCATATGCAGAGAACTCTAGTGAGCTTTTTTGGACCTGTAGGAGACACTAAGATCTTTCCAACAAAACAAATTTCACTCCAAATGGATTCTTACACAAAGAGAAACAATTTCTACAACATGAGCTAGTTGACTGCTCACAACTGCTAGTCAAGCAGAGCCCTCACTTCACTCCAGCAAGCTTTGCTCAAAGAAAATACAGAGAATGAATCTCAAAAATTGGGTAACCTTTAAAGCAATCTAATAGCTACCCAATGACACAAAAATCATAGCAAATAGAGAAGGAGAACCAGCCCTTACAACAGAGAGCAAAGTATTTCCAATAGAGCCTACACAGAGAGAGAGAGATATCAATCACACAACTTCACTAAAATGAATGTTGCTCCCACACCACTCAGAGAATGCTCTAGAGAATTGGTGATCGTAGAATAGACTCTAAGAGATATCCAATGAGACAAGAATTACATCAAATGGATACAACAATATGAGGGAGAACCAATGCTAATAACTCAGGGGTAGAGAGTTACAACATTGCCTACGTACACACATAGATATGCCTACTAAAAGAAAACAAACAAGCAAGCAAGGGGCAAGCTTAAGCAAGGGGCTTACTTATCACAACTCCAGCACTTGGTGCTCACTTTACATGAGCTAAAACTCCAAGAAGATTGCCCGAAATAAGTCAGGATAGATGCTCCTTTTATAGTGAGAAGTGTGGCCCTAAAATCTAGGAACTACCTTTCCAAATCAGCCTCCTAACTTGGAGGACTTAGTTGAGATGACTTGGGGAGTGGTTGAGTGAATTTTCTTGATGGAATCTCGTGGTTTTTGGCTTCCTTTGATTGCTCCACATGTCCATAAAAGATTCCCCACGAATTTTTAGCTTGAAGCTTGACTTTTAATAGGTCATTAAAGACCGAGAGGCATATACTCAAGGAGGCTCAAGGAGAGAGTCATCCAATTCTCAAGGAGTTGAAACAGAGCTATCCAAGCTAGGAAAAACATAGAGGAGGGTGTTACATGCACAAAGGAGGAGTACGAAGGAGCTATCAAGCCCACACCCCCTCTAGTCTCTTGTAGGTATAGACATAGTCTACTTGTTATAGTTGTAACTCTTTGTGTACATATCCAAATCAAGAGATTTAAAGTGCATTTTGTAGCTTATATATGTCTCTTACTTTTCCTAAGGTTTCTTGAAATCAGTTTTATGTGTAGAGAAATTGTTGTATCTCTATAACCCTAATTTTTGCATACCCTAGACCTCTGCATAGTCTACTTTGTATAGAGTTGTTGACTAACCAAAAAAAAATCCATTTGACATTTTCTATAGCTTGTTGGAAAGCCTATGAACCAAGCTAAGTGTGGCTAGAATCTTAGGTGATTTGGCATAGTGTAAGGTGGGCAAATTAGAGTTTTGCTGTAGGGTAGCAAAAAAGGTGTATGAAGGGACCTAAGTATTGGGTTCATTTCACTTATAGTGTGCAGATATGAGGGATTAAATTCCATCAGTTGGTATCAGAGCAGGAAAAATCCTTTCAAGACTCAAGGAGAAGTGCACAAAAGCTTGTACATCAAGGCTAAGATGTACTTTTCATTGTAACCCTAATTTCCCATTCATTATGGTAGATCTAGGTCAAAAATTGGAGTTGCTTGACAAAGACAACTATCAGCCATGGAGGTTTAGAGTCATGAATTACCTCATGAGCAAAGGTTTATGGCCTATTGTGTGTGGAGATGAAAATAAGCTGGATGTGGATCCCAAAGATCCAAGGGTCACCAATCAAGAATTGAATATGTTGAAGGATTGGGAGGAAAGGAATAGGAGAGCTATCTTCTACATATCAGAGGTAATCTCTAACACTACGATTGGTCGTATATATGAGTATGATCATGTTAGAGATGTTTGGGAGGGCTTAGAGAAGATATACACCACTTCCACAAGAAGTGGGTAGATGAAGCTCAAGAATGAACCCCACTCCTTGAAGAAGGGTAGTGGTCAATCTATTGTTAAATACACCTTAAGCGTGAAGGAGGAGTTGGGGGAGCAATTGGCATCCACTAGTTGCAAAGTAGATGAGGAAGATATTGTTTAGGTTACTCACACTTGGCTGAGAAGGCAAGACAAGTGGAAACCCCTCATTACTTCCATGTTGCATAGAGATCCTCTACTAGAGTCATCCAAGGCTCAAGGAGTTGAAACCTAGTTGTCCAAGCTAGGAAAAACGTAGAGGATGGTGTTATATGTTGAGATATCAATCTCAACATGTGATGATCTAGGATGACACGTACCAGTTTTTCGTTTCTCTGACATGTATAGTGGTCACACCGGTATATGTCAGGGATACTTCATTGAGCTTTATTAGATTTATCTACCGAGAGTGATGGCACATTTGTTCCTTGCCAGCTCACTCATTTGCGGACATTAGGTTTTTCCTTATGTACTGATCTTTATATATTGCACTTGTTATATTCTTGTTTTTAGCTCATTCTTGTACATTCCTTTTATGTAATAGAAGAAGAAGAAGAAGGTCATTCTTCCTTGCCTCAATCTGTGTGTGTGCTTCTCCTTGAGAGTGAGAGTGTATGTGTAAGCTCTCTTCCTTATCTCCTTCCTCGTGACATGGTATCAGAGCTAGCGTGGCTGTAGAGAGCTCGTGGAGAAGGCAACAGTGAAGACTACACGGCAAGGCGTGGAGAAAACACAATTTCACAAACGGCCTCCGTTTGCTATGAAAATCAACGTGAAGGTAGAAGTCCTCAAAATATTTTCGAAAAGTTATCCCTTTAGGATCACTTGTTTTTGTCAGATCAAAGTTTTGGAGCCGTCTCGACCTCCGTTTTGAGCCCACAAGGTGGGGCCCACAGAAAAACTAGGTCAGTTTTAGAAACTATAACTTGTGTTGTATTCGGCGACACTCATATATTCCAGATCCAGAATTTCAAGCGATTCTGAGATCAAACTATCACATCATAGTGCGACAGTGTTCAAGCAGAAGTGCTGCTTGTAGTGTTTTGCAGTGTTGTGAATTACTACAGAAATGGCAAACGCAGATGGAATGAGTCAGCTTATGAGTGATAAGCTGGACAAGAACAACTTCCATGCTTGGAGATTCAGAATGACAAATTTCCTGATGGGAAAAGGCTATTGGAAGTACATCGAAGGAGAGAATGAAAATGCTCCATAGTTACCAGAAAGGAATCGGACTGCAGACCAGTTAAGAGCATATGAGGAATGGAATCAAGGAGCATGAAAGGTAATGTATTGGCTATCTGTTAGCATACACGATAGCATGATTGGACACATACAGGATGCCAAGACTCCAAAAGAGGCTTGGAAAGTTTGGTCACTTTGTATGAGATTAATACAAAGGCACGGAAATTGCAACTCAAGAATGAGCTGCATACATTGGGAGCATGTCGGTAAGTGACTACACTCTGAAAATCAAAAGCATATGTGAGTCATGTGCATCTATTGGTGTGAATGTAGATGATGATGATAAGGTGGAAGTGTGCCTTCGTGGTTTAGGAGCTGCATATAAGCAGTTCAGAACTTCTATACAAACCTGGGAAAATATTCCAAATTTTGCTGATTTGGTATCCATGCTGATTATTGAAGAAAAGAATCTTGGTGAGGATTCAAACTCCCAAGGAAAGCCCAGTTCTGAGTAGGTATTCTACTCCAGTAGAGGAAGAGGCAGAGGTAGAGGTTTTGGAAATGGAAGAGGAAACAGTGACCAAGACCAAGGTCAACAACACAATCATGCAGGAGGAAGAGGACAATTTCAAGGCAGGGGGAGCCAAAGAGGTCGCAGAAATTTCCAAAGAAATGATTCAGGTAATGATAGTAAAGGATGTTGAAATTGTGGTAAACCTAGACACTTTGAACGTGATTGCAGGTTGAAGAATCAAAATAACAAAAGGCAGCAAAACAACTATGCATCCACAAGTATAGATGATTCTGAGAAGTTGTTCATGGTTCAACATCACATGATGAATACGATGTCTACTTTCAAAATCGAATGATAATGTCTGGTATGTTGATTCAGGTGCTTCAAATCACATGACTAGTCATGTGGAATGGTTTAGTACTTTGCAGATACTGCCAGTTCCTGGATATGTTGAAACAGGTGATGACACATCACATCCTATTGAGCATATAGGAAACATAGCACTATCGATGGAGGATGGAAAGGTAAAACATCTTGCTGATGTGCTGCATGTTCCAAATATAACAAAGAATCTGGATTCTGTTGGATAAATGGTTGACCAAGGATTACAAGTCAGGTTCAATGCTGATGGATTATATGTAGAAGAGTACAAGTAGGATGGACGATTGAATGCCAAAGGAAACAAAGTGGATAGGATGTTCATCCTAAATGTGAAGATTCTTTAAATGAATGCAGCCATGTTTGCAAAGGGTGCAGGAGTTATTGTAGATATAGAGATGTGGCACAAACGGATTGGACATGCAAACTTGCAAAGGCTGAAATTGATGCAGTCAAAGGAGATTGTCCATGGACTACCAAATTTCAAAGTTGCAGAAATGCAAAAGGTATGTGCAACATGTCAATTTGGTAAACAGTCAAGAGCATCATTTCCACATGACAAGCATGTTAGTGAGAATGTACTAGAAGTAGTACGTACAAATGTTTGGGGTCCAACAAAGACCACATCTATGGGTGGTTGCAGGTTTTATGTTACTTTCATTGATGACCATACACGCACAGTATGGGTATGTTTCATGAAAGAGAAGAGTGAGGTGTTCACTCACTTCAAAAATTTTAAAGCTATGGTGGAAAAGCAGACAGGGAAGTACATTCAGACATTAAGATCTGATGGAGGAGGTGAATACATGTCAAATGAGTTCAATAGTTTTCTAAAAAATCATGGAATTCGGCATCAGTTTTCATGCAGGTACACACCACAACAGAATGGCGTTGCTGAACGCAAAAATAGACATATTGCAGAAATAGCAAGAGCCTTGATCGTTGAGAAGAATATGCCTCATTGTTATTGGGCAGAAGTTGTGCATACTGCTGTATACATCATGAACAGAACTCCGACTACTACTGTACATCAAGTTACACCTGAAGAGAAGTTTACAAGTAAAAAGCCAAACTTATCACATCTGAAAGTTTTTGGCTGTATTGCATATGTACATGTCCCAGATGAATTGAGGATGAAGCTTGATCCAAAAGCAGAAAAGTGTGTCTTCATTGGATACTCCCTTGAGCAAAAGGGATATAAATGTTATAACCCACTCACACGATAGGTAAAGGTGAGCAGAGATGTGGTATTTGATGAAATGTCAAGCTTCTATGCAGATGCCAAAGAAGGACTGAGTCTTGAACCAAATGACAAAGAAAATGCTGAAAAATCAAGTGCAGAATCTCAAGTTTTGAGTGGACCAGATGCATCACCAAGCAATAGTTCCAACTCAAATCCATGGAGTGGAAGATTACATGGAAATTTCAGTCCAGCAAATTCATCAAATACATCCAAGAAAGGTAAAGAAAAGCTTTCTGCTGGTCATAAAACATGTGCAGGTTTTGAAGATGTTGATGGAGATTCAAGCAGTTCAAAAAAGAGTCTTGATGAGGAACTTGGATTGCCCTCTGTGAAGACTCCAAGAGTAAGAAGGGCACATGCAGATGATACAAGGAGAAGTGACCCAGGACCAAGAAGATCTGGGAGGATGCGGAATTCAGTGCCACGATTGACATATGATAGTTACATGGCTCGTCATTATGCCTACATGACAAAGGTAATACAAGATGCTGAACCTTCTTGCTTTGAAGATGCAATTGGAATTGCAGATTGGGAAAAAGCTATGGATGAGGAGAAGGATGCACTTTATGGAAATGATACAGGAAAGCTAGTTCCATTGCCGCAAGGAAAGAAACCCATAGGCTGTAAATGGGTTTACAAGGTAAAGCATAATGTTGATGGTAGCGTAAGCAGGTATAAAGCACGATTGGTAGCTAAAGGATATGCACAGACATATGGCATTGATTATGAGGAAACATTCAGCCCTGTAGCTAAAATGTCTACTGTCAGGACACTTGTTGCATTAGCTATAGCAAAAGGATGGACTTTGCATCAGATGGATGTGAAGCATGCTTTCCTACATGGTGACTTACAGGAAGAAGTATGGACCAGCCACAATGATATGAAGATTCAAAGCATTCAGAATATGTTTGCAGGTTGCAAAAGGCTTTGTATGGGTTGAAGCAGGCTCCGCGTGCATGGCATGCAAGGATTGTTGATTACTTAACCAGCATTGGGTTTTCTATGTGTGATGCAAATCATTCACTATATGCAAGGAAGGCTGATGATGGCATCATGATTGTGGTCATTTATGTTGATGACTTGATTGTAGGTGGCGATAATGAAGAAAGCATCAAAGAGGTAAAGCAACTTCTTATGCAGGAATTTGGCATGAAAGATCTTGGTGTGTTGCGCTATTTCTTGGGCATTCAGTTTTATGCATTGTTTTATGAAGCTGGTGTAGATCTACAGGTTCATGGATACACCGATGCAGATTGGGTTGGTAGTACTCCAGATAGAAGATCTACTAGTGGCTTTCTTTTCTCACTTGGAGGTGCAGCTATTACGTGGAGCAGTAAGAAGGAACCCACTATTGCTTTGTCGAGTACAGAGGCTGAGTATAGAGGTGCTGCAATGGCAGCATGTGAGGCATCATGGCTAGAGATGTTACTTGCATATTTAGGTGTGGAAGTGCTGACTAGAAGGTGGCCCATTGTACATGAATTTGAATTTGAATCTTGATGAGTCATCCACCTAAAAGTGAACCTAGACTTTAGAAGTGATTTGAATTTGAATTCTAAATTGATTTGTAAATTATGGCTCCACTAATCCATGATATTCCTCCAACTTTTAGCTTTTACATTTGACCAAGATAAATCCAAGGGTTTTGAACCTTTGATCACATCCATAGGTTTATATGACTACATCCATGTGGAATAAATGATGAGAAGAGTCCAAGAGTGAAAGCAAAGCTCTTAGGCTTGCTTCTTGCACCGTTAGTTTCCCCTCAAGCCTAAGAATCTTAAGTCTTTAGTTCTTCAATATCTCTTGCAATCCAATCAATAATTTGAATATGTTCAACTTGACTCATCCAATGCCTTTGTCATCATGTCTCCACATTGTTGATGAGTTCATACATATGATAATTGAATCTCCTTGCTTGTGATCTTTTCCCTAACATAATCATAATGCACTTCTATGTGTTTAGTCTTGGAATGATAACTTGGGTTAGAAACAAGATTCAATGTGCTAATATTATCCCCAAAGATATGAGGAATAGATTAAAGACCTAAATTAGAGTATAAGGTCTTAATCTACATTGCTTCTTGAGTTGCATTAGAAAGTCCCCTATATTCAGCCTCAGATGATGAGAGTGCAACATTGGGTTGCTTCTTTGAGGACCATGAAACAAACTCTATACCTGCAAAGATGATGTACCCAGATGTGCTTCTCCTATCATCTTTAGAGCCTACCAATTTGCATCACAGAAGAGCTTGATGGCTATATCTGAGGTGTAAGGATAATAAAAACCTTCATTGATAGCTCCTTTTAGATATTTGAGTATTCTTTTGGCTACTTCCATGTGAGGTTTCCTTGGAGAATGCATGAACTAGCTCAAGGCACTCACTCCATAGCAAATATCAACCCTTGTCAATTTTGCATAGTTCAAGCAACCACCTAGACTCTAAGAGCTAGTTATATCCTCCATTTTCTCTACTTTATGAGCACTTAACTTCAAGTTCATCCCCATAGGTGTACATGCTGTTGGAGCAAGACAATCAACAATTGGTGATTATATGAAGCTTAGAAGTGAAGACATGAAGGAAAGATTGAAGTCTAAGAGCATGCAGTGAAGTAAAGGTTCAAGAAGAAAAGTTCTAAAAACACATGTAAATTAGTTTTGTAAATACTTCAAAATACTTGAAGTAATGACGAATCAATACTCATGTATAATTATATATATATATATATATATATATATATATATATATATATATATATATATATATATATATATATATATATATATATATATATATATATATATATATACATACATACATATATATATATATATATATATATATATATATATATATATATATATATATATATATATATATATATATATATATATATATATATATATATATATATATATACACACGTGTATATGGTCATATGATATAGAAGAGATGAAGTATAGATGAGATAGAGAGATATAGATCATGACTATTGTATGAATCATCCAATAGATGTATGATGACTTGAATAGAAAGAATTCTCAGAAAATTGTGCATCGATCTTTTCTCCATTTCTCCTTTTGTGTTTGATTATATCAGAAATCCTTTTGTAAATACTGAATGCCATAGCTAATGCATCTATGGTTAAGATTTGAGAGGTTGAGAGAATTATGTGTAGGAGCATTTGTATGTGAAGAAGTGATGAGTGTCTTCTGAAACAGGTGCAATTTCGATGGTGAAAGAATTGATCAGTTCTCAATGCACAGTGTAAAGTTTTGCAAAGATGAGGAGTCAAAATCTAAGTTGGAAGTTAAACCATCTATGGTTAAAAGCATTTGCTTAAAAAGATTCTAGTTTGTGAGAACCATTTGTTAGAAGTTGTCAATATCAAAGTCGACTTTACAAGAAGGCAGTTTCAGACATAGGTAGATTCTTTGGATCATTTCTCATAATCTACTGAATTTTTTGAGATGTTTTAACTTGGAGGAGGTGTGAAACCTTTAGCCAATACCTTGTACAAAGTTTCATCAGAAACTTTACACATTTAATCAGTCAATGAGTGAGTAATGTGCAGTAGACTTTTTAGTTCAAGATTCAAAAGAACAAAGTGTGAAAGAAAAGATGAAAGGAGACACACAAGAGAAGTCAAAAGGATCAAAAGGAGTAAAGGTTGAAGCTAAGGTACATTCATTCCTTATAAAGTTAAAGATTTGATAGTACAGGTGAAGAAAGGATGGGAGATAGTCTCCAAATTGAGAAGTTGGATAGAGAGAATTATCCAGCTTGGTCTATGATGATGGAAGCTCATCTTATGAGCAAAGATCTGATGGGGTACATCACAGGAGAGGAAGAAAAGCCAGATTTCAAAGATCCTAGTGTTCCAACTAGGGAGGAGCTTGCAGATTTAAAGATTTGGATGAAGAAGGATGCTCAAGCAAGGAGCATAATTTACATGAGAGTGAATGATTATTTGCTTCCTTATATCACAGGACTTGAAAGTGGAAGTGACATATAGAGTGCTTTGGGAGAACATTTTTAGAATACCAAATCAATGAAAGCATCATTATGGGCAGAGTTTACTACATTCAAGAAGAAGACTTCACAATCAATATCTGATTATGTGACAAAGATGAAAGACATTGCTGATTCTTTAGGTGCAGTTGATGAAGATATTGAAGAGGATAAGTTGGTAAGACAAATTCTCACAGGTCTAAGATGAGATGAGAAGTGGAAGGCTTTTATATTGTCTACAGAGCTCGCACTAGATCACTTCACTCCTGATTTGAATCAATTCTTAGGACATATGCTAGCTTTTGAGAATGACATCAAAGGAGATGTTGATAAGAGTGCACGTCATGCAATGTATTCTAAAGACAAGAAGAAAGATATCAAGGGAAAGCAACAATCAGTTGAAGATGAAGGTACTCCAAGTCAAGCAAACTTCCTTAGAGGAAGAGGAAGTGGTAGAAGTAGAGGAAGAGGTAGAAATAACAAAGATAATATCAAAGCTTGTTAGATATGTGGTCATCTATCTCATGAATGTTGGCATAATAATCAAAGCAATGGTAATTTTAATCAGAACTTTAATCAAAGAGGAAGAGGTGGCAAATACCAAAGAGGAAATTTCAAAGGTAGAGATGGTAGGAATTTCTTTGGAAGAAGTGGAGGAAGAAACTTCCAAAATCAATCCTATAATAACACCTACTACAATTATGCATCAGATCAGAAAGAAGATTCAACTCTTATTATGAATGCAACATGTGAAGCCTCACATGCAGACTTGAGAGTATTCTATATTGACTGAGGATGTAGCAATCATCTGAGTGGAAACATTGCTTTGATGATTGATCTAGATCATAAGGCAATTAATCACACAGTTCAAATAGGTGATAATACAAAGCACAAAGTGAAGTCAATTGGTTCAGTTAAATCCAAAGATGGAAGTACTCTATTGAGTAAGTTTTTGTATGTTCCTACAATTCCAAAGAATTTAATTAGTGTAGGACAGATTGTGGAAAAAGGATATGAGGTAAGGTTCACTAATGATGGACTTTATGTTGAAGACCCTAGTCAAGGGTATAAGCAAATTGTTACGTGTAAGAAGGAAGGAAGGCTCTTCACATTAAGGATACAAGGTAATGTTGGACATGCTATGTTTACATATGGAGAGCAAAAGGTGTCTGAATTGGATCTTGTGCATTAAAGGCTTGGACATTTCAATGAAAGAGGTATAAAAGAGATTATTAATAATGGTTCAGTACTTGGATTACCTAATGTTGCAGGTCAACACATGACATACAGATGTGAAGCATGTCAGTTAGGTAAGGCTCATAAGCAATCATATAATAAGCATGGTTTTATGTATTCAGAAAGACTTGAATTGGTGCATACAGATGTGTGGGGTCCTTCAAAGGACTTTAATATAAATGGTTCAAGATATTATGTCATATATGTTGATGATGCTACTAGGTCGATCACTATCTATGTGATCAAAGATAAGTCAAAAGTGTTTAATACATTCAAACACTATCATGCATATGCAGAAAGAAGTACTGGACAAAAATTGAAGAGGTTATGATCAGATGGAGGGGGAGAGTATTTTTCAAATGAATTCAGTGATTATGTGTGGAATGTAGGTATAAAGAGAGAGATAACTTGTAGGTACTCTCCTCAACAAAATGGGGTAGTAGAGAGAAGAAATAGAACTCTTGTTGAGTTTGCAAGGTCAATGATGAAGGAGAAAATATGTCCCAATTATTTGTGGGCTGAGGTTGTAAATACAGCTACATATTTGGTCAATAGGCTACCTTGTAAAGCTTTGCAGGATATGTCACCATATGAAGCTTGGTGGGGTAAGAGACCTACCTTGGATCATTGCAAAGTATTTGGATGTTTGGCTTATGCATATGTGCCATCTTAGTTGAGGCATAAATTAGAACCTAAAGCAAAAAAGTATGTGTTCATTGGCTATGATGACAAGCAGATGGGGTATAGATTGTGGAGTCCATCCACAAAGTAATTTCTTGTGTCTAAAGATGTTACATTTGATGAGCAAGGTACTTGGTATTTAGGTACACTTAATATTCATGCAGGTGATGAGGAAACCTTGGTTCAGAAGAAATGTAAATCAAAGGTTCAAATATGTGATGAAGAAGAGAGTAATGAAGGACAAGTTGAAGTAGAAGAAAGGCCAAGGTTTGATCCAGAATATGAAGATGAACCACAAACTTCAAGAAGTGGAGAACTCAGAAGGTCACTTAGGCACAAATGGCAACCTACAAGGTATAGTTATGATACTTCATTCTTAACTACTACAGATGAAGATCCATCCACATATGATGAAGCCAAAGGAAAGGAGAATTGGGAAAAAGCTATGCAAGAAGAGTATGATGCATTGATGGATAATGAAACATGGGATTTGGTTCCTAAATCAAATAGTCAAAAGATCATTGGATGTAGATGGGTCTACAAAACAAAAAGGTTTGCAGATGGAAGTGTATCTAGGTACAAATCCAGGCTTGTTGTAAAAGGATATGCACAGATATGGTGTGGACTATGATGAAACTTATAGTCATGTTGCAAAGATGACAACCATAAGGACTCTCATAACAATTGCTGCTTGCAAAGGTTGGAAATTATCTCAATTAGATGTAAAGAATGCATTTTTGAATGGTTATATTTCAGATGAAGTCTACATGGAACAACTAGATGGTTTTAAAGATCAAGTATATCCAGATCATGTGTGTAAGCTCAAGAAAGCTTTGTATGGTTTGAAACAGGCCCCAAGGGCATGGAGTTATAGGCTTGTAAAGTTCTTGAAGGAACTTGGATTTCAAGCATCAAAGGCAGATAGTAGCTTGCTAGTCAAAGCAAGTGAGGATGGATTTATTTATGTTTGTATTTATGTTGATGACATAATATTTACAGGAACAAATGGCAAAGGTATACACATGATTAAGAAGCAGATGGAGAAAGAATTCAAAATCAGTGACTTGGGAAATCTTTCATTCTTCTTGGGAATGGAGATTTCATATAGTGGACATGGAGTATATGTAACTCAAGAAAGGTATTTGAAAAATTTTCTAACCAAATTTAAAATGGAAGATTGCAGGATAGCACCAACTCCTATGGAGGTGAATCATAGATTGAGTAGATATGGAGGAGAAGAGTAAAAAGACATGATGTTTTATCAGAGTTTGGTTGGTAGATTGATTTATGCTACATTGACAAGGCCTGACTTATCATATGTAGTTGGAGTTTTGTCTCAATTCATGCATTGTCCTAGAAGGAACATTGGATTGCAAGACAAAGAGTGCTTAGGTACATCAAGAGCACATTTAAAGAAGGTTTGTACTATGGATTTACTTCAGATATAAGAATCAAGATATATAGTGATGCAGATTGGGCAGATAACTCTGATGATAGAAGATCAAAAAATGGATATTTGTGCTATGTGGGAGATAATTTAATTTCTTGGTGCTCTAAGAAGCAAAATATAGTTGCATTATCATCTACAGAAGCAGAATACAAAGATATGATGACAAAAAGCTTGGATGGACCAAAGTTGTAGAGGTTTAAAGACATGGAAGGAATAAAGAAAATGCAGGTAATTACAATTGAAGGGGAGCTGTTGGAGCAAGAAAATCAACAATTGGTGATTATATGAAGCTTAGAAGTGAAGACATGAAGAAAATATTGAAGTCTAAGAGCATGGAGTGAAGTAAAGGTTCAGGAAGAAAAGTTCTAAAAACACATGTACATTAGTTTTGTAAATACCTCAAAATACTTGAAGTAATGATGAGTCAATGCTCAAATGTATATATATACATGTATATGGTCGTATTATATAGAAGAGATAGAGAGATATAGATCATGAGTATTGTATGAATCATCCATGAGATGTATGATGAGTTGAATAGAAAGAATTCTCAAAAAATTGCACGTCGATCTTTTCTCCATTTCTCCTTCTCTATTCGATTATATCAAAAATCCTTTTGTAGATATCTAATACCATAGTTAATGCATCTATGGTTAAGATTTGAGAGTCTAATTGCAAATAGGTTGAGAGAATTATGTGTAGGAACCTTTGTATGTGAAGAAGTGATGAGTGTCTTTTGAAAGAGGCGCAATTTCGATGGTCAAAGAATTGATCAGTTCTTAGTGGATAATGTAAATTTTTGCACAAATGAGGAGTCATAATCTAAGTTGGAAGGTAAGACATCTATGGTTAAAAGCATTTGCTTAAACGGACTCTAATTTGGGAGAACCATGTGTTAGAAGTTGTAGGTATCAAAGTCAACTTTATAAGAAGGCAGTTTCAGACATAGGTAGATTCTTTGGATCATTTCTCATAATCTACTAAATCTTTTGAGATATTTTAACTTGGAGGAGGTGCAAAACCTTTAGGCAATACCTTGTACAAAGTTTCATCAGAAACATTACACATTTGATTGGTCAATGAGTGAGTAATGTGCAGTAGACTTTTCAGTGTAATGACTTTCTTCACAGTTAGCTAAAGTCTTGATAGTTTGGAACTTGTCTTCCAAAATTGGTTGAAGTTTTGAGTTATTCTTGATATAGACATGCTCTAACATCAAGGATAGCTTATCTTTTGGAGATTAACACTCTTCATCACATGCAACCTTTGAATTCTCCATTTTGAATTTGACAAGCATGCCTTTGATATACTTCCTTTGAGTAAAATACATACACTTTTCTTTGTATATTACCTCCAATCCTAGGAAGTATGTGAGCAAAACTAAATAATTGATTTTGAAATTCTCTTTCATGTAAAGTTCAATATTCCTTATTCCTTCAACATCATTACCTGTAATTATAATATCATCCACATATGTACATAGGTATATGTCTTCATATTGGCTCCTCTTTTTGAAGAGGGAAGGATTAGCTTTGATCACATTGAATCCTCTATCCTCCAAGTAGGTGAAAAGCCTATGATTCCAAGCCCTATGGGGCTTGCTTCAAACCATACAAAAATTTTCTTAACCTGCATATATACTCAAGGCATGATGAGTAATCAAAACCAAGAGGTTGAGCCATGTATATCTCTTGAGATATCCATCCATTTATAAAAGAATTTTTTACATCCATTTGGTAGATCTTCCAATTTTTTAAGGATGCAATAGTCATAAGCACTTTGATGGTTGGCATCTTTGCCATTGGTGAAAAAGTTTCTTCATAATCAATTCCTTGTATTTATGCATAGTCTTTGGCCACACATCTTGCTTTGTACCTATTTATAGTGTTGGAACATCACGCTTACACTATGCTTGACGTGGATTTGTTATAATTCATCAAACATCATGTGGAACGTACTAAAGTTCCCCATTCAAGAGCTTTTTATTTATGCTCAATTTTTTGGTATTTTTCATAAGGTTATGGATCATTTTACCAATGTAAAACCCTAGAGATTTACACTTGTAAAAGGAGAAAAGAAGAGCTCAAATTCCATGAATTTGAGGTGGTTGAGCTTGAACATTAATGAGCAATCAATCACCAAAAAGTAGATCATATTAGATCTTCACTTTTCCTAGATTGTAGGAAAGTGAATTGATTCTCTTCATCAACCTATCCCTCCCTTATTGAAATTCAAAACCAACTTGTAGAAGTTATGGAACACTTCAAGAATCTATATAAAGGCTTATAAATCACTTTTACATTACATTGAAGCAATATACATATACTTTGGGTCATTGTTGTGTTGCTCCTTCATTTCTCTACACCATCTTCTTCAACAACAATGAACTTGTGGAGCCTTCTCCTCTCTCTACAAAGATTTAAATTGGATAAATGCAAATATGTTGAAAGGTATTAGCATCTAGTTTATGTGTATAAACTTTCAAAGCATTTAGCTCAGTAGATTTTGAGAGATCTTAATTTTACTCTCTCAGGGTCAATCTCTACACAACCCTAGAAAATCAAGGGTACTTCTGTTGCTAAGTTCATTCTAGAAGCACATATTGCTTATTACTTGTAATATTGTGAATTTTACATAATCAAAACTATGTATAAAATTACTCTAAAATGAATTTTTTCAATTTTAATCATGTTGGGTGCTATGAGCATTTGAAGTTGATTGTTTCATCCAAAGATAGCAAGTATTTTGAGCTAGTCAATGTGCAAACCTATTAGTTTTGTATCAACTCATTCTTCTTTATGGTACAAAGTACATAGTGAAATTTATTTCACTAATAACATGCGTATAAGACTCTTAGAAAGCTCAAGGGCTAGTCTTGTGCTGGTTGGCTGGATCAAACCATCACTTGGAGCTCACTAAAAATAACATGCCTATAAGGTCTCTTTGACTCTCGAAAAGCTCAAGGGCTAGACTTGTGCTGGTTGGCTAGAACAAACTTCATCAAAGGCTAGTCTTGTGCTAGATCAAGATGGGTGATGGCTTTCCCTACATGATTCAAAAGCTTGATAGACCCAAAGTTCAACCAAATTAAGAAGACTCCCAAACAAGCTATCATAGAGTTTGTTACCAAGGTCAAGGAGGTTGCAGATTAGTTAGCATCAATTGGAGAGCTGATTGAAGAAGAGGCTATCATGAGGCATATTCTAAATGGAATTAGAAGTGATGAGCAATGGTAATCCTTCATTGCAGCTTATGATCTCATCATGGATTTACAAAAAAAACCCTATATTTTAAGATATTCCTTGGACAAGCCTTCAACTAAGAGGCCAACAATAATATGAAGGAAGGTAACTCTAATGAAGGTAATACTACAAGTGCTCTTTATGCAAATAAGAGAGACAACAGGCACAAAGGCAAGAAGAAGGAAGATGATGAAGAAGAGACTTCCTAAGACAACTATGGAAGCAAGAGCAAGTGGAAAGGGAAGACGAAAGGAGCAAAGCATGACATATCAAGAGGTCAAAATGTTCAACCTTGTGCCATCTGTGAGAACACCAACCACACAACTCAAAATGGCTCGTTCAATGGAAGGACTCAGAAAGGAGGTGGAAGAGGTGGATTTGACAACATTAGAGGCAGATATGGACACACTTCAACAAAAATATAGAAGTCACAATAGAAGGGGCTTCAACAAAATTCAGAAGATCAACCACATGAAGACTCACTACTTCAAATGAATCTGATCCACAAAGAAGGTAAAAAAGATGAACATTTTGGTAAACTGTGGGTCAAACATTTTGAAGTTCTTTATGTACCCACTATCACTAAAAACCTAATAAGTGTAGGCTAAATAGTTCAAAAATACAAAGATAAGTGACCCATTAGGGTTATAAGTGTATACAAGAGAGGGAAAAAAACCTCCTTAAGAGGAAAAAAAGTGCCCTTGTGGTCCTAGTGTGTTGACACACATCATTACCTAAATATATCAACAAATACCCCTAGGATGCAATGAACGAGGAGGTGGCATTCATGTATAAGGAACTTCCAAGCTATGTGTAATCAATCCACAGAAGGAAGTAAGCCCAAAGCTTTGTGGAAAGCTTCAAACTTCTCCCTAGGCACAACCTTTGTGAAAAGGTCTGCAATTTTCTCTTCTGTAGGGACATATGCCAAACTAATCTCTCCAGTAGAGAACATGTCCATGACATAATGATAGTGCACCTCAATGTGCTTAGTGTGATCATGGAACATAGGGTTCCTCACACTTGTCAATGTGCTCTCACTATCAAGATGGTGGTGGCAGAAGATTGACCAACACCCAAATCAGCCATAAGGAGTCTGAGCCACACACACTCAACAGTTGCTGTGAAAGCTGCCCTATACTCAGGCTCACAACTAGAAGTGGCCATAGTAGGCTGCTTCTTGCTCAACCAAGATATGAATGAGCTACCAAACATGAAGCAAAAACCACTAGTGGACACACAAGTGTCATATCAACTAGCCCAGTTAGTGTGTGAAGCTTGAGGAGGTGTGTGGTGAGACTAGTAGAATTGCACAACTCAGTAGAAGCAAGTTTGTCAGAAATGGACAAGACTTCTACTATTGAATGCGTCTCATCGACAGCTTCAAAAGGAATCCACCATTGACTATATTCTTGAACTTCTAACATAGCAACTTTGACATGGTCAACTTCATAAACTGATTACTCTCAAAATACAACCCATTTTTGCTAAATGTTTTTAGCCATAGCTTCCTTATCTTCTAATTTAAATTTTAAGTGCTTATATTCTATGAAGAAAATCTCTCTACACATCTATCTCTCATAGAATTGAACTCTATTGATTCTCACTCACATCCTTTTACATCATTAACTTATATATACATAAATTCGTACTTGTTCCATATATATTAAATGACTTCTCTATATGCTCATAAGTAATCATGACTATTTTACAAGGATTTCTACTCATAATATACATGTATGTGTAGACTAAATCTTCCTTGAACTTATTGACTTTCTTTTGATCTGTTAGTCGGCCGCCGGATTGGCATTTGTATAAAACTAAATCTTTTTAGATTCAGCACGAGCGAAAGGTTGTTACAAGATGGTTGTAGTCTTTATATAAAGCAATGAAAAGAGACGCGCGAGTGACGATTCGTGGAATCACCAGACTGTTCGTCTGGGTGATTGTCTGTGTCGTTACTGTGTGTCGAGTTCACTAATTTGGAGTATCGTGTTCCATTTCTGTGTTGTATTATCGCCACTTGTTCGGGTTGTAATTAAAGTAACGATTCGTGGAATCACCAGACTGTCCGTCTGGGTGACTGAGCTGAGCGTTGCTGTAGTGTTTGCTTCTAATTTCTGAGTATTCTGAGTATACTGTGCGTATACGTGTCTGTTGTCTATCGATATCTATTGCGGTTGTGAGTTTCTCAACATCCAGTAGTTCGTCGAGTTGTTGTCTGAGTGAGTAGTTTGCGAATCCCTAATGCGATTGTTGTGTTAATTACGCGTATCGTGGTACTCTTTCTTGGAATGTTCTGCCAGTCGTTGAAGAAGTCTATGTAGTTGTGGTAGTATTTTGGGATTCTGAGCTGTATTGTGTTGTCTTCAGTATTGAAATCTGTACTTGTGCGGTGGGATTTGGCTACAGTAATGGTTATCTCCAGTGAGTATTAGTCTTCAACACTGTGTGTCTGAAACTGTTGAGTCCTTCTGTGTTTTCGGTTTGTTGGATTGTGAGCGCTATTCGGTGAAGGTTGAACTACTGTCAAATGTTGTAGTAGTGTGTATTCGGAAAAAGGGTTCTGAGGTAATTCGGTATTACGATACTGATAGTCTGGTACAGTGTGTTCGGTAGACTCTGATAGAGTTAAATGATGAACCATAAAGATCGAGAATGAGATACCAATTCTTGATAAAATCTTGAATGTTGGTATATTGTGTTGTGAAGTAATTTTGGGAAACAATCATAGGGCCTCTGTCTTTACAGACCCCTTCCACTCCCAAGAACCCAATTCTCATTTAAATGCGCTTCTGACAGTTAGAACAAGCATTTAACACTGGCGCCGTCTGTGGGAAGGTGGCACTTAACTATCAGCAAGTGGCACCAGCATATTGCAAATCGATTGTGAAAAGTGAATGTAGATTGTAAATCGACAGTAATAGTACGCGATTAGTACAAAAGATGATACATGCCGGTTACTAGATCCGGTGAAACGTATCCGAAGAACCGACAGCCTTGGGTACCTAATTTGCTAAGGATGCCTCCAGGAGGTAGAAGCGCAGATAGGTTTAACCCAGCTACCAAGAAAGTGAAGAACCTTAGTAGTGATTCCGGCCATATTCCGGTGGCACGCACTACATTTTTGGCAAATTCCGGTGCGATTTTGGCATAGTCTGTCGAAGATATAGTAACTTCAGAATCTACCGGGACGCAGCATGAAGTTAGTTTAACACCATTAGGTCAAGATTCGAATTTGTTTACGAATAGAAACATCTTGGCCAAAGAAACCAGTGAAGGAGAAGGAGCACTTTGTTTTGGTGAAAAATCGACACCTTCCGGTGTTATTTCGGTACAAGTTACTGAGAATTCAAAGTTTTCCGTTGACGGTTTACCATTTCTTAGTGAATCTTCAGTCTAGTCACCGCTATTAGGAGTAAGCTTTCCCACATTTGACATCAAAAAGGAAGGTAGCTTGTTTGAAACTGAGATTCGAAACATTCTGAACAAGATTATCAAACAAGAAAGTGCACAGGCTGACGATATAGATTTCAACGATTCAGATATTCCACCTCGGGATACAGAAGATAGTCATAACACAACCACTAGCACGATGAGTGGGCAACAATACCAACAGCAACAACAACCTCAACAACAACATCAGCAGCAACAACAACAACAACTATGTCCACCCAGGCCGACTCCAACAGGAGTAACGTACACTAAATTCGGAGGATTCCCAGGCGATGATCTAGATGCTCATGTACGCACATTTGAGATAAGTTACGCAGTGCTCAACCATCCACCTGATCCGGCGTATAAGGCTATTGTCTTCTAGTCGACATTGGTTAATGAAGCGGCCAGATGGCTTACAGAATATGATATTAACCGTTTCGGCACCTATGAAGCAGTAAGGGATGCATTTTTGCAAAGATTCAGGCTAAAGAAGAATCCAGTCAAAATTTTCGACTACCTGCAAAACAATAGACAGAAGATAAATCAAACGGTGGAGGAATACGCCACCCTATTCAGGACTCATTTAAGGCAATTACCACCGGCACATGCCAACCTACCGGATGACGTTATAACTCAATGGTTTATCAATGGATTGACTCCGCAACTTAAACAGATTATGATCATACGCTGTGTAGGAGCTATGACACTAGATGCAATGGCTTTGCAGCTTGAAAACAAGGTTGGAGGATTTACAGAAGACTTGGAGTGGTTAAAAGCAAATAAAACTATTGCAGAAGATCCAACCAGACAGATATACTGCACCATTTGCAAAAACTCAAGGCACACTAGTGTCACTTGTGCACTTAATTAGTTGTTTTGTGCTATCTGCAACACTACCGGACACTCCACCGAAAGTTGTGCATATAATGCCAAAGTACAGGGACCAGCAACTGTCAATGCTATTATGTAGGAACCATGATAGCCAGCCAATCATTATGTACCTCCGCAAATGAGAAACAACCAGCAACAAGGCTATCGAGATTACAGAGGACAGAGAAATAATAACTACAATGCAAATCGCTGGCAGGCCGGACCAGCACAGGAAAATACTAATTTGCCACCACCTCGCTGCCATTTTTGTGGTGAATTTGGTCACATTAGAAGATTTTGTAAGGATGCAGCTGAGTATGATTAGAGGAAGAAAGAATGTCAAAACCCAATGACTAATATGGTACAAATCACACCAGTAGAAACACAAGCTGCAATAATTCAGACCCGATCCGGTAAGCAACTGCAACTAGCAGCAGAAGTATTTGAATCAGGCATACGTGAACAACAAAGGATGTATGATAAGGCCAGTCAATGGACCACCACCGAACCTCTAGTGTTTCTAGATCCTATTCCGGTGACCCAGGCCCCGTTAACCAAGGAAGGAACACAAAAACAAGATTCTAATTCAGTAGCAGGTACATCATCTTCAGCAGATACATCATCTTCAGCCGGCGCATCATCTTCAAAATCTGTGGAAAACACAATTCAATCACATAAGGCCTGGGAAATCTTATCTAAAGCATCCATTACTCTTCCTCTTGGCCAATTACTTGCACTAGTACCAGGAGTTCGACAACAATTCCAACAACAGTTCAGCCCTATACATTCTTGTATTCCAGCAACAGCGACAGTGCAACCAGAACCTGATTCTACGGTCGATCATTCGGTTCCTTTAATTAGGGTATGGTATAAAAATCATAAAATTACACAGGTACTAATTGATGGAGGGTCGAGTGTCAACATTGCTACTGCTGCACTATGTAAAAAGTTAGGATGGACCGAAGTCGAACTAGTTCAGTTCTTTGTCAGAATGGCTGACCAGTCAAGAGTCCATCCAGTAGGCCTTGTTCAGAATGTACCAATAACTTTGCAGGGTACCACGTTTAAGATGATGTAATCCTAGAATTACCGGAATCCACCCTTGATTATAATCTTCTTTTTGGCCGTCCTTGGCTGAAGCAAGCTAAGGTCATACAAGATTGGTCTGCATAGGAACTCACTTTCAAAGATAATAATCGTAAATATGTTGTAAAACTAGATGCTATACAGCCTTGCGAATTGCATGCCAGACCGTATTTTGCAGAACTAGTTCATATGTTAGATGGGTTGTCAGATGATGAAGAAGAAGAGTTTTTAAAGAATAATATTGACTTAATCTCCCTAGGAACTGTTGATCTACAATCTGTTGTAGATAATTGGAATCCCGCAGTTTGTACGGTGATGCCTGTAACAAAAGAAGATAAGAAAGAAGATACCACTGCTATAGATGACGTTGATCTACAACAACGTTTTAAGCCAGCTGACGATACAGAGAAGCCCCGACAATTTTATGTCCCAGAGGATCAATAGATCACCTATAATTTAGGAGATAAGGACCATCCGCGTCCTGTCAAGATAAGGGAAAGCCTACCGGGAGTATTTCAAGCAGACTTAATCCAGCTACTCTGAGAGTTCTCTGACGTCTTTGCATGGGATTGCAAAGATATGAAAGGTTTGGACCCGCGCATCTATCAACATAGGGTCATGCTGAAGCCGGAAGCAAAGCCAATCAAGCAACCCAACTACCGGATGAATCTGAACTATGCATCACAGGTAAAAGCAGAGCTTGATAGGCTACTCAAAGTCGAATTCATTGTACCAGTAGAGCATGCTGAATGGATCTCACCAATTGTTATTGTTCCTAAAAAGAATAAGCAACTGCAAATTTGTGTGGACTACCGGAAACTGAATGCAGCTATAGTGCCTGATCCATTTCCGCTACCTTTTCTTGACATGATGCTTGATAGAGTAGCAGGACATGAAATGTATTCATTTTTAGATGGATACAGTGGGTATAATCAAGTTAGAATGGATGAACAAGAGATACCAAAGACCGCTTTCATTACCAATTGGGGTGTTTTTGCTTGTACCGTAATGTGGTTTGGATTAAGAAATGCCCCAAGTACTTTTCAAAGGTGTATGCAGGAAATATTCTCCCCTTACCTTACCTCGTTTATGCAAGTTTATCTTGATGATTTTTCGTTATTTGGAAAAATGGTAGCACACTTGTTTCCATTTACGGTGTTGCTTTGAGAAGTGCAGAGAATACAGACTCTGTTTGAACCCAAACAAATTTGTGTTTGCGGTTCCTGTGGAAGGCTACTTGGCCACATCGTATCTGCACAAGGTATACAGGTGGATCCAGATAAAATTATAGCTATGTTAGAAGCACCTGTACCCACTACACCTAAGGAAGTAATGCGCTTTATGGGCCAGGTAAGATGGCATGGCCGACACTTACGGTGGCTTGCTCATTTGGCAATACCACTGAACCGATTGATAACCAAGACTCCTCGACAATTTGAGTGGACTCAAGAATGCCAAATTGCTTTTGATCGTCTAAAGGGATTATTAACACAGGTTCCAATCCTACAGCCTCCTGACTGGGATCGCCCATTTCATGTATTTTTTGATGCTTCAGATATAGCAATTGGGAGCATTCTAATGCAACAAATAGATAAGTGGTTTTGGCCTGTGTACTATGCCAGCCGAAGGCTTGCTCCTGCTGAGAAGAATTACTCTGTAACCAAAAGGGAATGTCTGGGTTTATATACTCAGTCAAGAAATTTAGGCATTATTTACCGAAAATTTACTTTTCATGTAGATCATGCTACACTTGTCTACCTGGTACGGCAACAACATCTAGGTGGTCGATTAGCGCGATGGGTTCTGCTTTTACAATAATTTGATTACGAAGTTATTCATCGGCCAGGCAGTTCACATGCCTTAGCAGATTTCCTTTCTCGTTTAGATTCCGGTGAAGCTCCGGTCGGTGTAGATGACACAACGCCAGCAATTTATGTTTCTGAACCAACCAATGATGAAATTGTAGACCCACCTATGCCATCTACATATTATGATCAGATATTGACATTCCTTACTGATGGATGCCTTCCCTCTCAGACTTCTCTTGCAATACGTAAGAAGATTGCAGTTTTTAGTCACCGATTTTGGTTAATTGCTGGGGAACTACACTATATGGATCACACTGGAGTTTTACTTCGTTGTATCCCTCCACACAAAGTTGATTCAATTATTACTTTGGCTCACTCAATTCCTTCCGGTGGCCATTTTGCTGCAGATTTAACACACCGAAAAATTCTTCAGAGTGGACTTTGGTGGCCTACTATGTACAGGGATGTATTGCAGTTTGTCAAAAAATGTGATAATTGTCAGAGATCTGGACAGCCGTTGTAGCGCCATTTGTTCCCTCTACAACCTGTCTTGCCATTAGAACCTTTTCAAAAGTGGGGTCTAGACTTTATCGGACCTATTACACCACCAGCAATACTCAGCAATAATCGTTATATTCTAACCTGTACAGACTATGCAACCAGATGGGCAGAAGCTTGGGCTTTAAAATCGGCCACAGTTGTTTCGGTGGCAAAGTGTCTAATGAAAGATGTCTTTCCGCGCTTTGGCTTACCTCTGGAGCTTGTTACAGATCAGGGCACTCATTTTGTTAACAATCTAATGAAAGTACTCACACATTCTTTTTAGATCACGCATAAATTCAGTTCACCATATTATCCTCGTGCAAATGGTTTGGCTGAGAGTACGAACAAGACCCTATTGAATATGCTTCGGAAACTCATTATGGAAGCACCGAAAAGATGGGACCAACTGTTACCTGTAGTCCTGTGGGCATACCGAACTACATACAAAGCAGCAACAGGATTAACCCCTTTCAAATTGGCTTATGGGTTGGAAGCCAATTTGTTGTGCCAAGTTTACATGTAGCCCTCACTCAGAAATTATTACCTGAAGAATCTCTATCATTCCGGTTGGATAAACTCAGAGAATCAGACGAGCATCGATGGGACAGTTTTTTAACTATTCAGGAAGTACAGCTAAGACAAGCCCAAACACATGATGGATATCTAAAGACTCCAGTTTTTACGATAGGAAAACTTGTACTCTTCTACAATGCCAAGTCGAATCGCTCTGCTAGCAAATTCAAGTTACGATGGTTTGGCCCCTACCGAATTTTTGAACAAGTAGGCCAGCAACTTTTCGGTTGACTACTTTGACTGGAATTCCTCTTCTAAAGGTGATAAATGGATCAAAGCTACGGCCATATCAACAAGCATCGGATCCACACTGATCCGCGGATTGGCCGCGTATTTTGCGTTTCCTTTTTTTTTCTTTTATTTCTTTTAATTTTGCGTGCTTAATAAAATAATATAAGTTTGTAAATACCCGTGTTTTGATACCTAATTATGTCAACAGCCGCCCTGCCCTTTCCAGCTACTCATACATGCACACCGAAGTTAAGAAGTTATCATCTCAACGACGAACGATGATTAGTGATTTTGATTGCTCTCCACTGCCGCGCATCTACTCTTAACCTTCTCCGTTTCACCGAAAATCGCTATTGTGCTTGCGTGATTTGTGTGACTGTGTATACCCTGTGCGTTTGCGTTTTGTGCTTGTTGTCATCGTTTGCGCCATGGAAGCTCTGGCAAACTATGCCGCTTTCCATGACGGACTCCCTACCAAGGTAGGAGAGTTTCTGCGCACCCGTGGGTTATCCAATTTCGCTGAACTGTTGTGGCATTCAGTGGAATCCCACCCATTCCTTGCCCAAATAATAGCCGCTATTGCTAAAACTATACCAACGAACAAAGTTGGCCGATCACCTCCCTACCATCCCATTATGTAATCACCTTCCAGGCTTTTGCTGATGCGTTTAGCCTCCCTCAGCAAGGTCGAGAAAATGGCCCGAATCTACCGATTGCCACCATGAATCGATTATTCACTAGGAGTTCCTCTAACGAATACGCCATCCTCTGCCGTCCTGAACCTGAGAGATCCGTGCTGCAATTCCTAGTAGCCATTCTTAACCTCCAGAAGCGAACTTATGGCATCTCTAGGCCTTTCTACTCCACTATTGATTTAGCTGCTCGAGAACCAGTCAATTTTGCATCCTACTTCTTCCATCGCATTCACAGAGAATCTGTTTTCATCATCAAACAGGTAAACAAAGGAGGAATGCCAAGGTCCAGACTACTACACATAATATCTTTCCTTTTTCCGACCATACTTGCCGCACAACCACCACCCACAGGCCCGGTCCTGCACCATGAAGAGTCCGCACAATTATTAGAAGATGATGAAGAAGACGAAGAGGAACTCAATCAACTCTTCCACCGGAAACGAATTAGAATCAGTTCCTCTGAAAGTGAAGCACAAGGTTCAGCCGAAGGAAATAAAGAAGATGACAAAGAAGAAGAGAAGCAGGACGAAGAAACTTTCCATGACACCGCAACATCTATGCAGCACAAATCATCAGTGTTGGAGAAACACTCACTAATTGGACATATATTTGAGGGTCAAAGCTTTAGAAGAAAACCACATGCCTATGTGAAGTGATAAATTCACAAGTGTATCATATTTGTAAAGTTAGTTCACTTTAGTTCTAGAAGTTTTTTAAAAATCACGAGAATACGAAAATCTATATAAGTTAGCTTGTATCAACTGACGCGGAGAGAGAGAGAGAGAAGAAGTAGGAGAAGGAGTTCATTTTATATGACTGAGTATAGTCGGGCTTCTCTGAGTGAGAAAGCATTTGTAAAACTTCTGAATTTTCATAGATATGAGAAAGAACTGAGTAAAGTTCTGTGTATGAGTCTCTCTCCATCATCTCCATGCTTGCCTATTGTGTGATGAATTCAAAAGTTCAAGTTTTCTGAGCAATTCGATGCCTGGCATCGAATCTTGGCTGATAAGTCATTGTTTTCATTCTCTGTGTATTACCTGTTGTTGAATCTTCTAAAAACATGAAGTTTGTGGAGCAACTCGATGCCTGACATCGAGTTTCAGCATAAAGTCGATGCCTGGCATCAACTTCTAGCATACAAGTGGTCTTCTTCATGTGTGTGTAAAAGAAGCTATTTTTGGTGCAGAAAAAGTGCCAAAAAAAGCTCAAAGTCGATGCCCGGCATCGACCTTGACTGAAATTCGATGCTAGGCATCGAATTTTGTATTTTTGGACACCAGGATTACTAAAACAGGAAAAAAATCCAGTTTTGGAAGGTCATACAGGGTCATCTTGGGAGGACCATAACTTGAGTTCTAGTGATCTGTTTGATGCGTATGATAGCTTGTTGGAAATCTCTACTCTTCTAGTTTTAGCCTATAAAGTTTCATGGAGAAATAATATGTGAGCTAGGAGAAAATAGCAAAATACTGAAGGTATGTCATTTCGGTGACTAGGAATTTCTGTAGAAGCAAAGTTCTCACTTTAGGCTATCATTTCTCAAAGTTTGGAGTGGCAATGAGTTAATGGTGACCATAGAGGTGTTCTAGTGTCACATTAATTCATTTCTTGTGGTGTTTCATACATCAACAAGTGGTATCAGAGCAGAAAGGTCTTGAAGATCAGAAGGCGGCAAAGGTACGAGAAGTTTTGGAAAGTTTTCCATTAAAGTTTCAAAGGTGAAGCATTTGAAGACACAAGGCATCAAAAGATTACTTCGAAGTATCCTCATACACAAAGAACTTCAAAAGTTATTATCCTTTATCCTTTAAGCTCACATGTTGCAGCAGAAGGGAAGGAGTATGGCAGATCATATCTCCATTGACAAACTGGATAGAGATAATTACCCCGCATGGGTAATGAGAATGGAAGCCTTACTTATGAGTAAGGATCTCATGGTATATGTAACACGTGAAGAAGAGAAGCCAGTATTTGAAGATGAAAGCCGACCAAAGAAAGAAGAATTTGAGCTTTAAAGCATTGGCAGAAGAAGGATGCAAGTGCAAAAGCCTACATCTACAATACAATATCTGATCATTTGCTACCACACATCAGAGGATTGGAATCATCTGAAGATATATGGAATGCATTGGAGTATCATTTCCAAAGCACTACTAAAGCACGGAAAGCAAGTCTATGGTTAGAGTTTACAACATTCAAGAAGAAGCCAAGTCAAAGTATTAGTGATTATGTCACTAAGATGAAGGATCTTGCAGATAGTCTTGGATCCATAGATGAAGATGTTGAAGATCATAGATTGATTGCTCAACTACTTGCAGGTTTGAGAGGGGATGAAAGGTGGAAACCTTTTGTCTTATCAACAGAACTTTCATTAAATCATTATGTTCCAGATTTGAACTAGTTGCTTGGTTTGATGCTCACATATGAGCAAGACTTGAAGGGAGATGGAGATAAAGGACAAAGTTCTGCAATGTACATGAAGAATAAGAAGAAAGGAGATAAAGGTAAAGCAAAGGATGAAGAAGAGTCAACTTCTCAAGTTTATTATGCAAGAGGTAAAGGCACTGGCAGAGGAAGAGCAAGAAGTTTTGGAAGAGGAAGAGGTAATCAAAATAACAACAAGAAGGCTTGCTGGATCTGTGGATTGAGTAATCATTTGGCTCATGACTGTTGGCACAACCAACAAGGATCAAACGAAAATCAAAACAACAATAGCAGAGGTCGAGGTGGAAGATATCAAAGTAATTTTCAAAGAGGTGGACAAAGTCAAAGAGGAGGCTATGGTAGAGGTGGAGGAAGAAGTTGGGGTCAGAATCAATCCTACAACACCACCTACTACAACTATGCAAATGACACACAGAATGAAAGTCATACATCATTGATGATGAACTCAATCAACACATCAAATAAAGAAGATCTAAAGGTATTTTACATTGACTCTAGATGTTCTAATCATTTGTCAGGAAACATAGAATTGATGTCAGAATTGGAAAAAGGCATTACTAGTCACACAGTTCAAATTGGTGATAATACAAGACATAGTGTACATTCAATTGGAAAAGTGAAATGCAAGAGTGGAGCAGATTTGCTAACCAATGTTTTGTATGTTCCTACAATACCTAAAAACTTGATTAGTGTGGGACAGATAGTTGAAAAAGGTTTTCAAGTCAGGTTTACAAATGAAGGAGTATTTGTTGAAGATCTAGAGAATGGATATAATCAGATTGTCTCTGGTAAGAAAGAAGGTAGACTCTTTACTTTAAGAGTGCAACGGAACATTGGTCAAGCTTTGCTCACACATGGTGAAGCAGTGATTATAGAACTTGATCTTTGGCATAAGAGATTAGGTCATTTCAATGAAAGAGGAATTAAAGCTATGGTTGCTAATCAGTCTATACTAGGATTACCAAATGTGCGAAGTCAACATATGGTTTATAAATGTGAAGCATGTCAAATGGGTAAAGCACACAGGTTACCATTTCAGAAGAAAGGATTCAAACATGATGGAGTACTTGAGCTCATTCATACAGATGTATGGGGACCAATAAAAGAAGGATCTATCAGTGGCTCAAGGTATTATGTTCTTTTCATTGATGATGCTACAAGATGGATAACATTATATGTTTTGAAGGAAAGATCAGAAGTGTTTGGAGCTTTCAAGCATTTTCATGCATATGCAGAGAGAGTCACAGGTCAAAAGCTTAAAAGACTGAGGTCCGATGGAGGGGGAGAATACTTCTCCCAAGAGTTCAATGATTATCTTTGGAATGCAGGTATTAAGAGAGAAATAACTTGCAGGTATACACCACAACAAAATGGTGTAGCAGAAAGAAGGAACAGGACTTTGGTTGAGTTTGCTAGAGCTATGCTAAAGGAGAAGAACTGTCCAAATTATCTTTGGGCTGAGGTTGTAAATACAGCCACATATCTTGTGAATAGATTACCATGTGCAGCTCTAAATGGAATGACTCCATATGCAGCTTGGTGGGGTAAGAAACCAACACTAGATCATTGTAGAGTGTTTGGATCAATTGCATATGCTTATGTGCCATCACAGCTTAGGCATAAACTTGAACCAAAGGCAGAAAAATATGTGTTCATTGGTTATGATGAAAAGCAGATGGGTTACAGATTGTGGAATCCTCTAACCAAACAATTTATTGTTTCTAGAGATGTTACATTTGATGAACAGAAAAGTTGGTATGCAGATCAAAGTCATACAGCTGAAGAATTTGAAGAAGAGGTAAGAAGATGTGAGAAAGGAAAATCAATTGTGCAGGTGAATAGAGATGAAGACTATATGCAAGCAAGTACATCCAGAAGTGGATCAACAAGAAGAAATGAAGAAGCTCCTATATTTGATGAAGAGGTGTATCTAGAAACTTATGAAGAATGTGAACCAAGAAGGTCAAGCGGGACTAGAAGACAACCAGAAAGGTATTCTTATGATACTTCTTACATAACTCAGAAGAACTATGCATATATGGTCAAAGATGATGAAGAACCCCAAAACTATGATGAAGCTAAAGGTAAGAAGCAATGGGAAGAAGCAATGAAGGAAGAGTTCAATGCACTGGAGGAGAACAAGACATGGGAACTTGTTCCTAAACCAAATGGTAAGAAAGTAATTGGAAATAAATGGGTTTAAAAAGTGAAGAAGCTTGCAGATGGAAGTATAGCCAGATACAAAGCTAGACTGGTGGTGAAAGGCTATGCCCAAACCTATGGCATAGATTATGATGAGACATTCAGTCTTGTAGCTAAGATGTCAACTATAAGGACAATCATTGCTATTGCAGCTTCAAAAGGATGGACCCTAAGTCAATTGGATATAAAAAATGCATTCTTGAATGGATACATATCAGATGAGGTATACATGGAACAACCTCAAGGGTTTATAGATTCCAGGTATCCAAATTTTGTTTGCAGGTTGAGAAGAGCATTGTATGGATTGAAGCAAGCTCCAAGAGCTTGGAACTATAGACTGGTGAAGTATCTCAATGATCTTGGATATCAAAGTTCAAAAGCAGATTCAAGTCTACTTATCAAAAGAACAGAGGAAGGTACAATCTACATTTGTATTTATGTAGATGACATTATAATCACAGGTACTTCAGATGAAGGAATCAAGGAGGTAAAGAGATTACTTGAGAAAGAGTTCAAGATCAGTGACCTAGGAAAGTTGTCATACTTTCTTGGAATGGAAGTTACTTATACAGATCATGGCATATATGTGTCACAAGAAAGGTATCTTCTGAACTTGTTGAAGAAGTTTGATATGGAAAATTGCAGAGAAGCTTCAACTCCACTTGAAGTTAATCACAAGCTTAGTAAATATGATGGTGCAGACTACAAAGATATGAGGAAGTATCAATCTCTTGTGGGTAGTTTGATTTATGCTACACTAACAAGACCTGATCTTAGTTATGCAGTGGGAGTTTTTTCACGATTCATGCATTGTCCAAAGGACCCACATTGGATTGCAGGTCAGAGAGTTCTCAGATATATCAAAGGAACTATAAAGGAAGGATTATATTATCCTTTTACATCAGATTTGAAGTTGAGAGCCTACAGTGACTCAGACTGGGCAGGTAATCAAGATGACAGAAGATCAACTCATGGTTACATGATATACATTGGTGATAAGCTTGTAAGTTGGTGTTCAAAGAAACAACATACAGTAGCATTATCATCAACTGAAGCAGAGTACAAAGGACTTGTGGAAGCAGCTAAGGAAGTCATATGGATGTAGACATTGTTCAAGAGCTTAGGCATTGATCAAGGTACACCTACAATACATGGAGATAATATGAGTTCACTTTATCTTGCAGCAAATCCAGTATTTCATGCAAGGACAAAGCACATAGAGATACAATATCATTTTCTCAGAGAAAAGGTAATGGAGAAGGAGATTGAAGTGGAGTACATTTCTACTAAAGATCAGTTAGCAGACATAATGACAAAAAGCTTGGATGGTGTGAAGACCAGCATATTCAAAAGCATGGCAGGAGTGAAAGAAAAGAAGAAGATATGAAGGAACAGAAATGTCAATTAGTGATTGAGGGGGAGCTGTTGGAGAAACACTCACTAATTGGACATATATTTGAGGGTCAAAGCTTTAGAAGAAAACCACATGCCTATGTGAAGGGATAAATTCACAAGTGTATCATATTTGTAAATTTAGTTCACTTTAGTTCTAGAAGTTTTTTAAAATCATGAGAATACAAAAATCTATATAAGTTAGCTTGTATCAACTGACGCGGAGAGAGAGAGAGAGAGAAGAAGTAGGAGAAGGAGTTCATTTTATATGACTGAGTATAGTCAGGCTTCTCTGAGTGAGAAAGCATCTGTAAAACTTCTGAGTTTTCATAGATATGAGAAAGAACTGAGTAAAGTTCTGTGTATGAGTCTCTCTCCATCATCTCCATGCTTGCCTATTGTGTGATGAATTCAAAATTTCAAGTTTTCTGAGCAATTCGATGCCTGGCATCGAATCTTGGCTGATAAGTCATTGTTTTCATTCTCTGTGTATTACCTGTTGTTGAATCTTCTAAAAACATGAAGTTTGTGGAGCAACTCGATGCCTAGCATCGAGTTTCAGCATAAAGTCGATGTCTGGCATCAACTTCTAGCATACAAGTGGTCTTCTTCATGTGTGTGTAAAAGAAGCTATTTTTGGTGCAGAAAAAGTGGCAAAAAAAGCTCAAAGTCGATGCCCGGCATCGACCTTGACTGAAATTCGATGCTGGGCATCGAATTTTTTATTTTTGGACACCAGGATTACTAAAACAGGAAAAAGTTCCAGTTTTGGAAGGTCATACAGGGTCATCTTGTGAGGACCATAACTTGAGTTCTAGAGATCCGTTTGATTCGTATGATAGCTTGTTGGAAAGCTCTACTCTTCTAGTATCAGCCTAAAAAGTTTCATGGAGAAATAATATGTGAGCTAGGAGAAATTATCAAAATACTGAAGGTATGTCATTTTGGTGACTAGGAATTTTTGTAGAAGCAAAGTTCTCACTTTAGGCTATCATTTCTCAAAGTTTGGAGTGGCAATGAGTTAATGGTGACCATAGAGGGGTTCTAGTGTCACATTAATTCATTTCTTGTGGTGTTTCATACATCAACAATCAGCACAGTCTTCTTCAGAAAGACAATAAGAACAGGAGAATCACATCTACTCTGGCACAAGCTCATCACAAGAAGCATCTCAGCAGCAATCTGAGCAGGAACAGCAAGGAGATGATTCAATCACTTCATAATCACCAATTATTGATTGGTTTGCACCAAGATCTCCACCTCAAACATTAATTGTGATTATGCCATTCTTCTTTATACCAGCCATCTCTTTAAATCTTTGTAACTTGGGTCCATCCAATTTTTGTCAGCATATCTACCACTTGCTCTTTTGTTGGGGTTTATATGACTTCAATCCCCTTCTCAAGCACCTTTTCTCTTAAGAAATGATAATGAATCTCTATGTGTTTAGTCTTGGCATGAAAAACAAGATTAGCTGCTAAATACAGTGAACTCATGTTATCTCCAAATATGATTGGAGTATTCTGATCAATTCCAAAACTCTTCAACAAGGTCTTCAACCAGATCATTTCTTTTGCAGCTTCTACCATTCCTTTATACTCAGCTTCTGTGGATGACAAAGCAAGTGTATGTTGCTTCTTTGAACACCAAGAGAGTAGTTTATCTCCAACATAACATAGGTAACCATGAATAGATCTTCTATCATCTGAATTACCTGCCCATCTGCATCACTAAACACTTTGATTATAGTGTCAGAAGTAAATCCATAATACAAACCTTCATTTAGAGTTTTTTTTTATATTTTATAGCACTCTTTGTGCTGCAATCCAATTAGTTTTCTTTGGGCAATGCATAAATTGTGATAAGACACCAATTGCATATGAAAGATCTGGTCTTGTCAAGGTAGCATAGATCAGACTACCTACCAAACTCTAATATGTCTTCATATCTTTGAACTCTTCTCCTCCATATCTGCTCAATTTGTGATTAACCTCCAAAGGTGTAGTTGAAGGCTTAAAATTTCCCACGTTAAACTTCATCAGAAGATTATTCAAATACCTTTCTTGTGTAACATATACTCCATGTTGAGTATACACAATCTCCATCCCTCGGAAATAAGAAAAATATCCCAAGTCACTTATCTTGAACTCCTTTTCCATTTGCTTCTTGAGGTCTTTGATTCCTTGAACATATGTACCTATGACAATAATATCATCAACATAAATGCAAACATAAATATACCCATTTTCACTTGCCTTTACTAGTAGACTACTATTTTCTTTTGAAGCTTGATATCCAAGCTCATTCAAGAACTTGACAAGTCTATAATTCCATGCCCTTGGGGCTTGCTTCAAGCCATATAAATCTCTCTTGATCTTACACACATAATCTAATCCTTTTGAATCCTTAAAACCCTCTACTTGGTCCATATATACATCATCTGCAATATACCCATTCAAAATGCATTCTTTACATATAATTGAGATAACTTCCAACCTTTACATGTAGCAATCGCAATTAAGGTTTTGATTGCAGTCATCTTAGCAACTAGACTATAAGTTTCATCATAATCCACTCGATGTGTTTGAGCATATTGTTTGACCAAAAATCTAGCCATGTATTTAGACACTTTACCATCTGCAAATCTTTTTGTCTTATATACCCGCTTACATCCAATTACCTTTTGATTTCTTGGTCTTGGCACCAATTCCCATGTCTCATTCTCAAGTAGAGCATCATACTCTTCTTGCATTGCTTTTTCCCATTTTTTTTTACCTTTGGCTTCATCATATGTTGATGGATCTTCATCTATCTTTACAATGTAAGCATCATCTTTCGTTGTCAAGAAAGAAGTATCATAGCTATACCTGATAGGTTGCTTTCTTTCTCTTGATGACCTTCTTGCCTCTGCACTCCTTGAGGTCTCTGCTTCATTTTGTTCTGGATCAAACCTTGGTCTATCCTCATCATTATCCTGCATTTCATTTATATAAACATCATCATCATTATCCTCTTCATATACCTTAATCTTTGACTTCCCTTTCCTTTTGATTTCTTCAAGATCTATACACACATTGTTTGGCCCTGTAAACCATGTGCTTTGCTCATCAATGTGACATCTTTTGAAACAAGAAATTGTTTTGTGGATGGATTCCACAATCTGTATCTCATCTGTCTATCATCATACCCAATAAACACATATTTCTCTGGCTTGGGTTCTAGCTTATGTCTTAATTGAGATGGAACATAAGCATATGCTAAACATCAAAATATTTTGAAATGATCAAGAGTAGGTTCCTTACCCCACCATGCTTCATAAGGAGTTATTCCATCCAAATCTTTGCAAGGTTTCCTATTCACAAGATAAGTTGTAGTGTTGATTGCTTCTACCCACATATAATTAGGACAATTCTTCTATTTCATCATTGATCTTGCAAACTCTACAAGAGTTCTATTTCTTCTTTTTACAACTCCATTTTGTTGTGGAGAGTACCTGCAAGTCACTTCTCTTTTTATACATGCATTCCATAAATAATCATCAAATTGTTTAGAGAAATATTCTCCTCCACCATCTGATCTCAACCTCTTAATCTTTTTTCTTGTAATTCTTTTTGCATAGGCATGATAATGCTTGAATGTATTGAACACTTTAGAGTTATCCTTGATTACATACAAAGTCATCCACCTTATTGTATCATCAACAATTGGCACATAATACCTAGATCCATTTATGCTTTACTCCTTCGAAGGACCCCACACATTTGTATGAACCAACTCAAGCATATTTGAATACTTATACCCTTGCTTATTATATGACTTCTTGTTAGCGTTACCCAATTGACATGCTTCACATTTTTATACCATATGTTGACCCTCAACATTTGGTAGACCAAGCATTATACCATTCTTTGGCATCTTCTTTATGCCTCTTTCATTGAAATGTCCTAGCCTTCTATGCCATAGATAAAATCCAGACATCTTTTGGCTTCCATAAGTGAATAATGCATGTCCCACATTATCTTGAACTTTGAGAGTGAATAACCTTCCTTCCTTTTTTCTTGTAACAATACTTTTATATCCCTGACTTGGATCTTGAATATAAACACCATCATTTGTAAATCTGACTTCAAATCCCTTCTCAACAATTTGCCCTACACTTATCAAATTCTTAGGGATTGTTGGAACATAAAGTACCTTGCTTAGAAGTGTGCTTCCACTCTTTGTCTTTACTCATCCAATGCTTTCAACCTTGTGTTTGGTGTTGTCTCCTGTTTGAACTGTATGTCCACTTACTCTTGCTTCCATGTCTATCATTAAGGAGATATTACCACTCAGATGATTGCTACATCTTGAGTCAATATAAAACACCATTTAATCTTCATCCATTACTTCATGTGTTGCATTCAAGATGAGCGTCAAGTCTTCCTTATGATCTGATGCATAATTATAGTAAGTGTTGTTGTAGGACTCAGTTTGGAAATTCCTTCCACCTCCTCCAGCAAACGAAGTCTTATAATCTCTACCTCTGAAGTTGCCTCTTTGATTTCTGCCTCCTCTTCCTCTCTGGCTAAAATTCTTATTGTAACTTCCACCATTTTGATTATTACACCAAAAATCATTCACCAAATCATTTGTTCTACCACAAATCCAACAAGCTTTAGCATTTTCTTTATTCTTACCTCCTCTACCTTTGCCTCTGTAATTTACCTTTCCTTTAGTAAAATTTAGCTTGACCTAAAGATCCTTCTTCATCATTTGATTGCTTGCCTTTAGCATTCTTCTTCTTGTCCTTTGAATACATTGCTTGACTAGTGCTTCTATCATTGTCTCCTTTAATGTCCTACTCAAATGTTAGCATATGTCCTAGCAATTGATTAAGATCAGGAGTAAAATGATTTAATGACAATTCTGTAGACAATATGAAAGGTTTCCACTTTTCATCTCCTCTTAGACCTGTGAGTATTTGCCTTACCAACTTGTCTTCTTCAATTTCTTCATCTACTGCTCCCAAACTATCTACAATGTCCTTCATCCTTGTAACATAATCAGATATTGACTAAGAACCTTTCTTCTTGAAAGTTGTAAACTCAGCCCGTAGTGAAGCCTTCCTTGATTTGGTTGTATTTTGAAAGTGTTCCTCCAAGGCATTCCATACATTTGTTGCACTTTCTAATCCTCTAATGTGTGGTAGAAGATAATCATTTACAACCATGTAAATGATGCTCGTAGCTTGAGCATCTCTATTCATCCAATTCTTCAAATCTACAAGTTCTTCTCTTGTTGGAATGTTTGGATCCTTAAAATCTGGTTTTTCTTCTTCTCCTGTAATGAATGACATCAAATCTTTGCTCATGAGATATGCCTCCATCCTCATGGACCATGCTAAATAGTTCTCTCTATCTAGCTTGTCAATCTGCAAGTTTTGTCCCATCTCCTGACTTCTGTGTCTGCAATTTACTAAGGTTTATGAAGATACAATGTACCTTTGATATAGAGCTTTAATCTTTCTTGATCCTTTGAACTCAAACTTTGTACTTCTTCAGGTTTTGTTCAAGACTTTAACCTTTTACTCCTTCAATTCACAAAATCTTTTATGTGTGCAACAGTCAGGATTCTCCTTGCTTCTTCTTCACCTTGATTTGACATTTTTGCTCTAATACCACTACTGGAGACCTTCAATTCTCCAAATGACTGATCTATCTTGATTTAAAACACCTCTATATCAAGAATAAACCAAAATTTATACAAACTTTTCATAAATCTTTAGAAACATTCACAAATACTTCTCTAAGTGAAGTTTCTTCAACTTGAAAAAAATATGCTTCAAAAATGAACTTCATTATCTACACATAACTCCAAATTTATTCATTCAAATGATACCTAAACACATGTGCTACCTTTGCACAACTATTATGATCCTTAGATTAAAATTATATTAGAAATTGAACTTCTAACATAGCGACTTTGACATGGTCGACTTCATAAATTGATTTCTCTCAAAATACAACCCATTTTGCTAAATTCTTTTAGCCATAGCTTCCTTATCTTCTAACTTAAGTTTTGAATGCTTACTTGTAAAAACATTTACATTGAGCACTAAGATCCAAGCAAATCTTTGAATTGTAAGATGTGCAATTCTCAAAACTTCACTTGCAGACTTCTACGCATGAATGTTCCTTCTTGTCATACACACAGTCTAAAGAAAATTAGATCATGAGACTTTGTTCATAGCTTAATCAGCTTCTAGATTAGATGTGTATAAAAGATTTCCTGATCCACATGATCAGGCTGAGAGAAATCTTTGATAGATCCGACACTATTCTATGAAGAAAATCTCTCTACACATCTATCTCTCATAGAATTGAACTCTAATGATTCTCACTCACATGTTTTTACATCATTAACTTATATATACATAAATTTGTACTTGTCCCATATGTATTAGATGACTTCTCTATATGCTCATAAGTATTCATGACTATTTTACAAGGATTTCTACTCATAATATACATGGATATGTAGACTAAATCTACCTTCAACTTCTTGACTTTCTTTTGATCTTTGATATGATTCAATCACTTCATAGTCACCAATTATTGATTGGTTTGCACCAACAAAAAAGTCATTACATTTACCTAAAACATGACAAGTTTCATGATTGGTATTGTGTGGGAGATATCATGGTATTGAGTGAGAATTTGATTACTACATGCACATAGGGGTGAAGAGGAGTGCACAAAGAGCACATTCATACACTTTTTTCAAAAAAAATCCTTCATTTGAGTGAGATAACTCCAAGTATTGTGATCGGTTGAGTTCAAGTATCCCGATACTTGAATTCCTATGTGTCATGATACCTGACAAGTATTGTGTATTGCTGATACCTATACTCCCCGTGTATCGTGATACCTAGGTATCATGTATCATCAGGTCGAGTATCATGATACCTGAGTATCGTGTATCACGAAATCCAAATCGTGTATCGTGACACTTGAGTATCATGTATCGTGGAGCTCAAGTATCTTGTATCATTTTATGTGAGGTATCATGTATCATTTTATGCCAAGTATCATGTATCATTTTGTACTCCAAGTATCATGTATCGTGGCCTTGCGAAGTATCGTGTCTCGCGAGAGACTAGTGTATCATGTATCGTGTATCGTGTATCGTGTATGGCCACTATCATTGAGTATCATGTATCATTTGGTTTCCAAGGTATCATCTATCATTACCCCTATGTATCGTGTATCATGTGTCATGACCTTGGGAAGTATCATGTATCACGGAGGGTCAAGTATCATGTATCGTGGAAACCTATAAACTACTGGAAAGCCTATTAAAGGAAAAATCAATTTGGGCCAAATAAACTCCTAGAATAAGCACAAATCAGGGAGACCCACTAACCTAACTTAGGTGATCAATGAATGAACCTATGCTCAGGACGTGTCCTAGGAAGCCGATGTAGTGTCATATCCTCAGCAGAAGTGTAATTCTACCTAATGCCAATTCCCATTACTCGGACACCTCTAGTAAGTCAGATGAAGAAGCTCAAATGACTTCTAAAGACATGAAAAGATATGTGCCCTTGGCAGGGTTCATGTCCGTAATTAAAGGAGAATATAGAATCTCTCTCAAGTATGTGAACACCAATCAGCATGAGTTGCCAATCTACATAGATGGGTTAGACAGATCAGTGGCATGAATGAAGAAAGTGAGCAAATCTAAGATTGTTCCTCGACCTACCATGGAATACGAAGGAGGATTCTACATGGATAAAAGGGGAGTAATTTATGCAGTGACAAACTGTCTTGAAGCCATAAGTGAACAACAGGAAAATGAGAACATAGATCACCCTAATGGGGAGAATAACAAAGATAGGATTTCTACACCCCGAGGTGAGTCTAAAGTGCACAAGTTTGGAGAGGTGACAAGATTCCTCAGGATGACACATTGACTGATGTGTATATGGTAGCTCCGATGGAGAAACTACTACAAGCCCCTTCATCTTGGTGGAGAGAAAGTAGCAACCCGATCACCATTTATGAGTTACAAGATCCAGAGGATCTCTCTCAAATTACCTATCTTGACAAGAATATGAGGAATTACTGGCCTCTGATAGATCTAAAAAGATTCTGATTAAGATATCAAGGCATTTTAGTGTTTCCCTCTAGAGACTAAAAAACCACCTCCCAGAACCCTCAAGGAACTTGGCAAAGCTATGCCTACCAAAACTTTGGGCATACTCAACAATAGAGCATTCCGGTAAGGACTAATGTTCAGTTTTCAATGCCAAGAGCCAATCCCAACTATCAACCTCCATCTAGTGGAGAGCTAAGAAACAGAAATCATGTTTTGGAGAGACCACCCATAGGAAGGGGAATGGGTGCTCAAGCAAGACATCCTGCCATTCCTGTTATGCCCTGACCACCAGAAATTGGTAGAAGATTACAACCAATTCAAGTGGCCAAATGTATGAGGAGCCACTATGATGGGTCTAGTGAACCTTATAACCATATAGACAAATTCAAACAAGTGATTTGTGCTGAACAAGTGGAAGATTTACTGGTTCAATATGAGTCATTCGGTTTGACTCTCACAGATACTACACTAGCCTGGTTCCAACCACTTGAACCCAATTGTTTCCTAGATATGGAAAAAGTATTTCAGGAAATGATTGAAGAATTCACGAAGACTGGCATTAAGAATAACTCTTCATCTCTCATTCACAGCTTCAAACAGTCTCCTACTAAGTCAGACCGTCTAGCAGCTAGGAGGTTTAAGCAATATGTGGATAGATGCCCCATAGAGGAAAGGCCTACACAACAGAAAATGATCTCATTATTTTTGGAAGGATTAGTCAATGGATCTCTAAGAGAAATAGTCTACGTAAAGAGATTCAAAACCTTGAATGAATGCTTGAAGGAGTGTATAGACTCGGAAGACAACCCATCAAAAGACTTGAAGATCCCCCAAACCAAGAATAAGAGTGAGGATACTTCTAGCACCATCTCTAGTTTGAATAACAATGTGGAAGAGATCGTAGACTTAGTGGCTAAGAAATTAGGTGTGCACGGACAAAAGAATTACCCCAACCCCCTGCGAAGGATGTCAATGCTTAGGACATGTGTACACTGTGGAGGGGATCATCTTTCTCATGTGTGCAATAGAGGAATTGTCCCACCATCCCCGCATGGTTATAACCGACAATCAACACAAAATCAAGCTCAGTACTACAATATTCACCAGAAATACACTAATCACAATACTAAAAATCTTCCTTACGATAGACCTGTTCAACCACCACCCTTGTCCCAACTTTTCGGAAGCAATTATTAAAGCACTTACATGAAAAATATTTTCCATCTCTGAGTCTAGAACCTTTAGTTTCTATGGTAAAAGATGTCCTGAATAGAATAGTGGACTATGCAGTTCCCACAATTACGGTTTGGTATAAAAATAAAGCCATTCCCAAGGCCCTGATTGATGGTGGTTCGAGTATTAATATTTCTTCCATAACTACATGCAGAAAGATGGGTTGGACCAGTGTTGAGCCAACCCCATTTTTTGTCTTGATGGCGCACTAGTCTTGAGTGCAGCCACTAGGCCTGATTAAAGATATCCCCATCAAAATTTCTCAGGTAATGTTTAATATTATGTTTGTAGTACTTGAACTTAAAGGGTGGAATCTAGATTATAATATACTATTGGGACGATCATGGCTAAGGAACGCTAAGGTCTGACAAAATTGGGACAAGAAGACTATCAGTTTTAGGAAAGGGCATGCTAAATTCTCGATTCCATTAGATGAAGAACAATATTGTCTTCCAGAGCATAGACCGATATTGGTAGAACCTCCTCACATGTTGGACGGATTAGAGGAAGACAAAGAGTGATATTTTCTCGAAGCCATTAAAGATCTTTTATCCTTCGGGGTTGTGGATGTAAATTCGGTCATCAATCTAGCCGGTGATAGAATGGCAGCCACTGTTTGCACAAAACCCATGGAACCAGAAGAAGGGGATATTGCAGATACAATAATGAAAGATCCCATGGAGCTGGGAAAAAATTGTGTTGAAGAGGATTCATTAGAAGTCATGAATCTCGGTAGTACGAAAGACCCAAAACCCATTCGAATTTGTGTGGATCTTGCCTCAAAATTTTGGATGGTGCTAATTTCTCTCTTGCAACAGTATACAAACGTATTTGAATGGACATATATGGATATGAAGGGTCTTGACCCAAAGTTATACCATCATCAAATTTTGCTCAAACCAAATGCTACCCCAATCATGCAGTAGTGATACAGAATGAATTCAAAATTTGCAGAGCAGGTGAAGTACAAGCTCGATAGATTAATCAAAGTTGGATATATTGTACCCATAGAGAATCTTGAATGGGTCTCTCCAATCATCAGCGTACTTGAGAAGAACAAGCAATTGTGAATTTGCATTGATTACAAAAAACTAAATGTAGCAACAATATCGGACCCTTTTCCACTATTTCTGGACAATATGTTAGATCAGGTCAAAAGTCATGAAATGTATTCTTTTCTTGATGGTTTTAGTGGATACAATCAAGTTAGGATGGTAGAAGAAGATATACCTAAAACAACCTTCATTATGAATTGGGGAGTATTTGCCTGTATTGTCATGTGGTTTGGTTTACAAAATGCATCGAGCACTTTTCAGTGCTGCATGCAACAAATCTTTGCTCCGCACCTTACATCTTTTATGCAAATTTTCTTAGATGACTTCTCAATTTTCGGCAAGATGGCCATGCATATGGAGCACTGTTGACCTAAGAACCAACTTAGGGACTTGTGGAGAAAGAGGCTATACCTCAATCCCCCTCAAGTGCATATAGTGGGGATTCACGCTTTAATTATCAATCCGATGAGTATACAAACCTAGCCGAGTGTATGAGGACATGCATTCAAATGATGATCAATGCAAATGAACTACTCAAAGAGTGCAAACAAGGTAAAGACTGATCCAAACAAGCTTCAACTGTCAGTTATGGTGTCACGATACTTGGAACAGCAGCCAACAGTAAATTGAGCTTTTATCTCAGCTCAAAACTCCAAATATAGCAAATACCATATGCATTTTGAAGCTCTCAAGAAGACGCATCCAATGGTAGTGGTTTCACTCAATTCTAACACTCCTACCTCAAGTTATGAGCAAAATACTGAGTCGCGGGAAAACCTTCCTACACTTCAGCACTTCCTACACTTCGCACACACCTTAACAGCAGCAAACAAACACTTTCATGGATAGACAACACTTCCTAACACTCTTTCCAAGCAACACACATGCACACAAGCTCACAAAGAAGAAGATACAGAGAGGAGAAGACACAAATTCGAATTTTTGTGCTCTTGATTCTCACAATGGCAAAAAGTCTTTACAAAGAGTCACAAATTGACTTATATACTTGTGCCCTAAAAATGGTCCTTTCACACAAGAGACCGGCACTTTATTCACTAAAAGACTAATTTCCTACTAATTTACATGGGTAAGTTTCTAATCTTCTGTGGGGATGCATCTAGAGGACTCCTCTAGTGCATTTACATCGGAAAATACATTACAAGAATGGTTATAATACAAAAATTGGGTGTCCAAATCGGAAAAATTTTGGGGCCCTTCTTTTTCTCTGCCTTGTGCTCTCTTTAGCTCTGCAACACTCTCCCCCTCTTTGTCTCTGTCGTCCCTTGACAGGATTTACTTCTTGTTTGTCTCTGTCATCGCACGCATCCCTTGGTCAGTTCTACCTACTGGTTAGACTGGCATTACATTTTAGAGGTCCTCTGATTTGTCCTGGTTGCACACCTCGGACCCTGCTGTATTACTTAAGCCTGTTAATTCGGGTTGCCACGCACGCCATTAGTAGACATATGAGGATGTAGCTCTTAAGCCTTGATCTGAACCTTCTATTGCTCAAGAGGTTGAAGCACCCTCATGTGGCTGTGTGCTTTTCCTTGGTGTGTGTGCCCCTGCGGGGCTTTGTGCAGATATGGGTGTTGCGCCCCTGCGAGGCTTCTTGCAGAGATATGTCTTCAAATATGATCTTTCTAGTGAAGCTTCTTTCGTTGTCTTCTTCTTTTCTTCTTCTTGCTTGATTCTCCCTCAACACTGCCCCCCTCCTGGACTCTGTCGTCCCCGACAGGCTTTGACGAGCGACGGGCATGTGTTCTATATATTTTCTGCTCTATTTCATTAAGCAAATTGGCTTCACGTATCATTAATTGTTTCCATTGTTCTGCCTTCACACCGTCATTGGGTGGCTATCTATGGTGCGCGAAGAAGCTCAGTTCGTATGCCACTAATCTGGCATTCAAATTAGAGGACATCTTTAAAAAGACTTCTGAATCAATTTCAAAAAATCCGGTAAAAAACGCTTCTTCGAACGTTTGCATATATGTGCTTGGCAAAAACATAAGCCTTGAATAATAGGCCATTATTGTAGGTCGGCTAGGCATAACAAACAGATAAAAAATGAGTATGTATGTTCCCTGATTAATACCAATGAAATTCAAAAATGTGTAGGCCGCATGTTTGAAAACCTTCAATACCGTAAGTATCATGCTGAGTATTTTATTTGTCATCTTTACAGTTAAATCGGGTACTGTCACATAATTTTGCAGCCAAAATCCGATGGTCTTGACCATATACTCTTCTGTAGGTAGATAATTATGTGGCGGACTTGGAAGCATAGGATAATTTAGCCACTGTTTATTTATGGTACCATTTCTTTGCATGTCCAAAAATTCTCTAGTATCTCTTCAGCGTGGTATAGGACAAAATGAAGGGTTTACCTGTAGGAAATACGGCGCTGCTTGCCAATGCACCCGTAATGTAGGATGTTTCTCCAAAAACTTCCTTCTCCAAACCGGTTGTGCAGCTTCGAACTCTTCCTGAGTGTAATTGAACGCGTCATGTTTGAAGTTTAGCTACTCATCTGGACTTTTCTTTATAATCTTCTTTATATATTGTCTTGTTTTCTCTTTCAATAATCCGTACGGAATGTTGAAAGGCTTCATTATCTTTTCCAAGTCTTTACCTCTAATCTTTGCTTCTTTCATTACTTTGATTACTTCATTTTCAAAATTTTTTGTCAATCGGGACACCACTAGTGCCCGTTCCTTCTGACTTATTTCTGCAGTGTATGGCATTGGATGATCATCATGTCTATCCGCCATCTGCTCATGTATTGGAGAATGATAAATCGGGGGAGATAGAGGACGTACCTCTACCTCGTCAGTAGGAGTTTCCTTAGTTGGCTCTACTGGTGTCCCGATCGTTGCGCTTTGTTTGACTTGGATTTCTAATTGCGCTATACGTTCAGTTTTCTCTTTACTTTCCTGCATGGCTGCTCTGAGTGCTTCTTTGGCCGCAAGCAATTCATTTCCAATTTTTGCTACGTGATCCATATTTTCACTGTAGCTTGCTGCAAGTTTCCCATGTGCTGTATTCAACTGCTTTTTTAGTTCATTTGTTTCTTGAACGTACTTACGTTCCCATTCTTCTCTCAATTCTTGCTCTTGTCTCAGCAAATCTGCGTATTGTGCCACCTGATCTCTTAATTCTTTCTCTTTAGTTTCGGATATCTCCTGTTGTTCAATAGGTTGATCATATAATAATGACTTCATCAGTTCTTTATTTCTATTGCGTAAGTTGTCATTCTCTTCCATGTACACCTTTAATTGTTTCTCGAGTAAAGTGCCTCTAGCTTTCATTCTCTCTTTGTCAACCTCGCTAGCTTCATATACTTTTTGTAGGTTTGCGAGCTGTGCCTGGAGTTGGTGATGCTGGTTCATCAATGTATCACATTGTGTTTTTACCTCGAGCAACTCCATTTCTTTGGTTGCTATTTCTTTCTGGTCCTGGATGAGTTGTGATGATAATTGTTCACTCATGATTTGGAATTGACTCTTTTCCCTCATGGCCTTATCATAATTTGCATCTATATCCATCATCTGTTGTTGTGTATCCATGTCCGTTTGGATCATTTGTTTTTACAACCGGCTTTAACTGAGTAACATCCACATTTAACCAGGTCTTAGGAATATTTGGTTCTGCTCCTGTTGTCACATCTTTTCCTTGTGCTATGTGTAATGTAGTGTCATGGGGCTGCCTCCATGTGATTGATTTTGCCTTGAGGTGTGTCATCTGGCACCTCCAATACAATTGGCTCTTTGTTTTGTAATATGTCTGAGTCCGCATGTACTGGAGTTTGTATTTCCTCTTTGATAGATGGTTTTGCATATGTAACAGTTGTTGGAGCTTCTTTGATGCTGATTTTTGTTGTATCATTTAATTGAATGACATGTTCAGGTTCAATGGAATCTTCTATATTCTTCGCCTTTTCCTATTGGTTGTCTGGCGTAACTTTGATTTGCTTAAGCTCCGTCCATTCTTCCTCGTGAGTCTCTGTCCGTATGTCAGTGTCCAAAGTGTCTTTCTCAGGACTAGATTCTTCATTGGAGATTGAATCATCTAAGCCCAGTGCTTTGTATCTGGCAGCTTGTTCTGGGGTCTTTTCTTTACTCCGGTGTTTCTTTTCTTGACTTGCTTGTCTGTAGTGATGACCTTGAACATTTAGATTCACCTGCCCTTGCATGTACTGATGTGTCTCTTCTAGGGCAGCGGAGAGATCTCTCTTGGTGATTGGCATTTGGACTATAGGAATCTTTGGTAAACTGTGTGTCCGCTTTGATTGGGGTGTAGCCTGGGCTTCCTCCTCTTTGAGGCGCTTTGTACCCCTCATGGGTTTCTGTGAACTAGTTCCTGCTTCTTCAACAGCGATAGCTCCTTTATTTTTCTTGGGGACCGTAGCGGATTTGGCATATTGCGCTAACCCCTCTGAGGTTGGCATCTCACGTAGGTAGTTTTTCATCTCAAGAGCCTCATATATAAGTAAGGTTAACGCAGAACTGCCATTTAGAAACTTCTTCTGACCCCATTTCTTCTTGGCTTCAAATAATCGTTCTTGGACATAAGGAGTCATATTCACTTTGTTTCCAACTTGTTTCATTGCATGAGATAGTAGTTGTACAACAATCTTTTGCAGGGCTATGTATCTATGCATACTCGGGAAACAAAAGTGTTGATGCACTAAGCGGACAGCATCTTCAATATCTGTTCTGTTAATATCCAAAAAGGATCTCTTTTTTGGGTCATGGCATTCCTCCTTGACGTTAGTGATTCCTTCTTGATTCCATCCAAAAGCTTTGTTGATTAACTCATGAGTGAATTGAATTGTTCTCCAAGTACCCACTTTGTTCAGTACTCTTGCTTCAGGGACTGATATCTTCGTCGCTGCAGGCTGTAGTGTGTTCATCACTTGTGTACATCTTTGAAAATCTGGTAGATAGATAGGTACTCTCAGAAAGGCATCTATCCCTACTTGTGTCCAGACATCCACCATGCGGGGTAATCCTTGTATAATAGTCTTGAAGTCTTGCGACATAATAGGGAAGTAGTGATCCCTATCCATGATCTTTATGGTTGCCATGAAAATAAGGTCCGACACTGGTTGGTCATCAAGAAACCAATGGCCTCTTGCTTTCGTTATTGATTCCAATGGAAGAAGTTGCACCTCTTCCTCTTGCGTAGCTTCAGAATTGGGAGATGCCATCTGCACTCAATTGATGGCAGTAATTAGTCACCGAATAGTATTTAGAATCATCCTTCATTTATCCTTTATTAGATTGGCAATTCTCCGCGTGAATGGTGTCGTCCCTTTCCCGTGGGTGTGAGAAAGGTAATACATGGATTTGTCCATATTTTAGGTATTTTTATATTTTCTTCTGAAAAGAAAAACAGAAAAGTTAGGTCATAGCCGAAGCGGTTATTACTTTTTGAGTGATTTTCTTAATGTATGTACAAGTGCTCTCCTATTTCCCAAGAGGAAAATGTGCTCGACTATCTTGAAATAGAAGAAAGATGTGTCAAATGCTTGGCCTTGTAATGTGGCCCTATCATGCATACTTTGGACTCTGGTAACTCTAGATGTGTGCAACTTGAGGTATTTGTTTGATGCATGCAGCTTGTCGTGCTTTTCGGCATCCAAATCTGATTCATTCTGTTGGGACAAATTGTATTTTCACCATTTTTGATGAAGGTGGGTCTTCTCATGTTGTACATCTGCTTCTGCTGAGGTTTGAACCTTGGAATAATCTTTGATGTAAATGTATACTTCTTCTCTGTCCTGCAGCTGTTCATCTTTGATTGTCTTGCCTTTGGAGCACACTGATTATTCTTGAGCCTTGACTCTTCCTTCCTAATGATTGTCCTTTGAGCGCATGCCTTGGGAATCCATATTTGTGTTAGGTCTGACTGGGCGGCTATTACTCTCTTTGGAATCCATATCCTAGCAATTCGTTGTTGATCTTGGTGTTCAAAATGATTTGCCTTCTTGTTTGATTGGTCGTTCTGATGTCGAAGATGTTCCTGTTGTTGAAGATATGCATCCCTTTGATCCTTTCTTATCCAAGCTTGTTTGGTGTACGGAATGGGATATAGGCTAATAGGTATAGACTTGGGATGATCCTTGGAATTAGTTTCTCTTGCGCTTGGTTCTCCAATGGGGCTGTTTTCAGGTGAACTGACACTCTGGTGACTTGCTAAATTAGAAGATGGGATGCAAGCAGGATTTTTTGTCTCCTCACAAGAAATACTAGAGGAAGATGTTTCCACAGTGCTGGGGAACATACATTCATCATCATGTTTATGAGAGTGAGCTCTCGGATCTATTTCTTTGATTTTGATGGGTCGTTCGCCTAGCATACTGAATACCTCTCGATGTCCTATCTTTGTTGAGATGTATCCTAAGGCCAATTGAATGGTCACTTCATATTCGTATATCCAATCTTGACCTAACACTACATCTTCAAGTAAATCCTGATCATGACACACTAATAGCTTATGTTCCATAGTGTTGTTGCCAAGATGTAGAGGTAAGGTGATTTCACATATACATTGAGTAATTGTTCCTCCTATTCCTATCAACCGTGCCATCGATGGACGTAATTCCTCCTTGAGTTTCTGAGTCACAGAAAGTTTGATACAGCTTATGGCGGCTTCTGTGTCAATGAGAGCATCCACTAAGTGGTACTCCGTTTTACCCGCTCCCAAATTCAAATATGGTTGTGTTCTCTATTGACCTAGGTTTTCAGTGGCTCTAAAATTAGCCATTGGGATGAGTTCCTCTCCTAGTCGATATATCTCATCTCTCTCTCTCATCCACTCTTTTCGTTTCTTGATTCGTTCTAGTGCTTCCTGTCTCGCTTTTTCTCGTATCCTTTCCTCCTCGATGCGTCTATTCTTGCACTTGATTAATCGTGACATTGTTTCTTCAGTCAATGGTTCTAGATATTTTTTCACTCGACATCCACTGATATAGTTTGGTAATACTTCTCCATCTAGGGTTGCTAAGCTGATGGCTCCGCTAGTGGATATGCGATTGATGATTAATGGGCCATATCCTCTCTTCTGCAACTTCTTAGCGTGTTGTTTCAAGGTATATACCAAAAGTAAATCTCCTTCCTTCAAATTTTTATCTTTAATGTGAGCATCAAAGTAGGCTTTCTGTCGTCGTTTAGCAGCATAAATGCCTGCTACTGCTTGTAACCTAGTTTCGTGAAGCTTTTCTATTTGATCCAATTGAGCTGATAGTTCATGTCCCGTCCACTCGTAAGTGGTTGCTACTTTGAGAGTGGGAATTAAGAAATCAATTGGCAAAATAGCATTTTGTCCATACACTAGGTTAAAAGGAGTAGTTCCTATTGCTATTTTGTAGGCTACTCGAAATTCCCATAAACCATGATGTAATTGCTTATCCCAATCAGATCTTCCAGTGTTAACAGTTTTTGTGAGAACAGTACACAAGATTTTATTTGAGCTTTCAGCTTGTCCATTGGCTTGTGGGTGATAAGGGGCTGATTTCTTATGAATCACTAAAAATTCATTTAATAAGGCTTCTATCACTTCATTCACGAAATGCGTGCCTCTATCACTCACAATTTCTATCGGCAATCCAAATCTAGTGAACACGTTCTCGAAAAGAAACTTGGCTATAGTTCTTGCGTCATTTTTCTTGGTTGCTTTGGCTTCTACCCATTTGGTCAGATAGTCTGTGGCTACAATTATATAATCGGCGTGGGATCCTTTAGCTAGGGGGCTAATAGGTCCTATGAAGTCTATTCCCCATTTAGTGAAAGCTCTGGCACTCATCATGGGTTTCAGTGGCATCTCATCTCTTCTAATTGGATATTTCGTGCGTTGACAAGTATCACATCGTTGCACATATGTAGTTGCATCTTGATGTAAGGTTGGCCACCACATTCCAGCAAAGAGAATTATTTTTGTTGTTTTATCTGCAGAGAAATGTCCTCCTGCAGCTCCTGTATGTGCCATCTCTAGAACAGCAAGATACTCATCTTCATGAATGCACAATCGTAATTGATTATCTCTCCCTCGCTTGAAAAGTTGTTTTCCTACAATAGCATAATCCTTGCTATGTTCTACAAGTGCACGTTTCCTTGCTAAAGTGGCTCCTTCTGGGTATTCTTGGGTCTTCAAGAGCTTTACCAGAGGCATGCTCCATCTTGGTGCTACGGTGGAGTAGCATAGGGTGGAGTTCTCTTCTAGATTCCGTTCCTGACAGGTTGGGCAGGCTAATACATAGTTATGTGCATCCCTCTGCATGGTTGGCCAATATATGCCGAATCTCCTTAGTGCTTGCCATGTTCCGTTCGCATTTAGATGAGTTTTCCATTGATTTACATGTGCTTTCTGAAGCCACATTTCCTGTTCCTCTTCTTCTACACATCTCAAGAGTAATCCACTTGAATCTTGGTGATACAAACTTCCAGCAATGATATGAAGGTTTTTAGTCTTCCATAGGTCTTGAATTCGGTTTGGTGTGATCCCATCTTTAGGTCCATGCGTGAGTATAGGGATCAACTTTTCTGCCCATTGGGGACATACTTCTAGGTTAAAAGGGTACGTATCTGGAAGATCATCGGGTACTCCAATGGGTGGTTCTCCATGTGTCATTCTCGATAAGCGATCTGCTCTTATGTGGGTGTTTCCTTTCTTGACTACTACCTCAAAATCAAATTCCATTAGCAATAAAAACCATCGTACTAGTCTTCCTGTATAGCAAGGTTTATTGACTAAGTACAGTAGGGCTTGATGATCAATGAAGAATTTGAATTTGTTTGCCAACAGGTAATGTCTGAACTTTTTCACTGCGTACACCATCCCTAGGCCTTCTCTCTCAATTGTGGTATAATTGCGCTCTGCTTGATTTAATTGTCTACTGGCATAGGCTATATGGTGGTCTAGCTTTCCTGTATCTGCAGGTTGAGCTAAGATGCAACCAATGGCAAACTTGGATGCATCCACATGAATGTGAAATGGCTTATTCCAATTAGGTACTCAAAGGATTGGGGTTGAACTCAATCGACTCTTTAATTCATTAAAGGCTTTTTCACATTCCTCGGTCCAGTTAAACTGTGTCAATAATGCATAAAGAGGTCTAGCAATTATGGCATACATATGTATAAATCTTCGGTAGTAACTGCAATGTCCCATAAATGCTTGTACTTTTTTAGCAGTCAGTCTCGGCAAATCCAGAATTACTTTAATTTTGTCTTCATCTGTTGAGATTCCATTTTTAGAGACAATATGTCCCAATATCTTTCCTTGGCGAACCATGAAGACACATTTTTTTGGGTTGAGGCATACTCTATATTGTCGACATTTGGCAAAGATCTTTCCTAATTCAGGGATATGCTCTGATCATATAGCTGAATAAGTACATAGATCATCCACGTATACCTCCATACTCTTTCTCAGGAATTCCTTGAATACATGACACATCAATCTTTGGAAGGTGGCTGGGGCATTAGTCAGACCAAAAGGCATGACTCTGAAGGCGTATACTCCCCAATCAGTTGCAAAAGCTGTTTTGTGTTGGTCCTCAGGAGCAATGGCTACCTGATTATACCCTGAAAAGCCGTCCAAAAAACTATACACTTCCTTCCGTGCCACTCTTTCCAAAAGATGATCCGTAATGGGTAATGGGTAACTATCCCTTATGGTCGCAGCATTTACTTTCTTCAGATTTATGCATACTCTTAACTTGCCATTCTTTTTCGGTACAACCACCAAAGGCGACACCCATTCCGTGTGTTCGATCTCATAAATGAACCCAGCATCTAACAACTTATCTATCTCTTCCTTTATCTTTGCTGAGTACACATCATTGTATGTATACGGTCTTTGTTTAGAAGGTTTGGCTTCGGATGTCATAGGGATTCTATGAGCACATATAGAATGATCTACTCCTTTCAAATCCTTATATGTCCAGGCAAAGACATCCCTGTATTCTCTTATGAGTCGTATTAATTCTTGTTCTTCCTCCATAGAGACATCCTGTCCTATAAAAGTACATTGTTCCTCTCCTTCTTCTAAGGTCACTACTATTTTCTTAGTCTGTTCTTTGTTGTCATATGCTATTCCTGGCTGTGCTTCTCGTTTCGGCATTTGAATAGCTATTTTTCTCTCTTCTACTTCATATTTTTTGAAGTGGGCCGGTACTTCAAACTGATCTTGTGGCTTGTTTTCTTCACCTTCTGGTTCTTTATCTAACTCAAGCTCTTCTTCGTGTGTAAGTTCCTATCTATTTTCGTTAGCTGTGACCCTTATGTGTTGACTTTCATCTTCCAGTTCCATTGGTTCTTGCTCCATCTCAATACTCTCATAGTCCTCCTTCCATTTTTTCTCTATCACTTCTCCTTCTTCAGCCTCCTAAAGGACTACCACATATAAACTAACGTCATATCCTTCCTCGTCAATGCATTCATTCATATGTTGTGAATTGACTGATCGTCTTCCTCCTTATGAATTTGATTCCATTGTAAGGGGGGAACATCTTGATATGTATATGTGTGGAGATTTATTCTCGTGGTGGTTCCTTCATGCTGTAGATATACAACATCTTTTCCCCAATCTTGCACAACCTTTAGCTGTCTCATGAAAGGTCTCCCAAGTATCATTTCATAATTGCTCGCCCTTTCAAATTGACATATTGCTAAGGTGTGTTCAAATTCAACCCCGCATGTGGTAAAAACTACTCGTTCCAATAATCCCAAGGGTCGTTCAGTGTGTCCGTCTGCCATTTGTATTTTCATACGCGTTGGTCTTAAAGCTGGTTTTCCCCATTTCTCCCAGATTTCTATTGTAGCAATGCCTACACCAGCTCCGGAATCTAAGATGGCTTTCGTGGTATAACCCCTATAGGTAATTGGAAGGCAAGTGTTTCCTTCATCTCCCTCACTAAAATCTCCAACCTTATCAACTGGGATTTTTACTGTGTTCACTTCATCAGCCATTTCCTTTTCTTCCGCCTTAATCTCCAATTGATTGGTCAGTTTCTCCTTCAAATGTGGTTTGATCTTCAATAGTTCTTCCAATGTCAGGGTACAAGGGATTTTTACCTTTTTGAGATGTTGTATGATATCCGATGTTTGGACTGATGGATTCAGTTCTTTTTTCCTTATTGAGGGAATGCAATATAACTCCAAATTATGTTCGTACTCTCCTGTGTAATTTGGCAAAGCCTTTACTCCGTCATCTCCTTTGTCACTTGGATCCATTGACAAGATTCCTTCTGAATTTAATTCAGGTATTGAACCCTCTATTCCATCTTCTGCTTCTAGTTCTACAAAGGGTGGTTCAATTCCTTCCACTTTCTTCCATCTGTCTTCTTGGACTCTTGCCCACAAATCTTTAGGCCATTCTCCTTCTACTTCGGGAACAATGGAACCTTCCCTTTTATCCTCACAATAATTTCCATTATGTGTCTTACTTGCTTCGGGTTTCTCTGGATCCTTAGCAGTGGCACACTCTTGGAATTCTTTTTTAGAAATTCGTGAACTCGGTAATGGAAGAACAGGTTTTTCTAAAGTTTGTTGAGCTACTTCAATTAGTTTTTTGCATATCTCTAACCTTTCTTTCTCTAGGTCACCTCTAGGATATTCTCTTTCATGCTGTTCGATGGGGGGTCCTGCTCTTATTCGTGCCTTGTAAGCCTGAATCCACATGGCTAACTCTTCCGGCATGGGATCTACTAAGACCGATCCTATCTCATCCTTTTTATGCCTTTCGTTCTTATTTCCTTCTTCCAGATTCATTTTTTCTCTTTGAGTTTGTTCATTCTTTTCCTTTTCCTTCTTTTGTTGTAGTTTCTTTTCCTTTATTCTATCTCTTCGGATCTTCCATCTTTGTGTTCGTTTGCTTACTACACTTTTCTCAGGCTCTTCCAAATCTTCAACGGTTTGAGGTGCAGGTGTGTTCATATCTCGGTCACTTTGATTATGTTCTTCAGGTTTTTCTGGGGTCTCTCTAGCTTTTGCTCTTGTTATCGCCTTCAATGGCACAGTGTATTCCTTATCACTCCCTGATGATTCTATTACTTCTATCACATTGATTTGCACATTGGAGGTAACCTTGTTGGGATTCTTGGGGCAATCTCTGAAAAGATGTTCCTTACCACAATCACTACAGTAGCCTTCCCAGACTCGTTGTGGTGGTGGTGGGTTTGGCAATGTACATTCTCTGATATAGTGATCACCTCCACATCTATAGCATGGTCCTCTAGGCACAGGCGGCCTGTTCATGGGTCGGAGTGGTATGGTTGCTCTCGGAGTTGTGTACATCATTGGCACATAATCCTGCTCATATCCATAAGAAGTATCTTGTGGTTCCAAGTCATAGGCATATGGTTCGTACGTTTGTCCATATTCTATCATAGAGCTCTCATAAGAGGGATAGCCTCCTTGACCCGAGTCATAAGATGAGTCATATGATTCATTACTAATCAAAGGTGTGGCTGGTACTATTGCTCTCTCTAGGTTTTCTTCAGGACGAGCTATTTTTACTGAGACAACATTCTGAGGATGGGGTGGTTGTTGTCCTAGTACTGGTTGTGGTTGAGTGTATCCTTGATAAGCATATGTTCGTGGTACAGGTGCCTGCTGCTGATAAGTGGGGTATCTCAATGCTTCACCTCCTTGCTCTCTCTGAGGGTATCCATAAGGTCTCACATATGGCTGTACTTGTCTCGATTGCCTATTGTAAGGGCAATTTTCTGTATTGTGATTTGTATATTTTTGTTCTATGTTGCAATATTGTAGAGGTCCTGGGACAGTTGGTCTATTGTAAGCATAAGCAAGTGGTGGGACTACTCCCCTAGTGCACAAATGAGAGGGATGATCACCACCGCACTGCATACATCTTCTAAGCATGGGCACTCTTATAGGGTTATTGGGGTAGTTCCTCTGTCCTTAAACGTTCAATTTCTTTGCTACTAAGTCGGCTATTTCCTCTACATTGTTTTTAGGGTTCGATGTGCTACTAGCTAAATCTTCACTCTTCAAGCTACCTTGAGGTATTTTCAGGTCTTCTGCTAGGTTTTCTTCTAGGTCTATACATTCTTTCATACACTCTTGCAAGGTTTGAACTCTTTTCACGTATACCAGAGATCTTAATGATCCATTCAATAATCCTTCCAGAAATAATGATACCATTTTGTTCTGGGTAGGTCTCTCTTCCACTGGGCACCTATCCACATACTGCTTGAATCTTCTTGCTGCCAATCTCACTGATTCCGTAGGGGCTTGCTTGACGTTGTGAATCAATGAAGACGAGTTGTTTTTAATTCCAGACTTGGTAAATTCCTCAATCATTTCTTGATAGACTTGTTCCATGTTTTGAAAATCATTAGGATCTAATGGCTGGAACCAAGCTAAAGCTGTGTCTGTCAAAGTTAGACCAAAAGATTCATATTGGATTAAAAAATATTCCACTTGTTCGGCTCTAATTACTTGCTTAAATTCAGCTATGTGATTGTAAGGTTCACTAGAGCCATCATAGTGGTTTCTCATGCATTTGACCACTTGAATTGGCCTTAATCTTCTTCCTCCTTCAGGCGGTCTAGGCATCACAGGGAAAATGGGTCTCCCTATCGGTATACCTCGTCCTCTTGCTACATGTGGTCTGACTGGGGCAGGAACTCCATGTCTTGGGTCAACAGGTGGTTGAGGCCGGTAATTAGGGTTATTTGCATGCATTGCAAACTGCACATGTGGTCTGACCAGGATTTGTGTTTGTTGGGTTTGTTGTGTTTGTCCTGACTGCTGATATGAGTCATTCTGAGATGTTCCAAGTGGGTTTCGTGAAGTAGTGGCCTGATCCCTAGGGGGAAACACGGGAATATTCTGATATTTCAACCCTTGGGTTCTTCCGGATCTCAAGTTCATCCACTTAAAAGCTCTGATCAACCCTTGCTAACCTCTATCTTCTAGAATTCTTCACTATGGATCAGAATTCTAGAAAAATTTTGCTGGGAATTGAATGAAAAAGAAAATTTCAAGTCACAATACTTGACTCTAACGTTTCACGATACACGATCTTTGGCCAAAAAGAATACACGATACTTCAAGAAAACGATACTCGATACTTCAGAAGAAACGATACACGATACTTGATCTGGCACCACGATACTCGATACTTGGTCAGGAGTAACAATACACGATATTTGAATTCCCACGATACTCGATACCTGAGTTAAACGATACTCGATACTTCAGTGAACACGATACACGATACTTGGCTAAACATGATACTTGGACAACCACGATACACGATCTGTGACAAGTATCACGATCGGTGAATGCACGATACACGAGGGCACGATACTCGATACTTCCAAAGACGATACTCAATACACGATACTTGGTGAAGTATCGCGATCAAAGAACACGATACACGATATACGATCTCTGGCAAATATCGCGATCGATAGAACATGATACACGATATACGATCTCTGGCAAATATCACGATCGATAGAACACGATACACGATATACGATCTCTGGCAAATATCGCGATCGATAGAACACGATACACGATACTCGGAGAGACACGATACTCGATACACAATCTCAAGGAAGTATCGCGATACTCAACCACAGGAGATCACGATACCTATCAGGTATCGCAATATTCGACCGCGGGAGAACACGATACTTGACCCTTTTTCAAATTTTTTGCTAGATTTTTTTGGGTTTTGAATGTATACAGATGTTTTCGAGGTTCTTCTACCCTCTCCTCACTCTCTGTATCACACAACATGCACCTTCTACCCCCTATAAATCCTCCACGATACCTAACGTAGATCGTTTTTCTCTGGAAACTTGATTTAACATGTAAGTAATCACAACAAAACAGTAATGTGCTCACCTTGGAAACTTTTCCAACTCTTTTATCACTCCCCCTTGCTCTGCGCAGCTCCCAATCTCCTCTCTCACTGAAAACGATACTCGCTGAAATCTGCTCACGATACTTGCTCAAGAACAAATGACTTGGACAACTCGATTTTTGGCTTTTATACTTTAGAACTTTCCTACTCACTAAAAAATCAAAGGAACAAAGACTGAAAAGCTACTCTACTTACTCAACCTACTCCCTTACTCCTCCTACTCTTACTCACTCCACTCACTTCCTAAACTAATAACTCACTACACACACTCCAAGAATGAGAAGTAGTAAGTGCTGCTGAAAGTGACTTACCAAAGAAGAGAAAATCATTACCCCACCTCTTGCTTCAATGCAAAAAGCTACTTACCATCACACGAATGCCTCGGTTTGATTCGACACTCCCCAGCAACGGCGCCAAAAAACATGTTGACCTAAGAACCAACTTAGGGACTTGTGGAGAAAGAGACTATACCTCAATCCCCCTCAAGTGCATACAGTGGGGATTCACGCTTTAATTATCAATCCGATGAGTATACAAACCTAGCCGAGTGTATGAGGACATGCATTCAAATGATGATCAATGCAAATGAACTACTCAAAGAGTGCAAACAAGGTAAAGACTGATCCAAACAAGCTTCAACTGTCAGTTATGGTGTCACGATACTTGGAACAACAGTCAACAGTAAGTTGAGCTTTTCTCTCAGCTCCGAACTCCAAATATAGCAAATAGCATATGCATTTCGAAGCTCTCGAGAAGCTGCATTCAATGGCAGTGGTTTCACTCAATTCTAACACTCCTACCTCATGTTATGAGCAAAATACTGAGTCTCGGGAAAACCTTCCTACACTTCAGCACTTCCTACACTTTGCACACACCTTAACAATAGCAAACAAACACTTTCATGGATAGACAACACTTCCTAACACTCTTTCCAAGCAACACACATGCACACAAGCTCACAAAGAAGAAGATACAGAGAGGAGAAGACACAAATTCGAATTTTTGTGCTCTTGATTCTCACAATGGCAAAAAGTCTTTACAAAGAGTCACAAATTGACTTATATACTTGTGCCCTAAAAATGGTCCTTTCACACAAGAGACTGGCACTTTATTCACTAAAAGACTAATTTCCTACTAATTTACATGGGTAAGTTTCTAATCTTCTGTGGGGATGCATCTAGAGAACTCCTCTAGTGCATTTACATCAGAAAATATATTACAAGAATGGTTAAAATACAAAAATTGGGTGTCCAAATCGGAAAAATTTTGGGGCCCTTCTTTTTCTCTGCCTTGTGCTCTCTTTAGCTCTGCAACAAGCACTTACGTGCATGCTTTGATTTCTGTAGAAAGGTACATCTCTACCTTAATCCTAACAAATCCACCTTTGCAGTCAAATGCGAAAAATTATTGGGGCACATTACTGTTGGTGCAAGGCAATCAACAAGTGAAGTTTTGATGAAGAATTGAAGCCAAGGACTGAAGAAAAGATCAAGTTATGAAGCATGAAGGAAGTGCATATCCAGAAGATGAAGATGTGTACACATATGTACATTAATCTAGAGTTAGCTCACTTATACTTTTGATTAGTTATGAGCTTGTAAATATTTGACTATATATACAAGGAAAAATGTCGGGGCAAATATGAGAGAGTGTGTAAGAACAAGATTTGAGGAGAATTAAATGTCGTTAGACACTTTAGAAGTGAGTAAGATCTCTCTCATCACTCAGATGTAAATTTTTCAGAAATGAAGAAATGTTGTGCCCGATCTTTCTGAGTATTCTCCTTTTGTGCTTGATCATTTCAAAAATCCTTTTGTAGGTGTCTAGTTCCATAGTTAATGAGTCTATGGTTATAGTTTGAGAGCCTAATTGTAAACAGGCTGTGAGAATTATGAGTAGGAACATTCATATGTGAGAAAGTGTCAAGTGTCTTCTAAAACAGGCGCAATTCTGATAGTCAAAGAAATGGTCAATTCTCAGTGCACAATATAAAGTTTTGCACAAATGAGGACTCAAAATCTAAGTTGGAAGGTAAGCCATCTATGGCTAAAATCATTTGCATAAACGGGTTCTAGATTGAGAGAACCAAGCTTTAGAAGTTGCATGTGTCAAAGTCGACTGTAAAGAACTATAGTTTTAGACATAGGTGACTTGTTTAGATCATTTCTCAAGATCTACTAAGTCTTTTGGAATGATTTAACTTGAAGGAGGTGCGCAAACTATAGACGACACCTTGTACAAAGTTTATCAAAAACTTTACATGTTTGATAAGTCAATGAGTGAGTTATGTGCAACAGACTTTCTGTGTAGTCATCTTCTTCACAGTTTGTTGAAAATTTTAGAAGTTTAGTATTGATCCTCCAAATTGGTGAAAGTTTTGAGTTACTCTTGTTATAGAGGTGCTCTAACTTCAAGAGTAGCTTGTTCTTTTGGAGATTAACACTCTCCATAAGTGGTATCAGAGCAGGAAGCATCAAAACTAAAGAAAGGAGGACCCCGACTGCTGCAGCTGTAAACAATTCAACACTTGAAGGTTCAAAAGGTGAAAGCTTGAAAGAAAAGCTTGAGAAGGGGACTAGAAGTTATCAAGAAGGTCAAAAGGAACTTCATTCGAAGTAAAGGTAACCTTATTCCTCATAAAGTTTGAAGAATTCAATACACAAGTGAAGAAAGGATAGGAGATTCTCTTCAGATAGAGACGTTGGATAGAGAGAACTATCCAGCATGGTCAATGAGGATGGAAGCTCATCTTATGAGCAAAGATTTGATAGGTTATATTACAGGTGAAGAAGAAAAGCCTCAGTTCAGAGATCCTAGTGTTCCAACTAGGGATGAATTATCAGATTTGAAGACTTGGATGAAGAGAGATGCTCAAGCTAGGAGCATTATCTATATGGGAGTCAATGATTACCTGTTACCTCACATTAGAGGTCTTGAAAGTGCAAGTGATATATGAAATGCTTTGGAGGATCATTTCCAAAATACCACAAAGTCAAGCAAGGCATCCTTGTGGGCAGAGTTTACCACATCTAAGAAGAAGGCCTCTCAATCCATCTCAAATTATGTAACAAGGATGAAGGACATTGCATATGCATTAGGAGCAGTTGATGAAGATATTGAGGAAGATAAATTGGTAAGGCAAATCCTTACAGGTTTGAGAGGTGATGACAAATGGAAGCTATTCATTTTGTCTACTGAATTATCACTAGATCATTTTACTCTTGATTTAAATCAGTTGCTAGGACACATGCTAACCTTTGAGCAGGATGTCAAAGGTGAAAGTGATAAAAGTGCAGGTCAAGCAATGTATTCAAAGGATAAGAAGGAGAATATCAAAGGGAAGCAACAAGCAAATGAAGATGAAGGTACAACTAGCCAAGCTAACTTCCTAAGAGGAAGAGGAGGTGGCAAAGGTAGAGGAAGAGGAAGAAGTAATAAAGATGGAGTCAAAGCTGGCTGGATTTGTGGTAAGACAAATCACTTAGCTAATGATTGTTGGCATAATACTCAGAATAATGGTGGATATAATCAGAACTTTAATTCAAGAGGAAGAGGTGGCAAAAATCAAAGAGGTAATTTCAAAGGTAGAGGTAGTAGAGGCTACTTTGGAAGAAATGCAGGTAGAGGATTCCAAATCCAACAATACAACAATACCTACTACAATTATGCTTTAGATCAGAAGGAGGATTCAACATTGATAATGAATGCAACTTGGGAAAGGCAAAGTGAAGATCAAAGAGTCTTCTACATTGACTCACGGTGTAGCAATCAGTTGAGTGGCTACATAGCTTTGATGACTAATTTGGAGAATAAGGTAAGTAATCATGTAGTTCAAATAGGTGACAATACAAAGCATAATGTGAAGTCAATTGGATCAGTGAAGGCCAAGGATGGAAGTACTCTCTTGAGTAAGGTTTTGTATGTTCCTACAATTCCTAAGAATTTGATAAGTGTAGGAAAAATTGTTGAAAAAGGTTATGAAGTTAGGTTCACTAATGAAGGAGTGTTTGTGGAAGACCCTTGGAGGACATAAGATCTCTGAGTTAGATCTTTGGCACAAAAGGCTTGGACATTTTAATGAAAGAGGTATCAAAGATATGGTTAACAATGGTTCAGTGCTTGGATTGCCTAATATTGTAGGTCAACATATGATATACAGATGTGAGGCATGTCAATTAGGTAAGGCTCATAAGCAATCTTATTCCAAGCATGGTTTTATGTATTCAGAGAAGCTTGAATTGGTACACACAGATGTGTGGGGACCATCAAAGGATTTCAGTATCAATGGTTCAAGGTATTATGTGATTTATGTTGATGATGCTACCAGATGGATCACTATCTATGTGATCAAAGATAAGTCAGAGGTATTCAAATACATTCAAACATTATCATGTGTATGTAGAGAGAATTACAGGTCATAAGTTGAAGAGACTAAGGTCTGATGGAGGGGGAGAGTATTTCTCTAATGATTTCAGTGATTACTTCTGGAATGCAGGTATAAAAAGGGAAATTACTTGCAGGTACTCTCCTCAACAAAATGGTGTAGCAGAAAGGAGGAATAGAACTCTTGTTGAGTTTGCAAGATCCATGATGAAGGAGAAAAATTGCCCAAATTATTTGTGGGTTGAGGCTATAAATACAGCCACATATTTGGTTAATAGATTACCATGTAAAGCTTTGGAGGGTATGACACCATATGAGGCATGGTGGGGTAAGAGACCTACTCTAGATCATTGCAAAGTATTTGGATGTTTGGCATATGCATATGTGCCATCTTAGTTAAGGCACAAATTGGAACCTAAAGCTGAAAAGTATGTGTTCATTGGATATGATGATAAGCAGATGGGATATAGGTTGTGGAGTCCATCCACAAAACAATTCCTTCTACATCTGCCACTATGTTCCAAAGTTGTTTAGCAACAAGAACATGCTTCATCATGTAATACCACATCGGATAGTTGGTCCCATCAAGCTTATCTTAAGCTTGAAGCATGCCAAACAAGTCATTGTTGCCCGCCATTTCACTAAAGAACAAGAATGTGACAAAATCTTCACTTTGACGAAAGCTGAAATGAATGGTGAAATTTCAGCTCACAAGCCGTCACTCTGATGGCGATTCTGATTGCACGAATGGCTTTGAAATGGGGGTAACACCCCACTGCACCTGGTGGAGATGTCTCTTGGTTACTCAAATTCACTGTTCTATGCTCCAAAGTCGATTTGGACTGTTAAAGTGCGCGCACGTCACGATGCAAAAAAATCAAAACTTAAGAAGGAGCTGAACCTGCTCTGATACCACTGTTGGGTGTGTGTAGAAGTGCGAGAGACACACGAGAAGCACACACAAGGAGCACAAACATAGCAAGGTACACAGAGAAGATGATGGTTGGAATAGCTCTCTCTATTGACGATGAACTGAACTGAAGTAAGAGCTAAATAACATCCCTAAGTACAAAGTACCACCCCATATGAGAGTATCAAGTATGTGGTAACATGGGGAAAAAACCTCTAGCTAGCACTAGAGTAAAAAGTGCCCATGTATAGGGAAAAGGTTCACATCAAAGCTACTTGAGGAACACATAAGTGTAACAGTATGTATGTTGGCACTTAAGGTCAGCCACGAGGCATGGGAGCAACATCAAAGAAGTGGAAACATAGGAAGAAGGAGCATTTATGGAGCTCTAAGAAGTGTATGTCAAATTTACAGCAGCAATCCCTATAAAAACAGTGATTTTGATCACTAAAACCCATTGTAAATATCATTTCATATTTTTGTAACTCCATTTTGTTCAAGCTAAGGATTCCTTGAGCTTGAGGAGTATTAGAAGTACCTACATATCAATTTTCATAATTTTTTGATTTTGTTTGAGCCCTTATATAAGCTTTGGAACCTGATTTTTAACTAGGTCGGACACTAGGTATGGGTGGGGCCAAGACGAATCAAAAAACTATAAGAAGAGCTAGAGAGCTTATTTTTAGGTTTAGTTGGTTAGAGATTGAAGCTTTTGTAAGAGATTTCTTTTATAATAGAAAACTTTCCATTGTTCCTCTCTTTGTTCTTGCCTTGTGTGCATGTGCATGTATGTGTGTCCATGCTTGTGTGCTTCTCACTCATGCACTTGTGCCTTCACTGGCTCATGGACTTCATACTAGTCCTCACGTCTCTGGGGATTGACATTTATGAGGTGGATCTCCTCACATTCATACTTACCATTGTGCTAGAGTGACACCAAATTTGGTGCCATTGCCAAGGAGAGAGCTTTGAGGACAAGTATGTGATGGTAAGACGTAGAGTTGCGATGTTGCAAGTTAAAAAACAGTCATTTTTTGATAAGTGTCTAAAATTTTTCTCCACCTTCATTATCATTAACATCATCTCCATTTTCTCCCATCTTCATCTTTGTAGAAGTTTTCATTTCTTATTTGTGGTTGTGAGGGAGGGGCCTAGAGAGAGTTCAGAGCTGAAACATGGGACAAATACTCTTGAAGAGGAGCTCTACGCTCTCAATATACCCAAATATTGATCAACTAGTTATGCGGCATGAGATGACCTGTGATAGATATTGCAAGTGCAGTATTGCAAGTTTGCATACATATTTTTCTTCTACATAAGGGTGATACGGAGGGCACAAGGTGCACATATCCACAAAATATTTTGAATTTGGACTTCATAAAGTCCAAGTATCATGACCAATTGAATTCAGGTATCGCCATACCATAATTCCCGTGTGTCGTGATACTTGGTAGGTATCATGTATCGCCAATACCTCATACTCCTCGTGTATCGGGTTGTGTATCATGACCATCAAGTATTGTGTATAGCCGATACTTCTTAAGTATCGTGTATTGCAAGAAGGATGGTATCATATTGTGAGGTCAAGTATCGTGTATAATGATCGATTCCAAGTATCGTGTATCATGTATCATGCACCCATTGTATTACATATCCTATGGACATCGAATATCGTATCATGGTAAATTTGGTATCGTATATCATGCCTAAGGAATGTATTATATCGTGAGGGCAAATATCGTGTGTGGTGACCGAGTAAGTATCGTGTATTACATTAACCTTAGGTATCATATTGTCAAGATTGATACCGTGTATCATCTAGACTAGGGTATCGTGTATCACTGGTTTCAAGTATCATGTATCATATAGCTCAGGTATCATGTATCATTCGTAAGACAATTATCGTGTATCATATAGCTCCAGTATCATGTCGTTTGCTCTGAAGTATCCCTAGAGAGATCTTGTTTGCCTATTTCGGCCCCCAATAGCCTGATTTGACATAACGTTTTAATCCAAAATCTATTTTTTGAGCTCTAGAGTGCATTGATTTTTAAATAGGGCAATTTGAAATTGACCTTCATGTGGGATTAGGAATCCAAGGGGTGCCAAAGGATTTTGAGCAATACAAAGGGGAAAATTGGGACTAGTAGACAAGCTTATGAACCTTAGATCAGGTAGACACCTAGGCCGTGATAGACAAAGCACTAGATCTTCTGAGGTTAGTGATAGACAAAGCACTAGACAATCATATAACTAGGTTGTGGGCACAACAACATAGTGATTATCCCTACATACTGAGTTTTGAAACAAGTGATTCAGAAATGTATTTTAGCATGGAGAGTCATGCAGGTAGCTCAAACACTACCTATTTATAGACAACAAAAGGTCCCTATCAGATGCAATTGGAGTATATTAGGACCAACCAATTAGGTGCACACATATATCAGGATGGTTTGAGGTTAAAAAATCCCCGTCCACCCTTTGGACTTGAACACCTAGTGGTTAAATTCGAAGAGGGTTCAAATATTGACAAGCAAGGAACCATGTATGTGGTTACTAGCTTACCAAACAGGATAGATGAGTTTGGAAATGTCATTCTCAAGAATGAGATAGGAGACCTAGGACGAGAACCCAAGACTCCTCGAAGGAAATCCAGCTTGACGAGAGTAATTACTCCAGAGTGGATTCCCCAAGACAACAAAAGCATAGATCTATTCTTGAATAGAGAAATGGAGGAAGATTTTTGGAGATTCAAGTTAGATCAACTTAGAAAAATAGGTGAAGTCACATCTACGATTTCAAAGATCACGAGATACTAGGCAAAGTTGTCTATCTAGATAACACATCAAAGAGAATGTTCTTGGTAACAAAGCATGGAAAGCATGCATACACATGGCAAGGCAAATTGATTTTCCCTCCATCAAGCTCTAATGTTTCCCATGGCCTCCAAGGAGCAGGATCATCTGAGTCACATGAAAACCAAAGGGAAAGAGCGAGAGAGAGACCTGAGGTAAGCTTTGCACATACTTTGGGTAGACATAAAGCGGGATTTGAAAGTGAAAGACCTGAAAGAGAGAGACATAGAGCACATAGGCATCAAAGAGATGAACATGATTTTCAATTCCCTAGACCCCAAGAGTACCCAAGAACCCTTAGACCCTCTCAAGAGGTCAGGAGAATGAAAAACTACTTTGATGGGTCAGGAGATCCTTATGATCATGTGGCCGAGTTTGAACAAGTGTTAGGAGTTGAACATATCGAATTCTTGTTCACCTAGTTCAAGGCATTTGGTTAGACCCTAAAGAGTACTACTTTAGCTTGGTTTCAACCCCTAAACAATCGCAACTACCAAAATATAGGTCAATTGCTAGAAGCATTCATCCTAGAATTTTCCAAGAGTGTCATCAGGCATAACATATCATCCTTGATCCACAGCTTCAAGTAGACACCCCAAGAAATAGTTCGGCCAGTTGAATGCAGATTTAAACAATATGTGGAGAGATTTCCCACACCTGAATTACCTACGCAAGCAAAACAAGTTTCCTTGTTTTTAGATGGACTTCTAAGTGAGAAACTTAGATCATATGTATATCTCAAGGATCCAAACACACTAGATCAATGCTTAAGAATGTGTATTGACATAGAAGAAAACTTGGATGAGGAATTAGAAGTGTCCAAACTCTATAAGGATTTTGACAATTCTACTAGTCATACTTCTAAACCCTCCATTGTGATAGATGAGATAGTTGAGCAGGTTGTGAATGTTGTGTTTACAAACTTGTAAACATCAAAGTACACAACGAAAGATGATGAGAACTCCCAAGATCTTCAAAAGATCAAACAAATCTTTCCAAACTTCAAAAACAAACTTTCCTCCAAACTTTCAAGAAAACAAAAATAGGTCACTATAGCAAAATAACCACCAGAAACTCTCTGAGAAAAATTTGACAAGACTAATCATATATCCTGAAATCGCACTCTGAGTAGCATGCTTTAGAAACAAAAAACGTCAAAAAAGGTGGAGTATAGCTCTCAAACCAACAGCTTGAAGTCAAGGTAAGAAAAGGCTTGCAACAGCAAGGTATGACTAACTGCTTGAATTGAAAAATGATGTACAGTAGCAAGAAAACTTCAAGATCTATGCAAAATTTTGATATGGATAGAAATTATGAGAGCTAAGGAAACTCCTCCAAGTGAAATCACTCAAAAAAACTTCATAACGACTGAGATATGAAAGTTTGAAGAGAGGTATGTCTCTGATGAGGCACCGGATAGACACAAGACACAAGATCTGCAAAAACGCCTACTTGCATGGCGTTTTCTCATTGCAAATTGTAGAAAAACTGATCTAGTTATATAGTACAAGTTGTAAGCTTTGCAACACAACAAGAATCACTATATTTGGACACCTACACTAAGAGAACCACTCTTTTTATTGAGAGGCTATCAAGAGAAGCGCCTTCCTTGTCTAAAAATAGACACCTCTCCTTTCCTTTTACTTTTATCTACTTTTATCTACTTTTGCTCTAACTTTGGAGATGTGAACACCTCCACATGTTATTTTTGATAAGTAATAAGATCCACAAGCTTCCATATACCATTTTTAATAATTAATAAAATCCACAAGACTACTTTAGAGCTTGTTTTTATGTAACATTGCCCCCCTCAAGCTCTAAATCCAAAGCTTTGACTCCAAGTAGTACTTTGATTCGTTTAAGCTTCTGAGCATCCAATGCTTTTGTGAGTATGTCTGCTAATTGATCTTTAGTTCCAACATGTTGAATATCAATATCTTCATTCACCACCTTCTCTCGAATATAGTGATAGTGCACTTCAATGTGTTTTGTTCTTGCATGGTACACTGGATAAGACGCGAGCTGTAATGAACTTACATTATCTCCAAAGAGTAGTGGACGTGTTGTAGATAGATTCATATCTTCATAAAGATTCAAATACCACATAATCTCACATGTTGCATTTGTAAGACTTCTATATTCAGCTTCTGTGCTTGAAAGTGCTACTGTAGGCTATTTTTTAGAGCTCCATGAAACCAAATTATCATCCTTATTTCCATCCCAATCTACATCACTGTATGCTTTCAAATTCAAACCTTCATGATATTTATAGCCTAGACCTTCATTTAATGTACCCTTTAAATATCTCAAGACCCTTTTTGCTGCTTGCATATGAACATCTGTGGGTTTGTTCATGAATTGAGACAATGTGCTTACACTAAATGTAATATCCGACCTTGTTAAAGTTGCATATATAAGAGAACCAATCAAAGACATGTAGATAAGTGGATCTTCTAAAGGTTCACCATCTTGAGCACTGTACTTCACATTGGGTTCCATTGGATTACTGATACTCTTGCAATGCTCCATGCCATATTCCTTTAACAAATCTGAAATATACTTCCTTTGTAGAAGATATACGCCATCTTCCTTCTTCATAACTTCGATTCCAAGAATGTACTTCAGTTCTCCTAAATCTGAAATTTTAAATTCAGATCCAAGCTCCGCTTTGATCGTGGCTATCTCACCTTCATTGTTTCCTGTTATTATCAAGTCATCCACATAAATTGAGATATAAACAATCAATGATCCTTCAACCTTAACATACAAAGAAGTATCTGCATTTGAACACCTGTATCCCTGCTTTTCAAGAAACTTTACCAATCTAAAATTCCAAGCCCTTGGAGCTTGCTTAAGACCATACAATGCTTTCAAGTGTTTACATACATGAGTAGGCTTCTTGGAATCTTCATAACCTGCTGGTTGCTCCATGTACAAATCTTCTTTTAAATCACCATTGAGAAATGCATTTTTTATATCTTATTGATAAAGATTACATACCTTGCTTGCAGCAACACTTATTAATGTCCTTATTGTTGATATCTTGGCCACAGGAGAAAATGTCTCCTCATAATCGATGCCATAACTATGTGCATAACCTTTACAAACAAGCCTTGCTTTATATCTACTTATTGAACCATCACTGTTTCTCTTTATCCTGTACACCCATTTGTTACCAATTACCTTCATGTTAGGTTGCCTTGGAACTAAACTCCATGTATTGTTCTCATACAAAGCTGTCATTTCTTCATCCATTGCTTTAACCCATTTCTTTACCTGTGACGCTTCTTTAAAAGTTGTTGGTTCCTGCTCCTCAAGAAGTTTTGCAATATAAGCTTCATGAGAAAATCTTTGCGGTTGCCTTCTTTCTCTTACTGGATACCTTGATTGGCTTCTTGTCCTACCATGCTTTTCTTGCCTTCAAGTTTGAGTTCTTCTTGATGTAGAACCTTCACTTTCTTCTTCCTGTGACTCAATTTCCTTTGAAATCAAATCGAGAATTTTCTTCAACTTCTGATTGGGGGGCGTTGCCTCTTCATGTGTAATTTGACTCTCTGGTGAACTTGGAGAACTTGGCTCTTCTTCGTGACTTCTTGTAGTTTCTTCTTCATCTACCTGCACTTCATGTTTATACCAAGATTTATCTTCATGAAAAATAACATCTCTTGAAACAATTACCTCTCCCGTATCTGGGTTCACACATCTATATCTCGGTTGCCCTTCTACCATACCAATGAAAACCATTTTTTGTGACCTTGGATCCAACTTTGACCTTAACTGTTGTGGAACATGAACAAAACATATGCTTCCAAAAATTCTACAATTAGCAATATCTGGTATTGATCCATAAAATAATTCATAAGGTGCTTGTTGTACATGACTTTGAGTAGGTGGTAACCTGTTCATCACATAAACTGCCATATTGCATGCTTCAGCCCAAAAAAGAAGTGGTAAGTCCTTTTCATTTAACATACACCTACCCATCTCCAAGATAGACCTGTTTCTTCTTTCGGCCACACCATTTTGTTGAGGTGTGTATCTGTTTGTAGTCTCCTTTTTAATTCCTTCTTCCTCCAAAAATGCAAGAAATTGATTAGAAAAATATTCACCTCCTCCATCTGATCTCAGCCTTCTTATGCTTTGACCTGTTTGCTTTTCAACCAGTGATTTAAACTTTTTGAATATGTCAAACACTTCGGATTTGTATTTCATAAAATAAATAAATGTAAACTTTGAGAAGTCATCAATAAATGTGACAAAGTACTTGCTACCTGCCATGGACTCTTCTTGAGATGGACCCCATACATCAGTATGAATCAAGTCCAAAATACCTCTGCTTTGCAATCCTGCTTTTGAAAAAGGACTTCGTACCTGTTTTCCAAACTAACATGCCTCGCAAACAAAATCCAAATCTTGCTTAGGTAATTGTGGTAAACCTTCAACCAATGATTTCTTTGCAATATCTTTTAACCTGTCAACACTAATGTGTCCTAATCTTTTATGCCATAAATCCAATTGACTTACTTGAGTCCCATTAACCATTGTATAACCTGCATAATCTAGAACTTCAACTTCATAAGTATATAATCTGTTTACCTTTTGTCCTTTTATAATAAAATTTCCATCCTTCTTCTGATAAGCCTGCCACTGATTATTGTCAAAATCGACCTTTACTCCATTGTCCTCCATATGTCCAATTGAAATCAAATTTCTTGTAATGGTAGGAACAAACAAAACATCAATAAGAGTGACATGTTCATTAAGTGGACAATCACCAATGTAAACTACTTCATGCTCAGTACTATCTCCCGTCGCAACTGTGACTCTTGAATGAGGTTTGTGTAAGTTCACAAACATATTCATGTTGTGGCTCATGTGGTTTGAGCAACCACTATCTACGTACCAAGTTTTGTTGTTTACCTTCCTCTTATGTGTCTCTGTATGCATAGTCATAAGAACGTTTTCCTTCTGTGCTTGAGCCTCCTCTTGTACTATGTTGTTGTTGTGATGCATGTGATCTTGGCCTCTTCCTCTTTGTCGTCCTCTAAAACCACCTCTTCTATTCGGATTGGAGAAGCAATCCTCGGCATAATGACCAACTTTACCACAATAATGATAGGTAAAGTTACCTTGCTGATTTGGTTGAGTCTGTTGACTTTGTTGTATTGTTCTTCCTCCTCTAGTAGCATTGAAGCTTCCACTTCCTCTTGCATTGTTGTTGAATCTTCCTCCTCCTCTCGAATTTCCTCTACCTCTTGATCTATTTGATGAAGAGCTTGTCCTTGACTATCTCTTTGTGAATGATAAGAGTTGCCACCTTCTATGTTGATTTCTTCAGTCATCATGAGTGTTTGTAAATCTTCAAAGGATGGTAGATTCTCTTGAGTCATGATAGACGTAATGAAAGACTTCCATCTTTCATCTTCTCTCAAGCCATTTAACATGCTATTAAACTTTATATCCTCACTAGGAGATGCGTCAATAGAGGCTCATGCTTCAATAAGAGATTTTACCTCAAGAACATAATCATTAACTGATTGTCGTGGCTTCTTTTTTACTCTTGTTAGCTCACCAATAAGTTTTGTTTGCCTTGCTCTGTTGGTAGTTGCAAATAGTCTTTCTAGAGACTCCCAAGCCTCTCTACTAGTATTCAAACCTCTTATATGCCCAAACATAGTATTGGAAACCATTTGTGATATAATAAAAAAAACTCGTGTATCTCTTTCGATCCATTCTTGCTCTCTTGCTCAATCTGCTTGTGTAGGAGCTTCTGGTAATATCGGCTTCACTTCTATACCCGTTATCAATCCCCAAAGACCTTTAGAAATGAGATAAGACTCCATTCTAAATTTCCACATAGGATAATTTCTCCCATCTGATAACTTCTCAATCGATGCACTCAAATGTGCCATGTTGAATTGTTGTAAACAAAGAAGATAATTCAATAAGTTGTATTAAAGATTTGATAAAAAAAACAAACAAAATCTCTCATACCACAATGTTGTGTTTACAAACTTTTAAACATCAAAGTACACAACGAAAGATGATGAGACCTCAAAAGATCTTCAAAAGATCAAACAAATCTTTCCAAACTTCAAAAACAAACTTTCCTCCAAACTTTCAAGAAAATAGAAATAGATCACTGTAGAAAAATAACCACGAGAAACTCTCTGAGAAAAGTTGGACAAAACTAATCATATATCCTGAAACTACACTCTGAGTAGCATGCTTTAGAAACAAAAAACGTCAAAAAAGGTGGAGTATAGCTCTCAAATCAATAGCTTGAAGTCAAGGTAAGAAAATGCCTGCAACAGCAAGGTATGACTAACTGTCTGAATTGAAAAATGATGTACAACAGCAAGAAAACTTCAAGATCTATGCAAAATTTTGATATGGATAGAGAATATGAGAGCTAAGAAAACTCCTCCAAGTGAAGTCACTCAAAAATACCTCATAACGACTCAGATATGAAAGTTTAAAGAGAGGTATGTCTCTGATGAGGCACTGGATAGACACAAGACACAAGATCTACAAAAATGCCTACTTGCACGGAGTTTTCTCATTGCAAATTGTACAAAAACTGATCTACTTATATAGTACAAGTTGTAATCTTTGCAATGCAACAAGAATCACTCAATTTGGACACCGACACTAAGAGAACCACTCTTTTTATTGAGAGGCTATCAACAGAAGCGCCTTCATTGTCTAAAAATAGACACCTCTCCTTTCCTTCTACTTTTATCTACTTTTATCTACTTTTGCTCTAACTTTGGAGATGTGAACGCCTCCACATGTTATTTTTCATAACTAATAAGATCCACAAGCTTCCATATACCATTTTTAATAATTAATAAAATCCACAAGACTACTTTAGAGCTTGTTTTTATGTAAGAGTGAAGAAGCTAGGAATTCAAAATATACAAACACCAAGGGCCACCTTGTTGAAGCGATGTTATACTTGAAGAGATGACCACATGGCCAACGTATGCCCAATGCAAAACCAAAAAATGACAAAAATTAATGCTCTACATTGCACTATTGAGAGAAAATACACAAACCATACAATTCAAGATTGCATGTACAATAGGCAGGCTGTCAAACAAACTTATCAGCAACCTTACCAATAGGGTAGGTATCAAAACCAATACCAACATCCATATTATAAGCCTCAACAATAATATCAACCTCAATTCCAACAACAATATCAACCTCAATACCAACAACAATATTAGGCACCATATAGGCCACAACCAGTCCTAGGAATCCAACCACCACCTCTTGCCAATGTGATTCCAGCTAAATATGTAGTGGCAAAGGAGAACCCTAATAGAGAATTGGTATCGATGATCCCTTTGGTCTCAAAATTGACCCTCATGCTCAGAGTTCTGACTACACCCATGAAGATAGTCCACAAGATTATTACATAGAGTCACCTGAGCATAGTGAGATTTATTCGCATCAATATGAGGCACTATCTACGGAACCGAATTGGGATCCAAAATACTACAATGTCATATATTCGAGTCCTAACCATAGGCCCCAATTGAGACAAAATGAGACCACAAGCCCCTAGAGGACCATGTTTTAGATGTCAGGGTGACCATTTCATTTGTGAATGTCCCCACCCATCGGCTCTGGGACAAGGATAGAACATCACAATACAAGACTTTTGTCATAAGTGCGGCAAAGAACATCTCCCAAGAGATTGTCGAAGGAACCCCTCTAGTGTGCCCAAGGTTACACCCATTAATGTGGTAGGCTTAGTGGTGGATTTGAGTTCAAGTAGCATTAACGTGGCTCCTATACAGGCAATCACTAGGGCACAAGCCTTAAAACAGGCTAAACCAGACAAACAATCAGAGTCAAGTGAATCAGGGGAGCCTAGTAAGAGGAAAACAAGAGCCCGGAAGGATACTAGGTAGAAGGCCAATCTTAAGTGGGCTAGAAAGTTTCCTGAACTAGAAGAAAGCCTATAAGATGCAAAAAAAAAAAAAAAAAATTGTAGACATTGCATCTCAAAACTCCTTGCATGCCAAAAATCTATCTACTCCACTTCATCCCACCCCACCACTCATTGTAAATAGACCACAACCATGGCCTATTCTCACAGATCCAACCCCAGAAGGCTTGGACATGATGTTCAAGGCCTACCACACTCGACTTCAAGGGCTGACAGTTGCAAACCTAGACAAGAGTTACCCTAAAGCATATTTACAGATTCAACAGACAAAATTTTGCATGAAAATGGTAGAGCTAGCTCAAGCTATGATTGAGGCCAATCAATTGTTCAATTAGACAAATTCTATCAAATTGGGTTTGCATTTATAGGGCTTATTAGAAATATTAGAGTAGTTGGTAAACAAGCCACAGATTTCCTTACCTCCATAGACTCAACCATTTGTTGAAAGACAAAGCTCACCACCAACAAAAATTTATGTTCCTAATTCCACAGATGGTGGAACACCTCTTTCAATTCAAGAGTACTCTTAGGAGTTCTTACGGGGAATACAAGAAGAGAAATGGTCCAAGGAGAAGGGTAATCCCCCTCCTATTCCTGAAATTGATGATCTTCATGATCAATTTCCCCAAGACATTCCATCTATTTATGAAGATCAATCAGAGCAACAAGAAGAGGAAAGATTCAATTTGGAATCTAATTCTTTACAAGAGTTGACACAATTCACAGGCCCATGGGAATATGAATCTTTTCATATGAGAGCTCCCACAATATTGATAACAAATGAAGACTAAGTGGTTCCAAGAAACACTGAATTCATGAAGAACACTATGGTGTTTTGTTGTCAATGAAGAACAAAGGATGCCTCATTGTGATGACGAGGGTTTTGATATCACTTTATTCATGTGTGAACCCTTGCTAGAGGAGTGTGACTCTAATGAGTTCATAGAAGAAGAAGAGTCTGACAATGATCTAGAGTCCATTGTGATGGATAGTTGCTTTGACTCAAAGGAGCACTATCTAGAAAATATAGGAGTATCGTCCCAAAAAGAAGAAGAATCTCTCACAAGCATTAAAACTATAAATTCAAGGGAGGAAATTGAAGGTATGTGTATCTAAGTACCGACTTAGGGACTTGTGGAGAAAGAGACTATACTCCAATCTCCCTCAAGTGCATATAGTAGGCATTCATGCTTTGATTATCAATCCAAGGAGTATCAAAACCTAGCCGAGTGTATGGAGACATGCATTCAAATAATGGTGAATGCAAATGAATTCTAATAAAGTACAAGTAAGTATGAATCCATCACATTTAAGCTTTTAAGGTCAGCTATGGTGTCGCGACACTTGGAACAGTAGTCAACAGTAAATCGCCTTTCTCTCAGCTCCAAAATCTGAATATAGTGAATAGTAGGTTCATTTCGAAGCTCCCGAGAAGACGCATCCAACGGTCATCTTTTCACTCAATTTTGACACTCTTGGTTCTAGTTATGAGCAAAATACTGAGCCACATAAATGACCTTCCTATGCTTCAGCACTTCCTACACTTCACACACACCTTACCAATAGCAAATAAGCACTTTCATGGATAGACAACACTTCTAAGCACTCTTTTCAAGCATCACACATGCATGAAAGCTCACAAGGAAGAAGATACAAAGAGGAGAAGACACAAATTCGAAATTTTGTGCTCTTGATTCTCACAATGGCAAAAAGTCTTTACAAAGAGTCACAAAATGACTTATATACATGTGCCCTAAAAATTGGTCCTTTCATACGAGTGATCGGCACTTTATTGACTAATCTCTAATTTCCTACTATTTTACAAGAGATATGTTACAATGAGTTGGGTTCATGCATCTAGAGGACTCCTCTAGTGCATTTACATAGCTTTGAGGGAATTTCTTGGGAATTTGAAGAAGAAAATTATGCCCATTAATTTGAAAATTTTGGGGCTCCTTTTTTGTGCCTCTTTTCTCTGCAACACTCTCCCCCTCTTTGCCTCTGTCATCCCTTGACAGGCTTTGCTTTTCGTTTGCAGCTTGTATCTGGCTCCTGAATACACGCACCCAGTGGTCGAGGAAGCAATAAGGACTGTCATGCAATTTGTTACTTTATCGGATCTAGATCCTTAGCTTCTGTAATCCCCTTGGTATTCCGTACATTCATAAATCTAGGTTGCTGTATTAAGTCGGTTGTCATGCACGCCCCCCAATGGCTAAGAATGTGATATTCTTAGTCACCCGCTTCAACTTCTCAGCCTCTGCCTCTTTCTAATTTTTGGTCTTCTAATATGTCTTTGTCGTCATGAATCTGACCCTGTTGTATTTCTTGGCGCCTATTTACTTCTTTCCTATCACACACCTTACTTTGTTGACCTTTACTCTCTTTTAAGATAGTGTTACATTTCAAAGGCCCTATTCTTGATTCTTCTTTGTCATCCTTTGGGACCTGATGTCTTTTCTTTCTGTTGCACGCATCCAGTGGAGGGAGAAGCATCTATAATTCTCAAACAATTTATTACTTTGTTCGATAAATCATTCTTTATATACTATCTCCCTTTCCTTCTTGTTTCGCTTCACCGCCAACACTTAATGGATGAGGAAGCTATGTGCAACCTCCCATGAAATGTCTTGGTTGTTATCTTTCTTTATTTCCAATCCTCAGGACCTGGTTATTTGGTGTGGTTGCCTGCTGCATGCCCCTGCAGGGCTCTATGCAGAGATGGGTGTTGTGTGCCCCTGCGGGGCTTCTTGCAAAGATATGTTTTCAGATATATTATTCTTAGTGAAGCTTCTTTCTTGGTTTTCTTCTTCTTTTCTTTTCGCTAGACTCTCCTTTAACACTACCCCCTCCCTGAACTTTGTCGTCCCCGACAGGCTTTGGAATGCAACGGGAGTACATCCTATAGACTCTTTGCTCTGTTTTATTAAGCAGATTGGCTTCACGTATCATCAGTTTCTTCCATTGTTCAACTTTTACACCATCGTGTGGTGGTTGTCTATGGTCTGCAAAGAAGCTCCTCAATTCATATGCCACAAGTTTGGCACTGAGGTTCGTTGACATCTTCAAGAAGATCTCGGAGTCAATTTCAAAAAATGTGATAAAAAAGGCTTTCTCAAAATTTTGCATGTATTGACTCGGCAAGAACATCAATCTGGAATAATATGCCATGAATGTAGGACGACTAGGCATAGCGGATAAGTAAAAAATAAGGATATATGTGCCTTGGTTAATGCCAATGAAATTCAAAAATGTATATTTTGCATGCTTGAAAACTTTTAATACTGTAAGTATCATGCTAAGTATTTTATTAGTCATCTTGATAGTTAGTCAAGTATTGTTGCATACTGATGTAGCCAAAATTCAATGGATTTTACCATGTAATCTTCGGTCGGTAAATAATTGTGAGGTGGACTCAGAAGTAGTGGATAATTCAGCCATTGTTTATTGATCACACCGGTCTTTTGCATATCCAAAAATTCATGTGCTTCACGGCGATGAGGTGTTGGGCAAAAAGAAGGGTTTACTTGTAGTAAATATGGTGTTGCTTGCCAATGCACCCACAGAGTAGGATTCTTTTCCAAAAATTTCCTTCTCCACAAAGGTTGTGCAGCTTCAAATTCTTCTTGTGTGTAATTGAAGGTGTTCTCTTTGAAGTGCAACTGCTCATCGGGATCTTTTTGCATGATTTGCTTTATATACTGTAGTGTTTGCTCTTTCAATAGCCCATAAGTAATATTGAAGGGCTTTATGATTTTCTCCAAGTCTTTTCCTTTAGTTTTGGCTTCCTTCATGTACTTCATTTTCAAAATTTTCTGTCAACCGGGACACCAATAGTGCCCGTTCCTTCTGACCTATTTCTGCAATATATGGCATGTGATGATCATCACAAGGTTCTGCCATCTGCTCTTTTATTGGAGAATGATAGATCGGGGGAGATAGAGGACGTACCTCTACCTCATCAGTAGGATTTCTTGGTTGTGGCTCTACTGGTGTCCAGATGTTTGCTTGTTGTGCTATTTGAGCTTCCAATTGCACAATACATTCAATCTTTTCTTTAACTTCATGAAGGGCCATGGTTAGTGCATCTTTGGCCGCTAGAAGCTCATTGCCGATTGCTGCTATTTGATCAGCATCTTCATTGTAAACTACCAAGAGTTTATCTTCAACAGCTTTCCATTGTTTCCTGAGCTCATTAGTATCATGCATGTACCTTTTTTCCCAGTTGGCTCTCATGGTTTGTTCTTGTTTCAGCATTCTGCAATCTGATCTTCCAAATCCTTCTTGTCTATTGCGGTTGTCTCACGTTTGTCTACAGGTTGGTCATATAGAAAGGCATTCATCAGTTCTTTATTCCTATTGCGTAGATTATCGGTTTCTTCCATGTATACTTTGATCTGTGTTTCTAACAGATTGCTTCGGGCTTTCATTCTTTCCTTGTCTTCTTCACTTACTTCAAACTGTTTCTGTAGCTCGATAAGTTGCTCTTGGAGTTTTTGATTCCTTTCCGTGAGTGTAGTGCATTGTTCTCTAGCTTCCTTGACTTGTGTTTCTTTGACTAAGAGAGTTTGTTGGACATGTATCAATTGAGGTGATACAGTTTCACTCATTACTTGAAATTTATTTTTTTCCTTCATGGTTGTGTCATATTCTGCGTCTGTCTCCAACATTTGTTGTTGCGTATCAAGCATCGTCTGTATCATTTGTTTGACTAATGGTTTTAATTGAGTGACATCCATGTTTATCCATGTTGTGGGTATGCTAGGTGCTTCCCTTGTGGTAACATATTTCCCTTGTGCCACATGTAGTGTTGTGTCTTGGGGCTGCTTAATATGGAGTTGTATCTTTGGCTCAGCCTCTTGGATTAATGTCTTACCTTGTGGCATATCATCAGGGACTCCAATCATTGTTTTGCCCATATTTTGTTGTGGCATTCTTTCTTTTCCCATATCAGCATGTACTTCTTCCTTTATTGGTGGCACCGTATCTTTATGTGTGATTGAAGCTTCCTGTATGCTAATCTGGGATTGTTCATTTAATTGAATAAGGTGTATTTGTTCAGATGATGCTTCCTATTTTTGTATTTGTGATTGTTGATTATCGGGGCTGGTTTTGACTTGGTGAATCTCCATCCATTCCTCATTGTTTGTTTTTTTCTTATGTTTGTGTACAAGGTGTCCTTCTCACCACTAGATTCCTCATTAGAACTCAAATCATCCAGTCTCAATTCTTTGTATCTGTTGGCTAATGATGGACTGTGTTCCTTGTCATCCTTGTGCTGCAAACATCTGGCTTGCATGTATTGATGTCCTTGGACGTTGAGGTTAACCTGACCTCGCATGTACGTATGTCTTTCTTCTAGTGCCACTGAGAGATCTCTTTTTGTGATAGGAGGTTGGGTCAATGAAATCCGGGGTAGCACATGTGCCCGCTTGGATTGTGGTATTTCTTGCACCTCTTCGTCTCTAGCGCGCTTAGCCCCGCACATCGGTTTCTTGGAACTTGTTCCCACTTCTTATGTGGACATGACTGTTTTCTTTTTCTTTGGAATGGTGGTTGACTTCACATATTTTTCCATTTCGGTGGAGGTTGGCATCAATCGTAGACATTCTTTCATTTCAAGTGCCTCATACATTAGCAAAGTCAATGCAGAGCTTCCATTTAGAAATTTCTTTGGAATCCATTTCTTCTTAGCTTCGAATAGGCGTTCTTGTATATATGGAGTAAAGTTGACTTGATTCCCGATTTGCCTCATATCATGGGAGAGAAATTGAACCACAATCTTTTGGGGTGCAGTATATCTGTTCATGCTCGGGAAACAAAAGTGTTGATCCACCAATCAAACTGATCCTTCAATATCTGTTCTGTTGATTTCCAAAAAGGTTTTCTTTTTCGCATCATGACATTCATCTTTGAGATTGGTGAGACCTTCCTGACTCCTCCAAAAGCTTTGTTGATGACTTCATGTGCGAATCAAATAGTTTTCCATGCACCTGTTTTATTCAGCACTTTAGCTTTCGGGATTGAAGGCTTATCCATTGCGGATTGGAGTGTGTTCATAACTTGAGTGCATCTTTGAATATCTGGTAAATATATTGGGAGTCGCAGAAATGCGTCGATTCCCGCCCTTCTCCAAACATCTGTGATGTGTGGTAATCCCTGGATAATGGTTTGGAACTCTTGTGACATTAATGGGAAATAGTGATCCCTATCCATGATCTTAATGGTGGCCATGAAGATGAGTCTGGAATAGGTTGGTCTTCAAGGAACCAATGACCTCTCATCTTAATGATTGATTCCAAAGGAAGAAGCAAGACCTCTTCCTCTTGCGTAGCCTCAGAATTTGAAGATGCCATCTGCACTCAATACATACCCCGATCAGTGTAAAAGTGGTTGCATTAAGTATCCTCCACTTAGCCTTCATAGGTTGGACAACTCTCCGAGTGACTTGTGTCGTCCCTTTCCCGTGGGTGTGAGAAAGGTAGTACCTGGGATTGTTCTTTACAAGTATACTTTTTCCTATTTCTTTCTGAAAGAAAACAAAAGCATTAGTACCTAGCCGAAGCTTTTATTGTATCTTTAATTAGTTTCCTTGGGATTATTGTACAAGTTCTCTCATATTCCCTAAGAGGGAAATGTGCTTCACTATCAAGTAGAAGAAGGATTAGGTGCCAAATGCATGGCCTTGTAAGGTGGCCCGATTATGCATGCTCGAGATTCCTGGAACTCAAGATGTGTGCAAGCTGAAGTATCTGGTCGATGTTTTCCGATTGATCGGCATTTAGGCATCCAGATCTGTTTCATTGTTTTGCGTTGACTGTATCTCCATCATTTCTGGTGCTTTGTGTAATTCTCAAGTTGTACTTGCGCTTTGTCAGCCCTTCGAATCCTTGAGTTGTTCTTGTTGTGTATTTTTGTTTCTGCAAATTCATGTAGTCGCCTCTTCCTTGATTCCTTGTCTTTATGTCGTATTGATCCTTCTTGTGTATTGATGTTTTCATTTTGGTGATTTCTGTTTGTGCAATTGATTTGGGGACCCATATTTGTGATCTACAAGGTTGAGCGGTAATCAATTTCTTTGGTATCCACAATTGTGCAATCTTTTGTGGACCTCGGGGTCCAGCTTGACTTGCATCCTTGTGAAGTTGTTGTTTCCTATGTAGATAAAAGCTTCATTGTAGATGATATGATGTCACCTGATCTTTGCTAAGTCAAGCATGTCTGGTGTGTGGAATGGGATAGATTCTGATGCGGGAAAGTTTGTGATAATCATGCTGACTAGTTGCTCTCGTGCTCAATTCCTCACAAGGGTTTTTCTTGGAAACGATGTTAGTAGTGGGGGCCACTAGACTAGGAGGGTGCGTAAGATTAAGAATTGGCATACTCTCACATGGAGTGCTTGGAGATGGGGGTTCCCTAGTAGAGGTGAATGTACAAGCATCGTCATTCATGAGTAATTGATCTCTCGGGTCTATACACTTGGCTTTGACAGGCCTGTCTTCTAACACACTAAACACTTCTCGGTGTCCAATCTTGGTTGATATATAGCCCAAGGCTAATTGGATAGTTACTTCGTATTCATATATCCAATCTTGGCCTAACACAAGTTCTTCCAATAAATCTTGATCATGACACACGAAGAGTTTCTGTTGCATCGTGTTATTTCCTGTTGGAGCAAGTCTATGACAAGCCTAAGTATTGGTTTGAGTCCCACAAAGTCATAGAAAAAGCCTTAAAATGAAGACTATGTAAAGTTCACTTGTGAACTACCTCTTGTAACTTTTGAAGAGTTTACTTAATGTAAAAGTAAGAGAATCTTAAGTGGTTGAGTCCACATGATCAAGAATGGAAAGAGGAGCCACGAATTCGTGATTTGTGGTAGGTAGAGAATCAAATCAATCATTGATTGATTGGAGAGTGATTGAGGGAAGTTAGCCTCCCAAACTCAACTATAAATAGATGGCAGTTTTAGTCGTGGTTAGAGAGACCTATGTGAAGACCTCCAAGAGCTGAGCTTTATGCCATATCAAGGTGTGATTACAAGGCACACATATGTATCAGTAAGTCATTGTATTTTACAAGCAATATACTTTCATTTTCATGATTATTTGAGTTCATCTTTCCATGTTCTTGTGATGTGTACTACTCACTGCCATTACTTCAGTTTTTCTTAGTCAGCTTGCAGAGATTGTTTCTCTGCACTTGGTTCATCATTTTCAGTGATTTAACTTGGTAAAGTTAGCTCTATAAGGCTACTATATGCTCACAAATTTTCATGTCATTTGCATGTTGGAATATTCAGTTATGTTCATTTGAAGTCAACAGGGTATGTTCATCTTCACTTCTCTGTCAGGTACCCGACTTTTTCAGTCATCTTGTCAGAGTCATTTCTCAGTGTTTACTCATCCAAATTCAGTGATTTCAAGCTTGTTGGATTCAGCTTACTGTCTAGTATAAGCATACAAATTTTCATGATCATTGGATTCTTACATCTTGAGTTATGTTAATTTTTCTACTCACTGGTCTATTTCTATAGCAGCCCGTGAAAATCGGGATGATGTCATCACTTGTTAAAAGTCATTCTCAGTGTGTGGTTTGTTATTTTTGATGCGATTACTCTCTAAAGTTAGATCTTTAAGCTATCTAGCCTTCCCCAAGAGGAATTAATCTAATTGCTGCTGTGCTCAGAGAATTATGTAAAACACTGGACAGGTGTGTTAACCAAGAATAGCAAGTTTTCACCTCTGAGCTAACTCCAACTTATCTGTTTTGATCTATCTTTTTGAGACTGATCTTCCAAGGTACATAGGGTGTCTAATACATCCATTGGCAAGCTAAAAGGGCCCACCATCTACTCCTGGAGTTCATTTGGCTAGTGTAGAGCAAAGATTTTGCAACACCTCTTCATCTTCAACACATACCTATCCATCTCTTCACAGTGGTATCAGAGCAAGGTTGGACAACATGGCAGATGGATTTCCTTCATCAATTGACAAATTGGACAGAGGTAACTACTCAGCTTGGTCATTAAGAATGGAAGCTTATCTCCAAGGTAGAAGTTTATATGGTTATGTGGCTGGAGATGAAGTTATGCCAAGTTTCAGGAACAAAAGTCAACCAACACAAGAAGAGCAAGAAAGATTGAGCACATGGTGCTCCAAGGATGCACTTGCAAGGTCTTATCTCCTCAACTCTATCTCAGATTTTTTGTTGCCTCACATTAGAAGTTGTAAGACATCTCAGGAAGTGTGGGATGCACTTGAAGCTTTCTTTTCTTCAAGTACCAAAGCTAGGAAGCATCAACTATGGCTGGATTTCACAACTCTCAAGAAGGCTCCCAAACAAAATGTGACTGATTTTGTCACAAAGCTCAAGGACATAGCGGATCAGTTGGGAAGCATTGGAGAGGTAATAGATGAAGAGCAAATTGTAAGGCAGGTCATCAATGGCTTGAAGGCAGATGACAAGTGGGAAGCATTCACCACAGCTATGGATTTGTACATGGACATGCATGTACCTGATTTCAACACACTCATTGGACAACTACTTACTCAAGAGGCAAAGCTTATCAAAAATGGAGAAAGCTCTAAAGGTAATCAATGTTCAGCTTTATACACGGATAAAAGCAAGTCTAAAGATAACAAAGGAAAGGCAAAGAAAGTGGATGATGAAGCAGGTACATATCAAGCTAACTATGCAGGTAGAGGAAGACATGGCAGAGGTAGAGGAAGAGGAGGTAGACAAGGCAAGGGGAGATCCCAAGACTCCAACTCATGTTCTATTTGTGGATTAACTAATCATTCAACTGAAAATTGCTTTAGGAATTCCAGGAATCAAAGAGGCAGAGGATACAATAGAGGAAGTTATGGCTACTCAAGAGGAAGGTTCAACAACTACCATGGCAACTACAACAACTACAATCATTCAAACTATCAAGGAGGCTACAAAGGAAGGAGAGACTACAATAACTACACAGAAGACTCAAACAAAGAGGATTCATTATTGATCATGAACATGGCTATGCCACAAGGTAAATCTGATGAGCATGTTTTCTACATAGATTCAGGTTGTTCAAATCATGTGGCAGGAAATGTGGCACTCCTATCAGATTTAGAAGATCCAAGGAATAAGCATGAGGTACAAACAGGAGATGATACAAAACATCCTGTGGAGAAAATAGGCAATGTCAAAGCACCTGATGGAAACATCAACCTACTCAGTAAGGTACTCTATGTCCCTACCATTACAAAGAATTTGATAAGTGTTGGGCAGATAGTAGAGAAAGGGTTGCAAGTCAGGTTCACAAAAGCAGGAGCATTTGTTGAAGATCCAAGTCAAGGATTCAGAAGAATTGCAAAAGGTGAAAAGACAGGTAGATTGTTCACATTTGAATTACAGGACACTAGAAACATTGCTCTCTTTAATTATGGCAGTCAGACACTCACAGAATTGGAAGTATGGCACAAAAGGTTAGCACATATTGGTGAAAGGTCATTAAAGCAAATTTGCAGGGACCAAAGTGTACTTGGACTCCCTAACTTGTCAAAACAACATATGATTTATAAGTGTAGTGCATGTCAGTTTGGAAAGTCTCACAGGTTACCATTCATGAAGAAAGGTTATATGCATGGAGATCTCTTGGAGTTGGTTCATACAGATGTATGGGGACCAAGCAAGGAAGCTTCAATATCAGGATCAAGGTATTATGTTTCCTTTATTGATGATTGCAGCAGATGGACTATCCTATTCTTTATGAAACACAAAGATGAAGTTTTTTCATGTTTCAAAAGATATTTGGCTCTTGTGGAGAATGAAACAGGTAAATCACTAAAAAGGCTAAGGTCAGATGGAGGGGGAGAATACTTCTCCCATGAGTTTGATTCTTTTCTTCAAGAAAGAGGAATCAAAAGAGAGGTAACTACAAGGTACACTCCTGAGCAAAATGGAGTGGCAGAAAGGAGGAATAGGACAATTGTTGAAGCTGCAAGGTCTATGTTAAATGAAAAGCATTTACCTAATTACTTATGGGCTGAGGCTGTATCTACAGCCACTTACTTGATTAACAGGTTGCCTTCAAAATCCCTTGATGGGATGACTCCATATGAGGCTTGGAATGGAAGAAGACCAAGTTTAGATCATTGTAAAATTTTTGGATGTATTGCTTTTGCTCATGTTCCTTCACAGGTTAGAGGCAAGATGGATCCAAAAGCAGAAAGGTGTGTATTTATTGGATATGACAACAATCAAAAGGGCTACAGGTTATACAACCCTACCAACAAAGGATTCTTGGTAAGCAGAGATGTAGTTTTTGATGAGAACAATTCATGGTATGAAGATTCATGCAGGAAGGTCAATTTACCATATGATCTTGAAGAAGATTTTCCAAAGCTTGGTAGAGAACAATCAAAGATTGAAGAACAAGACACCTCAGAGGATGATGAAGAATGTCAGATGGAAAAGATCAAAGCATGGAAGTCTAAAGGTAAAGCAAAATTGCAGGAACTTGGACATGAGGCAGAATCATCACATCATGGCCTAAGAAGATCTATGAGGGAAAAGAAAAAACCAGAAAGGTATGGGTTTGACACCTCATTAGTAACTAAACATTCTATCTACATAGCACAGGACATAAACCAAGAGGAGCCATCATCATTTGAAGAGGCCAAAGCAAAAACAGAATGGAAGCATGCAATGAAGGAAGAGATTGAAGCACTTGAGGAAAACAACACTTGGGATTTGGTGCCCAAGACTTCATCCATGAAGGTAATAGGCTCAAGATGGGTCTATAAACTCAAGAAGAATTCTGATGGTTCCATTAACAGGTATAAGGCAAGGCTTGTAGCAAAAGGCTTTGCACAAACTCAGGGAATTGATTATGAGGAGACCTTCTCTCCTGTGGCAAAGATGCCTACTATTAGGGTTTTGCTTAGTATTGCCTCTTCCAAGAATTGGAAGATACTTCAACTAGATGTGAAGAATGCATTCTTGAATGGTTGGATAACAGAAGAGGTATATATGGCACAACCACCTGGTTTTGAGAGTCAAGTTTATCCTGATTATGTGTGTAAACTTAACAAAGCATTGTATGGTCTCAAGCAAGCTCCAAGAGCTTGGAATTTCAGGCTTGTTTCATTCTTGCAGGACAAAGGCTTTCAACCAAGCAAAGCAGATCCTTCACTCTTTATTAAAAAGAGTAATTCCGAGGTCATCTACCTATGTGTATATGTAGATGATATTATATTGACAGGAAATGATGCAGATGGTATGAAGAAGATCAAAGATCAGATGAGAGAAGAGTTCAAGATAAGTGATTTGGGTTCACTTACCTACTTCCTAGGTTTGGAAGTTGTCTACAAAGATCATGGTTTGTTTCTCACTCAAAGAAAGTACATTAAGGACATGTTGGCAAAATTCAAGATGCAAGATTGTAAGATTGCAGGTACTCCAATGGAGGTTAATCACAAATTGAGCTCACATGAAGGTGAACTCATAGAGGACATCACATCATATCAAAGTCTAGTGGGTAGTCTCAACTATGCCACATTGACAAGAGTAGATATATGTTACAGTGTGAGTGTGCTAAGCCAATTTATGCACACACCAAGGAAACCACATATGGATGCTGCCAAAAGGATACTCAAATATCTCAAAGGAACCATAAATGAAGGACTTTACTATCCTTATGTATCTGATTTAGGTTTGAAGCTATTTTCTGATGCAGATTGGGCTGGCTCCAAGGAAGATAGAAGGAGCACTTCAGGTTATCTTACCTTTGTAGGTTCAAAGCTTATTTCATGGTCATCCAAGAAGCAACCCACAGTTGCTCTCTCTTCTACTGAAGCTGAATATAGAGGTCTTGCCATAGCTACACAGGAAGCTATGTGGATGAAGACATTGTTCAAAGATCTTGGATTGGAGTTTGGAACTCCAACTATTTTTGGTGACAATATGAGTTCTATTCACTTGGCTGCTAATCCTATTTTTCATGCAAGGACTAAACATATTGAAGTTCATTATCATTATGTACGAGAGAAGATCCTAAGCAAGGAGATTCAAATATCATATGTGTCCACTCATCAACAATGTGCAGATATTCTAACTAAAGCATTGGATGGTACAAAGCTTTGCAAATTCAAGGCTATGATTGGTTTGCAGGTAATCTTGGAAGATTGAAGACCTCAAGCATACTTGGCTTGAGGGGGAGCTGTTGGAGCAAGTCTATGACAAGCCTAAGTATTGGTTTGAGTCCCACAAAGTCATAGAAAAAGCCTTAAAATGAAGACTATGTAAAGTTCACTTGTGAACTACCTCTTGTAACTTTTGAAGAGTTTACTTAATGTAAAAGTAAGAGAATCTTAAGTGGTTGAGTCCACACGATCAAGAATGGAAAGAGGAGCCACAAATTCGTGATTTGTGGTAGGTAGAGAATCAAATCAATCATTGATTGATTGGAGAGTGATTGAGGGAAGTTAGCCTCCCAAACTCAACTATAAATAGATGGCAGTTTTAGTCGTGGTTAGAGAGACCTATGTGAAGACCTCCAAGAGCTGAGCTTTATGCCATATCAAGGTGTGATTACAAGGCACACATATGTATCAGTAAGTCATTGTATTGTACAAGCAATATACTTTCATTTTCATGATTATTTGAGTTCATCTTTCCATGTTCTTGTGATGTGTACTACTCACTGCCATTACTTCAGTTTTTCTCAGTCAGCTTGCAGAGATTGTTTCTCTGCACTTGGTTCATCATTTTCAGTGATTTAACTTGGTAAAGTTAGCTCTATAAGGCTACTATATGCTCACAAATTTTCATGTCATTTGCATGTTGGAATATTCAGTTATGTTCATTTGAAGTCAACAGGGTATGTTCATCTTCACTTCTCTGTCAGGTACCCGACTTTTTCAGTCATCTTGTCAGAGTCATTTCTCAGTGTTTACTCATCCAAATTCAGTGATTTTAAGCTTGTTGGATTCAGCTTACTGTCTAGTATACGCATACAAATTTTCATGATCATTGGATTCTTACATCTTGAGTTATGTTAATTTTTCTACTCACTGGTCTATTTCTGTAGCAGCCCGTGAAAATCGGGATGATGTCATCACTTGTTAAAAGTCATTCTCAGTGTGTGGTTTGTTATTTTTGATGAGATTACTCTCTAAAGTTAACTCTTTAAGCTATCTAGCCTTCCCCAAGAGGAATTAATCTAATTGCTGCTGTGCTCAGAGAATTATGTAAAACACTGGACAGGTGTGTTAACCAAGAATAGCAAGTTTTCACCTCTGAGCTAACTCCAACTTATCTGTTTTGATCTATCTTTTTGAGACTGATCTTCCAAGGTACATAGGGTGTCTAATACATCCATTGGCAAGCTAAAAGGGCCCACCATCTACTCCTGGAGTTCATTTGGCTAGTGTAGAGCAAAGATTTTGCAACACCTCTTCATCTTCAACACATACCTATCCATCTCTTCACATTTCCTAGGTGCAATGACAAGGTAATCTTGCCTATACATTTAGTAACCTTTCCCCCTATTCCAATCAGATGTGCATTGGATGGACGTAATTGTTCTTTGAGCTGATGAGTCAAAGAAGATTTGATGCAGCTAACAGCTGCTCTTGTGTCAATGAGAGCATCCACCAAATGGTACTCTTCTGTTCCTGCTCCCAAGTTCAAATCTGGTTGCTTTATTTGATGTCCTAGGTTTCTCGAGGCTCTAAAATTAGCCATTGGGATGAGTTCCTCTCCTCGTCGATATCTCTCATCTCTCTCTCTCTTATCCATTCCTTTCGTTTCCTTATTCGTTCTAGAGCTTCTTGTCTTGCCTCTTCTCGTATTTTTTCGTCCTCTTCTCGCCTATTTTTTGTTGTTAGAAGTCATAACATTATTTCCTTCGTCAATGGTTCCAAATACTTTTTTACTCGACAACCACTTATATAGTTTGGCAATACTTCTCCCTCTAGGGTTGCTAAGCTGATGGCTCCGCTAGTTGATATACGATTAATCACCAAGGGGCCATATCCTCTTTTTTGTAGTTTCTTTGCATGTTGCTTCAAAGTATAAACCAGGACCAAATCTCCTTCATTCATATTTTTATCCTTAATATGAGCATCAAAATATGCCTTTTGTCACCTTTTTGCAGCTAAATACCTGCCACTACTTGTAATCGTGTTTCATCTAACTTTTGAGTTGGTCCAATTGAGCCGATAACTCATTTCCATTCCATTCATAATTTGAGGTTACTCCGAGAGTAGGTACTAGGAAATCAATTGGTAAGATGGCATTCTGGCCGTACACTAGGTTAAAATGAGTAGTTCCTATGGCTATTTTGTATGCTACTCGGAATGCCCATATAGGGTGATGTAATTGCTTGTCCCAATCTGATCTTCCATTGTTAATAACCTTAGTAAGGATTGTACACAAGATTTTGTTCGAACTTTCAACCAGTCCATTGGCTTGTGGGTGATAAGGGGCCGATTCCTTATGAATCACTAAGAATTCATTCATTAGGGCTTCTGTTACTTCATTGACAAAGTGTGTGCCTCTGCCACTTACAATTTCAATTGGCCATCCAAACCTAGTGAATATGCTCTCAAAGAGAAACTTAGCCGTAGTCTTTGCATCATTCTTCTTGGTTGCCTTGGCTTCTACCCATTTGGTCAAATAATCCGTTGCTACAATTATGTACTCGGCATGGGAACCTTTAGCCGGTGGGCTAATAGGTCCTACAAAATATATTCCCCATTTTGTAAACGCTTTCGCACTCATCATAGGCTTCAGTGGCATTTCATCTCTTCTAATTGGATACTTTGTTTGTTGACATGTATCGCATCTTAGGACGTAAGTGGATGCATCTTGATGTAGAGTTGGCCACCACATTCCAGCAAAGAGAATCATTTTTGCAGTTTTATCTGCAGAAAATGTCCTCCAGTGGCTCTCGTATGAGCCATCTCTAAGACCGAAATGTACTCGTCTTCATGAATGCACATTCGTAGATGATTATCCCTTCCTCTTTTGAAGAGTTGTTTTCCTATAAGAACATAGTCCTTGCTTTGCTCTTCAAGGGCATGTATTCTTGCTAAATTAGCTCCTTTTGGGTACTCCTGAGTTTTCAAGAATTTTACCAGAGGCATGCTCCACCGTGGTGCTACAGTGGAGTAACATAGCATAGAGTTCTCTTCTAGCATTCTTTCTTGACAAATGGTGCAGGTAGATACATAGTTATGTGTATCCCTCTGCATGGTTGGCCAGTATATGCCCAATATCTTCAGTGTTTGCCATGTTCCATTCACACTTCGATGAGTTTTCCATTGATTTACATGTGCTTTTTGAAGCCACATCTCTTGCTCCTCCTCTTCCACACATCTCATAAGTAACCCACTTGGATCTTGGTGGTATAAGCTTCCAGCTATGATGTGGAGATTTTTAGTCTTCCAGAGCTCCTGGCTCTTGTTTTCAGTGATCCTATGTTGAGGTCCATATGTGAGGATGGGGATTAATTTTTCTGCCCATTGTGGACATACTTCGAGATTAAAAAGATAAGTATCCGGCAGATCATCTAGTACTCCCTTTGGGGGCTCTCCATGTGTCATTCTCGACAGGTGATCTGCTCAGATGTGCATATTCCCCTTCTTGACTACTACTTCAAAATCAAATTCCATTAACAATAGAAACCATTGCACTAGTCATCCGGTATTACAAGGTCTATTGACTAGTTACAGTAGGGCTTGATGATCGATGAAGAATTTGAATTTGTTTGTCAATAAGTAGTGTCGAAATTTCTTTACCGCATACACCATTCCTAAACCTTCTCGCTCCGTAGTGGTGTAATTGCGCTCTGCTTGGTTTAATTGTCTACTAGCATAGGCTATAGGGTGGCCTAGCTTTTCTGTATCTACTGGTTGCGCTAAGATGCATCCAATGGCAAACTTGGATGCATCTACATAAATATGAAATGGTTTATTCCAATCAGGCACTCTGAGGATTGGTGCCGAACTCAAGCAACTCATTAGTTCATTGAAAGCCTTTTCACATTCTTCCATGGAAATAAATTGAGTCCCATAAATGCTTGCACTTCCTTAGCGGTCCTTGGTCTTGAAAAATCCAGAATCACTTTGATTTTGTCTTCATCCGTGGAAATTCCATTTTTAGAGACAATGTGTCCTAATATCTTCCCTTTTTGAACCATGAAGACACATTTTTCCGGATTAAGGCAGACTCTATACTGTCAACATTTGGCAAATATCTTTCTTAGTTCTGGGATATGTTATGATCATATAGCTGAATAGGTGCATAAATCGTCCACGTATACCTCCATACTCTTCCTCAAGAATTCCTTGAACACATGACACATCAACCTTTGGAAAGTAGCAGGGGCATTAGTTAGACCAAAAGGCATAACCCCAAATGCATAAACTTCCCGGTTGCAAAGGTTGTTTTATGTTGGTCCTCAAGAGCAATTGCTACCTAATTATATCCTGAGAAGCTGTCCAGAAAACTATAGACTTCCTTACCTGCAACCCTTTCCAAAAGATGATCAGTGATGGGTAGTGGGTAACTACCTCGTATGGTGGTGGCATTCACTTTTTTCAGATTAATGCATACCCTTAACTTGCCATTCTTTTTTTACACGACCACTAAAGGTGATACCCATTCTGTGTGTTCGATCTCATAGATGAAGCCTGCCTCCAATAACGTATCTATCTCTTCCTTAATTCTTGCCAAATAAACATCGTTATAAGTGTATGGTCTATGTTTGGAAGGCTTGGCATTTGTTGTCATAGGAATTCTATGGGCACAAATAGAGGGATCTACACCTTTTAAATCCTTATATGTCCATGCAAAGATGTCCCTATACTCTCTTATGAGTTGTATTAACTCTTGTTCTTCCTCTAATGAGACATCCTGTCCTATAAAGGTGCATCTCTCTTCTCCTTCCTCCAAAGCTACTATTATTTTCTTGGTCTATTCTTTATTGGCGTATGCTATTCTTGGTTGCGCTTCCCGCTTTGGCATCTAAATAGCAATCTTTCTCTCCTCCACCTCATATTTCTTGAAGTGCACAGGTACTTCGAATTGTTCTCAAGGCTTGTTTTCTTCCTCTCCATTTCCTTTGTCTGGTTCACTTTCTTCCCTTGGTGTCATTCCTTGGTTTGACTTGTTATTTATGACATTTACCCTTTGATTTTCATGTTCTTCCGCAGTTGGTTCCTGTTCCATTTTGATGCTCTCATAATCTTCCTTCCATTCTTTTTCAATTACTTCTCCCACATCAGCTTCTTGAAGAACAACCATGTATAATCTTACATCGTACCCTTCCTCATCTATGCATTCATTCATGGTCATTACTTCTTCATTTACGCATACGTCAAGTGTGGCTAAAATTTCCATCCAACCATGGTGTTCGAATTCTTCGTCTAAAAATATTTGAGGCATGTAAGCGGCATCTTCTACAGGTCTAGATACTCCCTGTCTTAGCTTCCATCCTCTCCTCCTTTCTTCTTCCCTTTTAGCTGCCTGACATATCCATAGATAAGTGTCTCCATTTATCCATGTTTGGTTACTCGAATCTGCACTATGAATCGATAGATTTTCATCCTCCTTATGTATCAGATTCCATTGTAGGGGTGGAACATCTTGATACGTGTAAGTATGAATATTTATTTTGCTTGTGGTTCCCTCATGCTGCAAGTATACATCGTCTTTTCCCCCAATCTTGCACTATCTTGAGCTGTCTCATGAAAGGCATTCCAAGTATCATCTCATAATTGCTAGCCTTTTCGAATTGACAGATTGCTAAGGTGTGCTTGAATTCAACTCCACATGTGGTAAATGTAGCTTTTTCCAATAGTCCTAAAGGTCGTTTTGTGTGTCCATCTGCCATTTGAATCTTCATTTTGGTTGGTCGTAAAGCGGGTTTTCCCCATTTCTCCCAAATTTCCTTAGTAGCAATTCCTACTCCCGCTCCCGAATTTAAGATGGCTTTAGTGCTATAACCTCTATAAGTGATAGGGAGGCATGTGTTTCCTTTGTCTCCCTCGTTGAAATCTCCAATCTTATCGACTGGGATTTTAACCGTGGCCACTTCATCTTGCATCTCATTTTTGTCTGGCTTTATCTCTAACTGGTTGGTGAGCTTCTCTCTCAACTACAGCTTCACTTTCAAGAGTTCTTCCAATGTCAGAGTACAGGGTATTTTTACTTTTTTAAGATGTTGTATGATGTTTGAGGTTTGAACTGATGGGTTTTGCTCCTTTCTCCTTACTGAGGGAACACAATATAATTCAGATACACTTCACACACACCTTACCAACAGTAAACAAGCACTCTTTCTAAGCATCACACATGCATGCAAGCTCAACACTTCTAAGCACTCTTTCTAAGCATCACACATGCATGCAAGCTCACAAGGAAGAAGATACAAAGAGGAGAAGACACAAATTCAAAATTTTGTGCTCTTGATTCTCACAATGGCAAAAAGTCTTTACAAAGAGTCACAAAATGACTTATATACATGTGCCCTAAAAATTGGTCCTTTCATACAAGTGACCGGCACTTTATTGGCTAATCTCTACTTTCCTACTATTTTGCAAGAGATATATTACAATGAGTTGGGTTCATGCATCTAGAGGACTCCTCTAGTGCATTTACATAGCTTTGAGGGAATTTCCTAGGCATTTGAAGAAGAAAATTATGCCCATTAATTTGAAAGTTTTGGGGCTCCTTTTTTGTGCCTCTTTTCTCTGCAACAAGGTAGTCAAAAGAAAAAGAAAAGAAAAGGAGTGAAACAAGCAAAGGAGGAATCATTGTTCAAAGCACCAGAGAATTTCAAGAAATATGAGGTTGCAGATTGGAAAATTTTGGTAGGAATGCCTAAGAGAGAGGCCATCATAGGAGAAGCATATAATAATGAAGAAAAAACCAAAAATATTGTAGTACTCATTGAAGAGAACGAAGAGTGATGTATGTACATAGGAGAAGACCTAAGTGCAGAAGAAGAAGTAAATCTTGTAGCTTTATTGAGGGAATATAGGGATGTGTTTGCATGGGCCTATAGAGACCTGAAGGGGGTAGATCCAGAAATATGCTTTCATACGATCCCCATGATGATTGATGCCAAGCCCACCAAAAATAAGCCCTACACATATAATGACACTTATGGAGTCAAAATAAAAGAAGAAATTCATAGACTGATTGAAGTTGGATTTATCTATGACATTGAGCATACTAAATGGGTCTCCCCCATTTTAGTAGTGTGGAAGAAGAATGGGAAATTGTAAGTGTATTAACCTTAAAAAGGTTAATGCCACTACAATAAGAGATAGCTATCTGCTTCCAATCATCGAACATTTCTTGGAACATGTTGCAAGCAAAGAAGTTTATAGCTTCCTTGATGGATTTTCAGGTTACAACCAAGTAGTCGTTTCCCTAGAAGATCAACACAAGACGGCCTTTGCCATAGAGTTGGGAATCTTTGCATTTCATGTGATGCCATTGGGGCTCACTGTAAGGAATTGAACTCACAACCTCTTGGATAGGAATGTGATGGGCTAACCACTTACCCCAAAAGCCATGGTTGAGGATTACTTCCTAATCCTCTCTCTTAGGGTGTAGTTCAACCATCTCCTATCTATCAAGGGTGTGGTTCAACCATATCCAATCTATCACTTTATTACATTCTTTCCACCTTATTTTGATCTACCTAACACTTTGAAAATTCATCTAGTTTTCCATGTTGGATTACTTAAAAGGTATGTCTCTAATGTTGATCACATGTTGCAGGACAAATCTAAGATGAGGGAAGATGCCACTTTTGAGCTTGAACTAGAAGTTGTAATGGATAGGAGGATAAGACATCTTAGGAATCATGAAATAGTGCAAATTTTAGTTAAGTGGTTTGCATATCCTATTGAAGATTCAACATGGGTTGGTTTAGATGAGTTTATGGAGCATTATCCTTCTTTCCAACTCTGAGGAGAGAGTTTTTAAAAGAGGGGGAGAATTATAAGATGCCACATTGATTTTCCAAAAAAAAAGATGTGTAGAAAATAATGAAATTTTATGTTTAGGATATTCTGATCATGTCTGCAAAATTTTATAGCAATAAGTTTTTACATTCTCTCTCTAGAAAGTTGTTGGATGAAATTTGTGTGTTTAAATTTGAGCATGAAGATGAAGGAATCTGAAAAAGTGTTGTATGAGAGAAAGATAGAGTATTCTTAGTAGAAAAACTTTGTCTAATTGAATTTTTTGAAGTTCCTATGTTTTATGTCTCATTTGGTCCCATGAACATAGGTTAATGAAGAGATTTTTCATGTTTTTTCATCTCTCTCTAGAATTTTTGATTTTACAGGGCTCAAAAGTGATATCTAGAAGCAGATTTGGACCGGTTGAAGCTCAAGGTCAAGGACAAAGCATGGAAATGCATCAAGGAAGTGGACACACAAGAAGAAGGAGCAAGTAGGGAGCTCCAAGAAGCACGTGTCAACTTTTCATAAGGTATCCCTATAAAAATAGTGATTTTTATCACTAAAAACCATAATAAATACCATTTACCATTTCTGCAATTACAATTCAAGCCGAGGAGTCCTTGAGCTTGAGGAGTATTAGAACTATCATCCTACAAATTTTCATAATTTTTAAACTCCGTTTGAGCCCCCAAATAAGCTCTGGAACCTAATTTTCAACTAGGTCGGACATTAGGTCTGGATAGGGCCAAAACCACTCAAAAAACTATAAAAAGGGCTGGAGAGCTCATTTTTGAGGTTAGCTTGTTGTAGAGTTTAGCTTTGTAAGAGAGCTCTTTTGTAATCGAAGTCCTTCCATTGTTCCCCTCTTTGCTCTTACTTTGTGTGTGTGTGTGTGTATGTGTGTGCATGCTTGTGTGCTTTCACTCACGCACTTGTGCCATCACTTGCTCACGGTCTTTATACCGGTCCTCACATCTTCGCGGATTGACATTTATGAGGTTATTGAGAGCCAGAATACTCGAGTATCATGTACAAGAATCCCAACCCCAGGCCCCAAGTAATACAAGTAAGACTGCAAGCCCCTAGAGGACCATGTTTTAGATGTCAGGGCGACCATTTCATCCATGAATGTCCCCACTTACTCACTCCATCACAAGGACACAACATCACAATACAAGGTTTTTGTCCTGAGTGTGGCAAGGAACATCTTCCAAAAGAGTGTCCTAGGAATCCCTCTAGTGCACCCAAGGTGACACCCATCAACATGGTAGGCTTAGTGGTGGATTCAAGTTCAAGTAGCAGTAATGTGGCACTTGTACAGGCAGTTACTAGGGCACAAGCCTTCAAACATGATAAACCAGCTGACCAATCAGAGTCAAGTGAATCAGGAGAGCCTAGTAAGAGGAAAACAAGAACATGGAAGGATACCAAGGAGAAGACCAATCGTAAGTGGAATAAAAAGATATATGAACTAGAAGAAAGCCTGAAAGACACAAAAACAAAAATAGAAGATATTGCATCTCAAACCCCCTCGCATGCTGAAGCTCCATCCACTCCACCTAATCCCACCCCACCACCCACTGTAAATAACCCTCAACCAGGGTCTGTTCTTGTAGATCCAACCCCAAAAGTCTTGGACATGATGTTCAAAGCCTACCAGGCTCGACTTCAAGAAGGGCCAACAGCTGCAAACTTAGACAAGAGTTACCTTAGAGCAGATTTAGAGATTGAACGGACAAAAATGTGCATGAAAATGGTAGAACTAGCTCAAGCTATGCTTGAGACTAGTCAAAAGTTCAATAAGTTAAACTCTGTCAAACCGGATTTGCACTTCTAGGGCTTGCTAAAAAGATTAGAGCAGATGGTAAACAAGCCACATGTTTCTTTACGTCCACATGCTCAACCAATTATCAAAAGAGAAAGCTCACCGCCAATGAAAACTTACGTTCCTGATTCCATGGAGGAAGGAGCACCTCTTTCAATTCAACGGTACTCTCAAGAGTTCTTGCGGGAAATACAAGAAGAGAAATGGGCCAAGGAGAAGTGTAATCCCCCTCCTATTCCTGAAATTGATGATCTTCACGATCAATTTCCCCAAGAAATTCCATCTATTTATGGAGACCAAGTAGAGCAACAAGAAGATGAAAGATTAGATTTTGAATCTAATTCTTTACAAGAGTTGCCACAATTCATAGGCCCATGGGAATCTGAATCTCTTCAGATTAGAGCTCCCACAATATTGGTAAGAAATGAAGACTCAGTGGTTCCAAGAAACACTGATGTTGTGATGAACACTAAGGTTCAGTGCCATCTCATTGTAGAAGGGTTGTTCAAAGAAAAACTTGAGCTATGGAATCATGTGAAGGATCAAGTTCCAGAACTTGATTCCAATATGTCAAAAGCAGGCTCTAAGCAAAAAGTTCCAGAGATACCTCTTGATAAAATAGGAGACATGAGCAAAGGTGAAGAAGGTAATACTTATCTTCCGATCACCTACAAGGGTTACACAACCAAAGCAATCGTAGATTCAGGTGCTGGTGTTGCTATTGTGACCACCTCTTTGTGGAAGCGATGGGGAAAACCCACATTAAGACCAACTAGAATGAAGCTTCAAATGGCAGATGGTCATTTTGAAAGACCTCTAGGATTGCTAGACGGGATAAATCTAACCACTTGTGGTGTAGAGTTTGAACATACATTTGCTATATGTGACTTTGAGAAAACTACACATAGCGGTGTCAGGTGGACACTTCGGACCTGACAGAGTAATCAAGACCATTCTATTCTCAGGACTTTGGTGGCCAACTCTTCATATGGATGCCCATACCTATGTGAAGAAATGTGACACATGCCAACATTCACAATATCCAATAAGAAAAGATGAGATGCCTTTGAGGCCTCTGATGGGAGGACGTGCATTCTCGAAGTGGGGCATTGACTTTGTAGGACCTATCAACCCCCCAGCTAGAAACTCCCATGCAGAGTACATTATTGTAGCCACAGATTACCTTACCAAGTGGGTGGAAGTAAAGGCCACAACAAAGAATGCTGCACAAACAATGGCTAAGTTCTTATTCGAGAATGTGTTCACCAGATACGGGTTACCCATAGAGTTAGTAAGTGATAGAGGCACACACTTCTTGAATGAAGTCATTGAAAACCTCCTCCAAGAGTTATTGGTGGTACAGAAGAAGTCCGCCCTCTATTATCCACAAGCTAACGGACAAGCCGAGAGCACAAATAAGATCCTATGCAACGTATTGACAAAACTGGTAAATAATAAATGCTCTGATTGGGACAAATAGCTTCATCATGTTGTTTGGGAGTACCAAGTTGCCTACAAAATGGTACTCAATGTTGCCACTCCATTTCAGATGGTCTTCGGACAGAATGTTGTGCTACCATTGGACTTCTTAATTCCAGCCTTAAAAGTAGCACAATAGCATGAGTGAAATGGACATGAATTGTCCTCTAGGATTTTTGATCTAGAACGCTTAGGTGAGACGAGGCTACGAGCGGCAGCAGGCATCTATGTTGCAAAGAAGAGACATAAGGCATACTTTGATGCACACATCAAAGATAAAGGATTGAAAGAGGGAGACCTAGTGCTGGTTTATACGCTGAAGCAACATGCATGAAAATTGGAGAAACGAGGATATAGACCCATGATCATTAATAGAATTTCCACTAGCGGTGATGTTCAATTGGCCACTCTAGAAGCTGATATCTTGCCAAACTATATCAGCGGATGTAGACTCAAGCTATATCAAGAACCTCTTACAGAGGATATGCTAACAAGACTCAACACAGCAAAGAAGCGAAAAGAAGAAGAGTTGAGAGTTAGAGAAGAAGCACAAGTAGAGGCTAGAGAGCGCATAAGGTGAAATAAGTTAAGGAGACTAGGCCTAGATGTCAACACAAAAGCCCCAAAATATCACATGGACATGTGCCAAAAATCGGGCATACATACTTCTCAAATAATCGATCGACGCCCCTTTGTGACTATTGAGGTAGGACAAGGAAAGAGTGTAAGGACTGTGAGAGCACAATGTAACAACTAAGGTTGTCACAACATCTCAACCAAAAAGGCAAGCGAGATAGTACATGACAACCGCTATATCAAATAGACCAAGAGATTGCAAGACAAATCAAAATGGACACAAATCGACTAACTCTCCTAATGGTCAAGGAGGAAAAAATAAGCTAAAGCAGATGGATATGCCTAAAAATCAAGAAGCTCTACACTCACAACGTGATTCTGATTTCTTAGAGCAGGCTAAAAGATTGGGACTTTGCTTTCAATGTGGAGAACAAGGACATCTCACTTTTGAATGTCCAAACAAGGCCATCAATCGTTCTATGCAGGCAAAGATGGCTTATCTACAAGAAGAAAACATAACAATTGAGGAAGTGGATGATCAAGGTAAGTGTTCTAACCCTAGACTTCAATGCATGACAACTTCTTCTCATTCAAGGGCATTGGTGATTAGGATTATAGGTGACATATACTCACGTAAGGTTAGTTTCTTGATTGATTCGGGTAGTACAAATTGTTTCCTTTCACTTAAGTTGGTAGAGGCTTTAGGATTGCATATTGAGATGCAGACCAAAAGACCTGTACAGATGGCTAATGGTAGGATACACTATACTCGAGGCTGTATTGAGAATCTTGATTTTATGTTAGGAGAAAATAAATTTTTGGGTACCTTTCATGTAATTGAAAAGAGAGAATGCGATGTAATCATCGGAATGGACTAGTTAGTTCACAACAGTGTCCTGATTGATTATGAAAGTGGGATCCTTACTTTGAAAATAGAAGGGAAGAAACATCGTCTAGTAGGCAAGTGTAATTCAGGTTTTTTGTACTATTTCTGCTATAAAGTTGATTAAGGGCATTCGACAGGGTTGTGAGACATATTTGGTTTATCTGCATGACCTTCAAGAGAACAAGAAAGAAGAAGAAACACTTGAATATGTTAGAAAACTTTTAGATGAGTACGCAAATGTATTCCCTAATGATATGTAAGGTATGCCTCCTCCTAAGAAAACTAACCATGCTATAGACCTCTATCCAAGAAGTGAGCCTTACTTTATAGCACCTTATAGGTTCAAAATTGATGAATTGAAAGAGTTGAAGCTCCAATTGGATGATCTATTGAAGAAAGGGTTGATAAGACCTAGTGTTTCACCTTCGAGAGCACCTGTTTTGTTTCAATAAAAGGAAAATGGCTCATACACACTTTGTATTGACTATAGGGGATTGAACAAGAAAACCATTAAGAACAAGTATCCACTTCCACACATAGATGAATTGCTGAGTCAATTGAGTGGTGCCAGAGTATTCACTAAAGTTGACTTAAGATCAAGATATCATCAAATTCGAGTAAAGTCTAAGGACATACCCAAAACCGCTTTTAGAACACGATATGGTCATTATGAGTTCATAGTTTTGCCTTTTGGATTGACAAATGCTCCTGCAACATTTATGTGTTTGATGAATAATGTGTTTCATGAATATCTCGATGAATTTATATTAGTCTTTCTTGATGATATTTTTGTGTATTCTAAGGATGATAATGAACATGCATTGCATCTCAAGAAGACTTTACAGAAACTAAGAGAGCATATACTATATGGTAAGATGAGTAAATGTTTTTTTGCAAAAGGGGAAGTGACTTATTTGGGGAGAGTTTTTTCTAAGGAACGGATTCAATAGATCCTGAGAAAGGGAAAAGCATAGTGGACTGGCCTACACACAAATGTTTGAGAGATGTGAGAAACTTCCTTGGTTTTGCACAATATGAGAGGGCACACATTAGGGAGTTTTCTAGAATTGTGAATCCTCTTACAGAATTGACAAAGAAAAATAGAGATTTTGCATGGAACGATGAGTGTCAAAATGCATTTGAAGAGTTAAAATAGAAAATTATCAAAAATTGTGTGCTAAAGATACCTGCATTAGCGAAGCCATTTATTGTTGCATGTAATGCTAGTGGAAGTCAAATCGGATACATGCTTTCACAAGAAGGAAGGGTAGTGGCTTATGAGTCAAGGAAACTAAGGAAACATGAACTAAATTATACAACACATGAGTTGGAAATGCTTGCGGTTGTTCATGCACTTAAATATTGGAGACACTTATTGCTTGGAGTAAAGTTTGAATTAAGAACAGATCATCAGAGCCTTAAATATATATTTACTCAACCTTTACTTAACAATAGAAAAAAATGATGGATCTAATTGCTAAGTGAATATGATTTTGACATTAAATCCTTAGCGGGAAAAGAAAACCGAGTAGCCGATGCTTTGAGTCGTAAACCTTTATGCAGTTCAATGTATATTTTATCCTCTAATTTTGATATTGGAAAAGAATTAAAAGGCGATTTATTTGATGCAACAATCTTGAAATTTTTGGGCACGAATCCAGGTTCTATGTTTCAAGAAAAATTTCATTTGAAAAACAATGATTTGTATTGTAATTCTGGTTTTTGTATTTCTTCGGAATCTGTTTTGAAAGAAAAGATTCTGCATGACTGTCATGATGCACCTTTCTCTGCACATCCTGGTTTTTCTAGGACTTATGCGAAAGTGAAAGCTTCATATTTCTGGCCACATATGAAATATGATATTAGGAGGTATGTGAAAGAATGTTTGAAATTTCAACAAGTTAAGGCTGAATTTAAAAGGAGTCCTAGTATGTTACAACCATTAGATGTGCCTGATCAAAAATGGGAATCCATCTCTATGGATTTCATAACAAAGTTGCACGTGACCAGAAGTGGGCATGATACCATCTTTGTTGTCGTGGACAGTCTTACAAAGATGGCACATTTTCTTCCCATGAGGAAAACTGATACAGCTTTGCATGTTGCTAAACTTTTCATAAAAGAAATTTTTATGTTACATGGTATACCTAAAAATATACTTTCTTATAGGCATGCAAGGTTTACGTCTAATTTTCGGAAAGCAACCTTTCAATTCATAGCAGCAGAATTACGCATGAGTATTGCATTTCATCCTCAAATTGATGGTGAGACCGAGAGGGTTAACAGGGTGCTTGAGAATATGTTACGTATGTATGTGAATGATAAGCAAAACAATTGGACTGAATATTTGCCTTTGGTTGAGTATGCTTATAAGAGTGCATGGCATTCCTCTATTAAGATGACACCTTTTGAAGCAATGTATGGCTATAACTGTTTGCTACCGCATTCGCTTTTTAATTCACAAAATCAGGTTGAGATATCCAAACAGATGCTTGGAAACATGGATTCGGAGCTAAATAAGGTAAGGAAAAACATGAACGATGCAGAGAAACGTCAAAAATTATATCATGATCTCAAAAAGAGACCCTTGGAATTTAGAACAAATGATCTGGTTTTTATGAAAGCAAATCCTTCTAAATCAAATCTGGTTTCGGGCAAAGATTGTCGATTGTCTCCACGTTATGCTGGTCCTTTTAAAATCTTAAAGAAAGTTAGTTCTATTGCATATTTACTTGATCTACCTAACGCTTTGAAGATTCATCGAATTTTCCATGTTGAATTACTTAAAAGGTATGTTCCTAATGTTGATCACGTTTTGCAAGACAAATCTAAGTTGAGGGGATTAGGAATCGTGAAATAGTGGCTAAGGAAAGATTTCTTAAAAGAGGGGGAGAATTGTAAGATGCCACATTGAGTTTCCAAAAAAAAAAAAAGATGTGTAGGTAATAATGAAATTTTATGTTTAGGATGTGTTGATCATGTCTACAAAATTTTGTAGCAATAAGACTTTACATTCTCTCTCTAGAAAGTTGTAGGATGAAATTTGAGTGTTTAAATTTGAGCATGAAGATGAAGGAATCTAAAAAAGTGTTGTATGAGAGAAAGGTAGAGTATTCTTAATAGAAAAACTTTGCGTGATTGAATTTTTTGTAGTTCCTATGGTTTATGTCTCATTTGGTACCATGAAGATAGGTTAATGAGGAGAATTTTCATGTTTTTTCATCTCTCTAGAATTTTTGATTTTGCAGGGCCCAAAAGTGATATCTCGTAGCAGATTTGGAACTGAGGCATCTCTAACAATATTGTACATATTGAAAAATTGAATATTTTTGTGTCTCACAAGCTTAAGCTAATTCCTCACCGTTTTTGGAGTTACAAGGCTTGGAAAAGTGCCGTTTTCCAACACTTTAAAAAAAGCCTTCATTCATCTTATTCATGTTCGCGGATTTAGAAAATGCACATGGGTATATGGATTATTTTGGGTGCTTGACATGTGTGTGAGTGTGTTGCAAGGGCCGCCTCTATTTTTGTAGGTACAATTCTTGAGGTGGACAAGAAAAGTAGATTCATGGGTGGCCTGGAAGTCTTGCATGAGACATGCAAAAAGATGCTATCTTGGAGCATGCAGATTCTAAGAGTGCATGACCATGAAGGCGTGATTGGGCATGCGCTAGAGAAAAGGTGGAGATCCAAAAAGACAAAGATGGAGAGATAGGGAAGGACAATGGTCGTACATTGATCACGATCGTTTTTGGCTTTTGAGATTGAGATTGAGATTGAGATTGGGATTGAGATTACAATTGAGATTGTGATTGTGATTGAGCTTGAGATTGAGATCAGCTTGGGGGTGGTTCGGTGGATGAGGCTTCACATTGAAGCTATTTGATAGATTTTGTAACACAAATCAGAACTACTTGTAAATCTACAAAGATAATAAAATTCTCTCTCTTCTTGTTCTGCATATACTCTGTTTTTCTTCTTTATATCTTGTTGTGCAGAAGTCTATTATTCGATGTGGGATTGTGATTGTGATTGAAGATTAGGAGACTTGTTACAAGTGGTATCAGAGCGGAGTTGGATTCCGAGACAAGATGTAGGCTTTGAAGAAAAAGATAGAAGAACAAGAGGAACTTATCCGCAGACTGAATGCAGAGTTACATAAAGAAAGATTCAATAAACAAAAAGAGGGTACTACAAATGCTTTCATGGACCTCCATGATGAAGCTGGTAATGGTGCAGGCACATCGAACGCACGCAGAGCTAGATGACAATGTGAACCTGAAGATGATGATGATGCAAGCGAATCTGCACTTAAGCAAGTGTTTAAAAGAGAAAAATTAAATGAATTTGATGGTGAGAAGAAAACTGGAGAGGATCTTGAAGCATGGATCAAGGAACTTGAAGGTTTCTTTGATCTACGCGTGTTTAGTGAGGAATCAAAAGCAAAGGTGGCAATTCTGCATCTGCGAGGAGTCCCCAAAATGTGGTGGAAATCATACATGTAGACAAGAACACGTGAAGGTCCAATCCTCTAGAAAGAGTTTTGAGAGCAAGCAGAGAATCGTTATTGTTATCCACATTATGGGATGGAAAAGAAAATGGAATGCTACTCCTTCAAGCAATATGAGGATGATAGATATAACTTGTCTGTTGAAGATTATGTAAGAAAAATAACAGCATAGCAGAATAGACCTGTAGATAGAGTTGAGAGAAAAACGCAGACAAAGATAGACGTAGATTGAGAGATAGAGAACTCAAATTCTCAGATTGTCGAGTGTTATGCAGTTACAATGATGGTGTTGTCCACCCGTGCGCTCCCAATGTGGAGCTTAGATGGCGATCTAGATAGACTCTAGATGAAGGGCTTACTAGTGCACAATGCTATGTAAAGCTCAACCTAGGCCATGTTTATATAGCTTTTACAAGGCGGTTCGGTATAGATAAACGTAGTCGAGAGATACAAAATAGTCGGTAAATATACAATCCGACAATATCTCCATGACCAAAAGTCCTACCGTCTCGGCCCTACGGGCCAAGGGGATAGGCCCCTCGGAACCCATAGAAGGGGAAGCCCCCCTTTGCACTCCCCCCATTAAGGTTCTATGGGGAAACTGTGTGATGCCACAGGGCCTTTATTTTCACCTTAAATGGCAACCCAATGGCCTGGAAGTTTATGCCCTACCTAACCTAACGGCTAGGCTCACAAAGATCATCTACAACCATCAACGGTCACACATAGACCTCATCTAACTTGGAAGTTAGAGTTCCACAAATGTTCGAGTTCTCATAATGGCTTCTCCTCATAAGGGGGGCCTTACAACTTAGAGCACCATGAATCATTTGTGCTCACATGAGGGTGGAGTATTGAGCATATCTAATAGAATATAAGCAGAATTTTTTGTGTTTGCATAAGTATGCACTAGAAGCTTTTGGAGATGTCTTGAAGAGCACATTTATTGAGGGTTTGCAAGAAGAGTTTCATTATCAAGTAAAGGGGTTCGGATGTGTAGATTTTCTTGATACGGTTGCAAAAGCAAAAAATTTTGAGAAGATGGAGAAGTTTACTATGAAAAAGGCATCCAAATCAATGTTTATCACAACAGCACATCGACCCCAAAGACCTATTTCAACAAATCAGAGTGGACAGAAATTGACTAACTCTACCAATGGTCAAGGAGGAAAAAATAAGCTAAAGCAGATGGATTGCCTAAGAAGCAAGAAGTTGTGCACTGGCAACGTGATTCTGATTTCTTGGGGCATACTAAAAGATTGGGACTTTGCTTTCGATGTTGACAACAAGGACATCACACTTTTTAATGTCCAAACAAGGCCATCAACCATTCTATGCAGGTAAAGATGGCTCATCTACAAGAAGAAAACATAACAATTGAGGAAGCGGATGATCAAGGTAGGTGTTCTAACCCTAGACTTGAATGCATGACAACGTCTTCTCATTCAAGGGCATCCATGATTAGGATTATAGGGGACATATCCTCACGTATGGTTAGTTTCTTGATTGATTTGGGTAGTACAAATTGATTCCATTCACTTAAGTTGGTAGAGGCTTTAGGATTGCATATTGAGATGCAGACCAAAAGACCTGTACAGATGGCTAATGGTAGGATACACTATACCCGAGGCTGTATTGAGAATCATGATTTTATGTCACGAGAACATAAATTTTTGGGTACCTTCCATGTAATTGAAATGAAAGAATGTGATGTAATCATCAGAATGGACTGGTTAGTTCATAACACTATCATGATTGATTGTGAAAGTGGGATCCTTACTTTGAAAATAGAATGGAAAGAACATCGTCTAATACATAAGTGTGGTTTTTCTCCTATTTCTGCTATAAACTTGATTAGGGGTATTTGACACGGTTGTGAGACATATTTGGTTTATGTGCATGACCTTCAGGAGAAGAAGAAAGAATAAGAAATACCTTAATATGTTAGAAACCTTTTAGAGGAGTACGCAGATATGTTTCCTAATGATATGTCGGGTATGCCTCCTCCTAGGAAAATTGACCATGCGATAGACCTCTATCCAGGAAGTGAGCCTTACTCTAGAGCACCTTATAGGTTCAATATTGATGAATTGAAAGAGTTGAAGCTCCAATTGGATGATCTATTGAAGAGAGGGTTGATAACAGCTAGTGTTTCACCTTGGGGAGCACCTGTTTTGTTTCAAAAAAAGAAAGATGGCTCATACAGACTTTGTATTGACTATAGGATATTAAACAAGAAAACCATTAAGAAAAATTATCCACTTCCACACATAGATGAATTGCTGAGTCAATTGAGTGGTGCCACAGTATTCACTAAAATTGACTTAAGGTCAGGATATCATCAAATTAGAGTAAAGTTTGAGGACATACCCAAAACCCCTTTTAGAACATAGTTTTACCTTTGTGATTAACAAATTCTCCTGCAACATTTATGTGTTTGATGAATAATGTGTTTCATGAATATCTCCATGAATTTATATTAGTCTTTCTTGATGATATTTTTGTATATTCTAAGGATGATGATGAACATGCATTGCATCTCTGGAAGACTTTACAGAAACTAAGAGAGCATAAACTATATGGTATGAGTAAATGTTTTTTTGCAAAATGGGAAGTGACTTATTTTGGGAGAGTTGTTTCTAAGGAGGGGATTCACATAGATCCTGAGAAAGTGAAAAGCATAGTTGACTGGCCTACACCCAAATGTGTGAGATATGTGAGAAGCTTCCTAGTTTGGCACAATATGAGAGGGCACACATTAGGGAGTTTTCTCCAATCACGAATCCTTTTACAAAATTGACAAAGAAAAATAAAGAGTTCTCATGGAACGATGAGTGTCGAAATGCATTTGAAGAGTTAAAACAGAAAATTATCAAAAATTGTGTGCTAAAGATACCTGAGTTAGGGAAGCAATTTATTGTTGCATGTGATGCTAGTGGAAGTCAAATCGGATGCGTACTTTCACAAGAAGGAAGGGTAATGGCATATGAGTCAAGGAAACTAAGGAAACATGAATTAAATTATATTACACATGACTTGGAAATGCTTGCGATTGTTCATGCACTTAAACATTGGAGACACTTATTGCTTGGAGTAAATTTTGAATTAAGAAGAGATCATCAGAGCCTTAAATATATATTTGCTCAACCTTTACTTAACAATAGACAAAAATGATGGATGGAATTGCTAAGTGAATATGATTTTGACATTAAATACTTAGCAGTTCAATTTCTACTTTATCGTCTAATTCTGATGTTGGAAAAGAATTAAAAGATAATTTATTTTATGCAGCAATTTTGAAATTTTTGGGCAAAAATCCAAGTTCTATGTTTCATAGATAATTTCATTTAAAAAACAATGATTTCTATTGTAATTCGCATTTATGTATTTCTTTAGAATCTGTTTTTAAAGAAAAGATTCTGCATGACTGTCATGATGCACCTTTCCTTGCACACCCTAGTTTTTCTAGGACTTATGCTAAAGTGAAAGCTTCATATTTCTAGCCACATACGAAATATGATATTAGGAGGTATGTGAAAGAAAACCATTAGATGTGCCTGATCAAAAATGGGAATCCTTCTCTATGGATTTCATAACAAAGTTGCCTGTGACCAGAAGTGGGCATGATACCATCTTTGTTGTCATGGACCGTCTTACAAAGATGGCACATTTTCTTCCCATGACGGAAACTGATACAGCTTTGCATGTTGCTAAACTTTTCATAAAAGAAGTTTTTAGGTTACATGGTATACCTAAAAATATAATTTATGATAGGGATGCAAGGTTTACATCTAATTTTTGGAAAGCAACCTTTCAATCCATAGGAACAGAATTATGCATCAGTACTGCATTTCATCCTCAAACTGATGGTGAGACCAAGAGGATTAACAGGGTGCTTGAGGATATGTTACGTATATATGTGAATGATAAGCAAAACAATTGGACTGAATATTTGCCTTTGGTTGAGTATGCTTATAATAGTGCATGTCATTCCTCTATTAAGATGACACCTTTTGAAGCAATGTATGGCTATAATTGTTTGTTGTCGCATTCACTTTTTAATTCACAAAATCAGGTTGAAATATCCAAATAGATGCTTCAAAACATGGACTTGGAGCTAAATAAGGTAAGGAGAAACATGAAAGATGCAGAAAAACGTCAAAATTTATATCCATATCTCAAAAAGAGACCCTTGGAATTTAGAACAAGTGTTCTAGTTTTTTTGAAAGTAAATCCTTCTAAATCAGATTGTCTCCACATTATGCTGGTCCTTTTAAAAGCTTAAAGAAAATTGGTTCTCTTGCATATTTACATGATCTACCTAACACTTTGAAAATTCATCCAATTTTCCATGTTCGATTACTTAAAAGGTATGTTCCTAATGTTGATCATGTTTTGCAGAATAAATGGGAAGATGCCACTTTTGAGCTTGAACGAGAAGTTGTAATGGATAGGAGAATAAGACATCTTAGGAATTGTGAAATAGTGCAAGTTTTAGTTAAGTGGTTTGCATATCCTATTGAAGAATCAACATGGGTTGTTTAGATGAGTTTATGGAACATTATCCTTCTTTCCAACTCTCAGGAGAGAGTTTTTAAAAGAGAAGGAGAATTGAAAGATGCCACATTGATTTTCCAAAAAAAAAAAGATGTGTAGGTAATTATCCAATTTTATGTTTAGGATATTCTCATCATGTCTAAAAGATTTTGTAGCGATAAGCTTTTACATTCTCTCTCTAGAAAGTTGTAGGATGAAATTTGTGTGTTTAAATTTGAGCATGAAGATGAAGGAATATGAAAAAGTGTTGTATTAGAGAAAGGTAAAGTATTCTTAGTAGAAAAACTTTGCCTGATTGAATTTTTTGTAGTTCCTATGTTTTATGTCTCATTTGGTCCCATGAAGATAGGTTAATGAAGAGATTTTTCATGTTTTTTCATCTCTCTAGATCGATTTTGCAGGGCCCAAAAGTGATATCTAGAAGCAGATTTGGACCTAAGCGGTCTTTAACACTATTGAACAGATTGAGAAACTGAATATTTTTGTGTCTCACAAGCTTAAGCTAATTCCTCACCATTTTTGAGTTACATGGCTTGGAAAAGTGTTGTTTTCCAACACTTGAAAAAAAAAAACGGAAGCCTTCATTCATCTTATTCATGTTCGCGGATTTACAAAACACACATGGGTATACGGGTTATTTTGGGTGATTGACATGTGTGTGAGTGTGTTGCAGGGATTGCCTCTATTTTTGTAGGTATGATTCTTAAGGTGGACATGAAAAGTAGATGCATGGGTGGTCTCGAAGTCTTGCATGCGACATGTGAAAACACACTATCTTCGAGCATGTAGATTCTAAGAGTGCATGACTAGGAAGGCATGATTGGGCATGCGCTAGCGAAAACGTAGAGATCCAAAAAGACAAAGACGAAGAGATAGGGAAGGATGATGGTCGTACATTGATCACGTTCGTTTTCGGCTTCTGAGATTGAGATTGAGATTGAGATTGGGATTTAGATTGCGATTGAGATTGAGATTGGGATTGAGATTGTGATTGTGATTGAGATTGGGATATAGCTCGGGGGTGGTTGGGTGGATGAGGCTTCACATTGAAGCTATTTGATAGATTTTGTAACGCAGATCAGAACTACTTGTAAATCTACAAAGATAATAAAATTCTCTCTCTTCTTGTTCTGCATATACTTTGTTTATCTTCTTTATATCTTGTTGTGCCGAAGTCTATTTATTCGATGTGGGATTGTGATTGTGATTGAAGATTACGAGACTTGTTACAAGTGGTATCAGAGCGGAGTTGGATTTCTGGACAAGATGCAGGCTTTGAAGAAAAGATAGAAGAACAAGAGGAACTTATCCATAGACTGAATGCAGATTACATAAAGAAAGATCCAATAAACAAAAAGAGGATACTGAAAATGCTTTCATGGACCTCCATGATGGAGGTGGTAATGGTGTGGTCACATCGAATGCACGCAGAGCTAGACAACAATGTGAACCTAAAGACGATGATGATGCAGGCAAATTTGCACTTAAGCAAGTGTTTAAATGAGCAAAATTAAATGAATTTGATGGTGAGAAGAAAATAGGAGAAGATCTTGAAGCATGGATCGAGGAACTTGAAGATTTCTTCTATCTACGCGTGTTTAGTGATAAATCAAAAGCAAAGGTGGCAATTCTGCATCTACGAGGGGTCGCTAAACTGTGGTGGAAATCATACATGCAAACAAGAACACGTGAAGGTCCGATCCTTTGGACAGAGTTTTGAGAGCAAGCAAAGAATCGTTATTGTTCTCCACATTATCAAATGGAAAAGAAAATGGAATTCTACTCCTTCAAGCAATATGAGGATGATAGCTATAACTTGTGTGTTGAAGAATATAAGGAGAAATTTTTGTGTTTGCATAAGTATGCACTAGACATTTCTAGAGATGCCCTAGAGAGAAACTTTATTGAGGGTTTTCGAGAAGAGCTTCGCTATCAAGTAAAGGGGTCCGGATGTGTAGATTTTCTTGATGCGGTTGCAAAAGCACAAAACTTTGAAAAGATGGAGAAGTTTACTATGAAAAAGGCATCCAAATCAAGGTTTATCTCAAAAGGACATTGACCCCCAAGACATGTTTCAACAAATCAGAATGGAGAGAAATTGACTAACTCTACCAATCATCAAGGAGGAAAAAATAAGCTAAAGCAGATGGATATGCCTAAGAAGAAAGAAGTTGTGCACTGCCAAAGTGATTCTGATTTCTTGGAGTTGGCTAAAAGATTGGGACTTTGCTTTCGATGTGGAGAACAAGGACATCGGACTTTTGAATGTCCAAACAAGGCCATCAACCGTTCTATGCAGGCGAAAATGGCTCATCTACAAGAAGAAAACATAACAATTGAGGAAGCGGATGATCAAGGTAAGTGTTCTAACCCTAGACTATATTGATGAATTGAAAGAGTTGAAGCTCCAACTGGATGATCTATTGAAGAAAGGGTTGATAAGACCTAGTGTTTCACCTTGGGGAGCACCTGTTTTGTTTGAGAAAAAGAAAAATGGCTCATACAAACTTTGTATTGACAATAGGGGATTGAACAAGAAAACCATTAAGAACAATTATCCACTTCCACACATAGATGAATTGCTAAGTCAATTGAGTGGTGCCACAGTATTCACTAAAATTGACTTAAGAATGGGATATCATCAAATTAGAGTAAACTCTGAGGGCATACCCAAAACCGCTTTTAGAACATGATATGGTCATTATGAGTTCGCAGTTTTGCCTTTTGGATTGACAAATGCTCCTGCAACATTTATGTGTTTGATGAATAATGTGTTTCATGAATATCTCGATGAATTTATATTAGTCTTTCTTGATTATATTTTTGTGTATTCTAAGGATGATGATGAGCAAGCATTGCATCTCAGAAGGACTTTACAAAAACTAAGAGAGCATAAACTATATGGTAACATGAGTAAATGTTTTTTTGCAAAAGGGGAAGTGACTTATTTTGTGAGAGTTGTTTCTAAGGAAGTGACTCACATAGATCCTGAGAAAGTGAAAAGCATAGTTGACTGGCCTACACCCAAATGTGTGAGAGATGTGAGAAGCTTCCTTGGTTTGGCACAATATGAGAGGGCACACATTAGGGAGTTTTCTCGAATTGTGAATCCTCTTAGAGAATTGACAAAGAAAAATAGAGATTTCACATGGAAGGATGAGTGTCAAAATGCATTTGAAGAGTTAAAATAGAAAATTATCAAAAATTGTGTGCTAAAGATACCTCAGTTAGAGAAGCCATTTATTATTGGATGTGATGCTAGTGGAAGTCAAATTGGATGTGTACTTTCACAAGAAGGAAGGGTAGTGGCTTGAGTGAAGGAAACTAAGGAAACATGAATTAAATTGTACAACACATGACTTGGAAATGCTTGTGGTTGTTCACACACTTAAACATTGGAGACACTTATTGCTTGGAGTAAAGTTTGAATATAGAACAGATCATCAGAGCCTTAAATATATATTTACTCAACCTTTACTTAACAATAGACAAAAATGATGGATCGAATTGCTAAGTGAATATGATTTTGATATTAAATACTTAGCAGGAGAAGAAAACAGAGTAGTCGGTGCTTTGATTCGTAAATCTTCATGCAGTTCAACTTCTATTTTATCCTCTAATTTTGATATTGGAAAAGAATTAAACGACAATTTATTTTATGCAACAATCTTGAAATTTTGGGGCACGAATCCAGGTTCTATGTTTTCGAGAAAATTTCATTTGAAAAACAATGATTTGTATTGTAATTCTTGTTTATGTATTTCTTCGGAATCTGTTCTGAAAGAAAAGATTCTGCATGACTGTCATGATGCACCTTTCTCTGCACACCCTGGCTTTTCTAGGACTTATCCGAAAGTGAAAGATTCGTATTTCTGCCCACGTATAAAATATGATATTAGAAGGTATGTGAAAAAATGTTTGAAATGTAAACAGGTTAAGGCTAAATTTAAAAGGAGTCATGGTATGTTACAACCATTAGATGTGTCTGATCAAAAATGGGAATCCATCTCTATGAATTTCTTAACAAAGTTGCATGTGACCAGAAGTGGGCATGATACCATCTTTGTTGTCATGGACTGTCTTACAAAGATGGCACATTTTCTTCCCATGAGGAAAACTGATACAGCTTTGCATGTTGCTAAACTTTTCATAAAAGAAATTTTTAGGTTACATGGTATACCTAAAAATATACCTTCTCATAGGGATGCAAGGTTTACATCTAATTTCTGGAAAGCAACCTTCCAATCCATAGGGACAGAATATGCATGAGTACTGCATTTCATCCTCAAACTGATGGTGAGACCAAGAGGGTTAACAGGGTGCTTGAGGATATGTTACGTATGTATGTGAATGATAAGCAGAACAATTGGAATGAATATTTGCTTTTGGTTGAGTATGCTTATAACAGTGCATGGCATTCCTCTATAAAGATGACACCTTTTGAAGCAATGTATGTGTAATAAAATCCCTCTGGGCACGCACACATAGAGGTAGAAAGAAGACGAAACAGAAATCAGAAACAGAGAAACAATCGACGCGATGTTGGGTGCAATCTCCCCCCGTGTACTCTGATGGACGAGTCTCTCAGAGTACACGTATTTATAGGTTTGTTTCTATTACGTCCTGAAAATAGGAGTTACATGAGGGCCGTCGCTTTTAGAAGCCTCTTTTAGGAAAAACTACTTTATTTACAAAAGGCATCGCTTTCTAAAGAGAACCACTACTTTTACAACAAGATAAACCTAAATATAACTATTCTAAAAGTCTTTGATTTATTCTTTGAATTTATTTATTTACGCGCATCCACTTGTATCCATGCCCTCATGCTTCTTCACCTGCTAGATCAAACACAACCACTATAAAACCTTCTGGACATTTAAAACATTAAAAATCCATTTAACCTTCCATGATTCCGTAAACTACAACATGCCTCCCAGTTGACAAGCAACTAACCTCAGTTGATAAATATAAAAATAGACATGGATGATCAGTCGCATGTCCCATCAGTGAACAATATTAAGCATGAACCATGTGAAACACATGCATGGAATTGGAAACCTTAAAGTTTTATGTAATTAGGAATGATATGCAGAAATTAAATGATCATAGTGAGGTGATAAAGAGGTCTTTCGTATCCATTGTGATTCCTCAAGTGAGTGATTTTTATATTTGACTAAATACCTATGATATTGCTTACCAGTTTGTGTAGTGGTAACGTCATAATCTATACTTTCTCGGGAATCAATATTTTTGCATCCTCTTCAAGTAAAGGAGGATCATCTAAAATAGGCATGAGTGGTAAAGTACCTTGAAAAGATTTCAACAAACTTATATGGAAAGAATTATGTATACCCCAATGAGAAGGTATATCTAATCGAAAAGAATTTTCATTTATTTTCTCAATAATGCGAAAAGTTCCATAATATTGTGGGGCAAGTTTTACCTTAGGATGTTGGGAAATATTTTTCAAACGCCTTTTAATGATTCATAACCAAACTAAATCATTTTCATTAAATTGTTTGGCTACGCGCTTTTGATTAATACTATGCATGTAATGTTCTTGACTCTTCCTAATATGCTCATGCACTTCAACAAGTGTAGAAATATGATCTTGTGCAAAAGAATCAGCCATAGGAATGTCAATTTGAGTGAGACTCATGCAAGTGGGAAGCTTTCGTCCATAAACAATTTCATATGGTGCATGACTAGTAGTAGTGTGTGGGGTGATATTATATGCAAACTAAAGTAAAGGGAGTTTTTCATCCCATTACTTGGATTATCTAAAGAGTAACAACGTAATAAATCCAAAATAGTACTATTTGTAGCCTCACTTTGACCATTAATTTCAGGATGAAATGGAGAAGTAAAGTCTATTTTTTATCCTAGACGTTGAAATAATGCCACCCAAAAATGGTTACAAAAACGAACATATCAATCTGAAAGAATAACTTTAGGAAAACCATGATGTGGAAAAATACATTTAATGAATAACTTAGCTTGAGGTGCAGTTAAAGTCTTTTTAGAAAGAATGAATTATGCATGTTTACTAAACCTATCAGCAATTGTCCAAATCATATCATTGTGAGATGCAGTTGTAGGAAGACCAGTAATGAAATCCATAGAAATTTGTTCCCATGGTCCATCAAGTATAGGAAGTGGCATTAATAATCCGAATGGTTTACCATGATGTCGTTTTACATGCTGACAAACAATGTAGTGAGAAGCATACTATGCAACATCTTTTTCCATGTTAGGCTAAAAGAAGAAATCTTTACATGCAAAAATAGTACTTTGTATGCCCCTATGACCCATATATGGTGGTTCATGCATCTCTTTCATAACAAACTCTTTGAATACTTGTGTAATGCATAACTTGTGTTGGAAATACAAGAATCCATTATGAAATGTGTAATGATCCTCATGATGTGATGTGGATTTATTGAAAGCAATCCATGCGAAAAATACAGGTCACATGCATAAGTGGAAATTTGAAAGTATATCATGTGTGTATCATAATCAATGCAGGGGTTGTTATCATGTCAAAATGGCATGCCAAGTATAACATCATATGACTGCAATGGAGCAATTAAAAATGAACGTTCATCTACATATGAGCCTATATAAATTTGAACATTATGCACCTCATTCGTAACATTATACCTATTCCCTATAAACGCAGCCTTAACCTTATATATAGAAGGGTGGGTAGTAAGGTTAAGATTTTTAACTAACTTATGAGAAATAAAATCATGAGAGCTACCATCGTCGTGTAAAACATTTACTACTATGCCATTAATGGTGCCATGCATGCAGAGTAGAGAATGGTTAGAAAAACCATTACCGAGGGTACTTAGTTCTTGCTCTAATACTTCTTAGACCAGTTAGGTTCAGTGTCAGCAGGAACAACCTCCATGTTGTGTACTTGAGCTTCAATGGGTTGCCTATTAGTAGGTCTCATCCGACAGGCAGCTTTGGTATGACCAATCTTTCCACAATTCCAAAAAGTTATACGGGGTCGTTTTTGTTGAGCATTCATTGTCGTATTTTGAAGAGTGGTAGGTTTGTGAGGCCGGCCAAGGATTGATTTGTTGGATGGTACTAAATGGGATTGAAGAGGGCATTGGAAAGTAGGTGAAGCGAATGTAGTAAAAGGATGCTTAAAAGGAAAATTGGCTTTGATGGGTGGTTGATGTTGACAAATTTGTTGTAAGCGAAGTGTTTTGGTGATAGATTGGAACTCCTTTTCAGCATCATGCATGAAAGAGATAGCTTCGTACAAGGTTGTAGGTCAGAGGGTATGGAGCTTTGCTTGGATTCCCATCTCCAAGCCATCTTCATATTTTCGTTGCAAACTTGCTTCAGGAACTTGCTCAAGTGAACGAAGTAATAAAAGACATTGCCAAAAATGTTTAGTATAAATGGATACATTATCTCCTTCTCTCCATCCAAAAGTTGTCCATGCATGTCACGCATGTAGATGGAACTGGGAAGGAAGGAAAGACTCCCTAATTTTTGCCTGAAATGAGTCCCATGTGGTAGGACGGTTGGTACTATTCAGTAAAACATTCCACCATAGCTGAGCTCTTCCTACCAAATAATTGGTAGCAAACTTGACTTTCTCACTTTCTGAATAGGACTCATCAAAGTAGAAATCATTGAATTGAGAGAGCCATGACAAGACAAATTGGCCATCCTTTCATCCATCGAATTCGGAGAATTGGAAGTTCTTAGCACCTATCTTGGAACTTGCACCTTCTTCTTGTGCAGTGATAATCCCTTTCACCACTCTGATTAAGCTACGATCATCACTTTGTACTTGCTGGAGCATAGCATCTCGTTCTTGTACAGCTTGTTGAGTTGCTTGAAGTTCTTGTCACATAAGCTCTAATTGTTGCTCGAGTAGACCCCAAGTAAAGGTGAATTGCCAAAATCCTCTATTGTTGTAGGGTTCATATCTAGAAAACAAAATCCCTCTTTCAAACTATGTTGAATCCTCAATCTAATAGATTAATGAAGAAGCTTGTTCCGAGAGCCTTCCAAAGATATATTATATGCTAAAATACGACTTATATAGTGAAAGTTATGCCCTTTTTGTGATGCACTCCCCTAGGAAAATCGACGGGCGCTTCCATATGTGTGAGCTCAACTTGTGAATTGTAAAAGGAAGAGGGAGGTGAAAGTTGATGTAAATATGACAAAAGGGAGATAGAGTGATAACTCAAAGAGATGGAATAGTGGTTAAAGTACTTCCCTTGTAAGTAGGAGGTTGTGGGTTCAAATCCTCCTACCTTAGGGAATCTAAAACTCTCTATTGCCACTCAAAATTAAAATTGCCTCGCGTGTAGCCAACAGTTGCCAACGGTCGCCAAGGTAGCCTTGACTGCCAATGTTTCCAATGTATTGCCTAAGTTCTTTGCCTTAGTCGACACCTTGGAGTAAGCAAGCCGAAGGAGTAAACGTAGGTGTAAACGTAGGTTCTCGTTTTGGAACTGAAACTAGAACTGAAGCAGAAGCAGAAGTGGACGCAGATGTGGACGTGGATTCCGATTCGGATCGCAAACAGAGAACGCAAACAGAGCGGATGCGGATCGTAAACAGAGAACGCAAACAATTCCCTTGGCAAACAATTCCCTTGCCAAACAATTCCCTCCGGAGTGATACATGCCAGGCTCTGACACCACTGTAATCAGATCCCTCAGCGCATGCACACACAGAGGTAGAAAGAAGACAAAACAAGAATCAGAAACAGAGAAACAATCGACGTGATATTGGGTGCAATCTCCCCCCGTGTACTTTGATGGATGAGTCTCTTAGAGTACACATATTTATAGGACTGTTTCTATTACGTCCTGAAAATAGAAGTTACATGAGGGTTGTCACTTTTAGAAGCGTCTTTTAGGAAAAACTACTTTATTTACAAAAGATGTCGCTTTCTAAAACGAACCACTACTTTTACAACAAGATAAACCTAAATATAATTATTCTAGAAGTCTTAGATTTAGTCTTCGAATTTATTTATTTATGTGCATCCACTTGTATCCACACCCTCATGCTTCTTCACCTGTTAGATCAAACACAACCACATTAAAACCTTCTCAACATTTAAAACATTAAAAATCCATTTAACCGTCCATGATTCCATAAACTAAAATAGTATGGCTATAATTGTTTGCTGCCACATTCACTTTTTAATTCACAAAATCAAGTTGAGATATCCAAATAGATGCTTGAAAACAGGGATTTGGAGCTAAAAAAGGTAAGGAAAAACATGAAAGATGCACAAAAACATCAAAAATTATATCATGATCTCAAAAAGAGACCCTTGGAATTTAGAACAAATGATCTGGTTTTTTGGAAAGTAAATCCTTCTATATCAAATCTGGTTTTGGGCAAAGATCGTCAATTGTCTCCACGTTATGTTGGTCCTTTTAAAATCTTAAAGAAAGTTGGTTTTGTTGCATATTTACTTGATCTACCTAACACTTTGAAAAGTCATCCAGTCTTCCATGTTGGATTACTTAAAAGGTATGTTCCTAATGCTGATCACGTTTTGCAAGACAAATCTAAGTTGAGGGAAGATGCCACTTTTGAGCTTGAACGAGAAGTTGTAATGGATAGGAGAATAAGACATCTTAGGAATCGTGCAATAATGGAAATTTTAGTTAAGTGGTTTTCATATCCTATTGAAGATTCAACATGGGTTGGTTTAGATGAGTTTATGGAACATTATCCTTCTTTCCAACTCTGAGGACAGAGATCTTAAGAGAGGGGGAGAATTGTAAGATGCCACATTGATTTTTCCAAAAAAAAAGATGTGTAGGTAATAATGAAATTTTATGTTTAGGATATTTTGATCATGTCTTCAAAATTTTGTAGCAATAAGTTTTTACATTCTCTCTCTAGAAAGTTGTAGGATGAAATTTGTGTGTTTAAATTTGAGCATGAAGATGAAGGAATCTGAAAAAGTGTTGTATGAGAGAAAGGTAGAGTATTCTTAGTAGAAAAACTTTGTCTGATTGAATTTTTTGTAGTTCTTATGTTTTATGTCTCATTTGGTCTCATGAAGATAGGTTAATGAACAGATTTCTCATCTTTTTTTATCTCTCTATAAAATTTTCGATTCTACAGGGCTCAAAAGTGATATTTGGAAGCAGATTTTGACCTGAGGCATCTCTAACACTATTGTATAGATTGAAAAACTGAATATTTCTGTGTGTCACAATCTTAAGCTAATTCCTCACCGTTTTTGAGTTACAGGGCTTGAAAAAGTGCAGTTTTCCAACACTTTTAAAAAAAAAGAGAGAAACCTTCATTCATTTTATTCATATTCGCGGATTTAGAAAATGCACATGGGTATATGGTTATTTCGGGTGATTGATGTGTATGAGTGTGTTGCAGGGATCGCCTCTATTTTTGTAGGTACGATTCTTGAGGGACATGAAAAGTAGATGTATGGGTGGTCTCGAAGTCTTGCATGAGACATGTGAAAAGACGTTATCTTGGAGCATTCAGATTCTAAGAGTGCATGACTAGGAAGGTGTTGAGAAAATAGGGGAGCAACAAACCCTAACCGCCTCGCATGGAAGCGAGAAGCTTCTCCAAGTTGGGGAAAAGAATGAGAGGAGAGGCTCACCCATACTCATAGAGCAATGGCAGCAATGGCCAACGTCACAAAGAGCAAAGGGGAACATCCTCCCAACCATGCACACACACATGCAAATCCATACACCAAGCCCAACGCCATTGCACACAAGGATTTGGATGAAACCAAATGACACCTTCCATTACCAAAATGGAGGCCAAGGCCATGGCCAAGGGACCTCCTTTTACAAAATGAGCTCCTCCTTATATAAGAGGGGAGGAGGAATCCGTTGAAGACAAGTGGCCAGAGTCTTCATTAATTTGAGATATCCTAAAAATAAAAGGTAGGTGGGAAAATCAAGAAGAGAATCTTTCACGAGAGAGAGAGAGAGAGATCTCTTCGTATGTTTCCAAGGGCCTTCCGTTTCTAGAATAAGGTAAGAATTCAAAAGGAAGCCATTTACAAAAAAGAAGGGTAAGGTTGAGTTTTTATGGGTTTTCTCACAAAAATAGGTAAGAGGGAGTTTCTATGAAGGAACTTGTACAATAATGAAAAAATTGAGCACTCCATAAGGTCTTCAAGCCTTCTTGCAATTATGGTTCCGCAACACTCTCCCCCTCCTAGGCTTTGTCGACCTTGACAAAGCTAAGATGAGAGACACATGCATAGTTGACTGATCCAAGTATATAGTCGAAGCTACATCTTCAATTCTTCCAAGTTTTGAAACTTCCAAGCCTTCTGGGTGGCATAGAGTCTTTAGCTGATGAGCGACATGATCCCCATAAGAGGCAGTCAGCTCAGCAACAAAAAGAATTGAATAAGGTGCATACAATTGCCAATTGTGCCTTCATCTCTGGATAAATACTTTGGAAGACCTGAAAAATCTGAAAATTATTCATGCAAAGAAAATTAGTTGTTATAAAATGTATGATTTGGGACATAATCTTATGAGCGGTCAACCCATGAAGGTCAAACATTGCATCATCTGATGCAATCATGCTTTTCAACAGCATACAATGGTCAGCTTTGATTGCAAAATCCTGAAATGGAAGCAAGGAACAGAGTACTATGCAGCTGCAAGGGGTGTGGAGACTACCTTCCAAAGAGTGGTAGCCTCACACACACATCTCTTGGAATCACTGAGCTTAACGAATCATAAAGAATTAGTAAGGCAGACACCTCAACAAGGCACCAGAAGTAGTAGCATCTGAAACCTGCAATTAATTAATTTTTCCATGCAACTAGTTCCCATGACAACGTATAATGTTGATCACAGGCTCAAAGGGTTTGCAATGGTTGTGGATGCAATCCTTAGTTGAACCCCCACCATTATTCAGTCCAAGCTTCAAATCAAGTTGGCAGTAGCATACATAGCATTAAGGAGAGCAATTCCTGCATCAAACATGTCTGCAAAGAGGCATCAACCATGTCCCATACATCATAAAACAGTTCAACCTGCAACATGAATTTGACCACCAAAGCTCAAACAAACATGCCAAATTTTGCATCTGTTATTCTGATGGAGTGATCAAGAAATTGTTGGAGCAAGTCTATGACAATCCTAAGTATTGGCTTGAGTCCCACAAAGTCATAGAAGAAGAAAATGAAGACTATGCAAAGTTCACTTGTGAACTACCTCTTGTAACTTTTGAAGAGTTTACTTAATGTAAAAGTGAGAGAATCTTAAGTGGTTGAGTCCACTTGATCAAAAAGGGAAAGAGGAGCCACGAATTCATGATTTGTGGTGGGTAGAGAATCAAATCAATCACTAATTGATTGGAGAGTGATTGAGGGAAGTTAGCCTCCCAAACTCAACTATAAATAGATGGCAGCTTTAGTCGTGGTTAGAGAGACCTATGTGAAGACCTCCAAGAGCTGAGCTTTATGCCATATCAAGGTGTGATTACAAGGCAAACATATGTATCAGTGAGTCCATTGTATTGTACAAGCAATATACTTTCATTTTCATGATCATTTGAGTTCATATTTCCATGTTCTTGTGAAGTGTACTACTCACTGCCATATCTCTTAGTTGGCTCATCTACAAGATGAAAACATAATAATTGAGGAAGCGGATGATCAATGTAAGTATTCTAACCCTAGACCTCAATGCATGACAACTTCTCCTCATTTAAGGGCATGATTACAAGGGACATATCCTCATGTAAGGTTAGTTTCTTGATTGATTCAGGTAGTACAAATTGGTTCCTTTCACTTAAGCTGGTAGAGGCTTTTGGATCACATAGTGAGATGCAAACCAAAAGACCTATACAGATGGCTAATGAGAGGATACGCTATACTCGAGGTTGTATTGAGAATCTTGATTTTATGTTAGGAGAGCATAAATTTTTGGGTGTCTTCCATGTAATTGAAATGAGAGAATGCGATGTAATCATGGGAATGGACTGGTTAGTTCATAATTGTGTCGTGATTGATTGTGAAATTGGGATCCTTACTTTGAAAATAGAAGGGAAGGAACATCATCTAATAGGCAAGTGTAATTCAGGTTTTTCTCTTATTTTTGCTATAAAGTTGATTAGGGGTATTCCACAGGGTTGTGAGACATATTTGGTTTATGTGCATGACCTTCAGGAGAAGAAGAATGAAGAACAAATACCTTAATATGTTAGAAACCTTTTAGACAATTACATAGATGTATTTCCTAATTATCTGCAGTGTACGCCTCCTCTTAGGAAAATTGACCATGCTATAGACCTCTATCCAAGAAGTGAGCCTTACTCTAAAGCACCTTATAGGTTCAATATTGATGAATTGAAAGATTTGAAGCTACAATTGGATGATCTATTGAAGAAAGGGTTGATAAGACCTAGTGTTTCACCTTGGGAAGCACCTTTTTTGTTTCAAAAAAAGAAAGATGGCTCTTATAGACTTTGTATTGACTATAGGGGATTGAGCAAGAAAACCATTAAGAACGAGTATCCACTTCCACACATAGATGAATTGATGAGTCAATTGAGTGGTGCCACAGTATTCACTAAAATTGACTTAAGATCAGGATATCATCAAATTAGAGTAAAGTCAGCAGACATACCCAAAATCGCTTTTAGACCACGATATGGTCATTATGATTTCACAGTTTTTCCTGTTGGATTGACAAATGCTCCTGTAACATTTATGTGTTTGATGAATAATGTGTTTCATGAATATCTCAATGAATTTATATTAGTCTTTCTTCATGATATCTTTCTATATTCTGAGGATGATGATGAACATGCATTGCATCTCAAGAAGACTTTACAGAAACTGAGAGAGCATAAACTATATGGTAAGATGAGTTAATGTTTTTTTGCAAAATGGGAAGTGACTTATTTGGGGAGAGTTGTTTCTAAGGAAGGGATTCACATAGATCCTGAGAAAGTGAAAAGCATAGTTGACTGGCCTACACCCAAATGTGTGAGAGATGTGAGAAGCTTCCTTGGTTTGGCACAATATGAGAGGGCACACATTAGGGAGTTTTCTCGAATTGTGAATCCTCTTAAAGAATTGACAAAGAAAAATAGAGATTTCACATGGAACCATGAGTGTCAAAATGCATTTGAAGAGTTAAAAAAAAAATTACCGAAAATTGTGTGCTAAAGATACCTAAGTTAGGGAAGCCATTTATTGTTGCATGTGATGCTAATGGAAGTCAAATCAGATGCATACTTTCACAAGAAGGAAGGGTAGTGGCTTATCAGTCAAGGAAACTAAGGAAACATGAATTAAATTATACAACACATGAGTTGGAAATGCTTGCGCTTGTTCATGCACTTAAACATTGGAGACACTTATTGCTTGGAGTAAAGTTTGAATTAAGAACAGATCATCACAACCTTAAATATATATTTACTCAACCTTTACTTAACAATAGACAAAAATGATGGATCGAATTGCTAAGTGAATATGATTTTGACATTAAATGCTTAGTAGGAAAAGAAAACAGAGTGGCCGATGCTTTGAGTCGCAAACCTTTATGCAGTTCAATTTCTATTTTATCCTCTAATTTTTATATTCGAAAAGAATTAAAAGACGATTTATTTTATGCAGCAATCTTGAAAGTTTTGGGCACAAATCCAGGTTCTATGTTTTAGAGAAAATTTCATTTGAAAAGTAATGATTTGTATTATAATTCTCATGTATGTATTTCTTCCAAATCCATTTTGAAAGAAAAGATTCTGCATGACTGTCATGATGCACCTTTCTCTACACACCCTGGTTTTTCTAGGACTTATGCGAAAGTGAAAGCTTCATATTTCTCGTCACATATGAAATATGATATTAGGAGGTATGTGAAAGAATGTTTGAAATGTTAACTGGTTAAGGCTGAATTTAAAAGGGGTCCTGGTATGTTACAACCATTAGATGTGTCTGATAAAAAATAAGAATCCATCTCTATGGATTTCATAACAAAGTTGCATCTGACCAGAAGTGGGCATGATACCATCTTTGTTGTCGTGGACGGTCTTACAAAGATGGCACATTTTCTTCCCATGAGAAAACTGATACAACTTTGCATGTTGCTAAACTTTTCATAAAAGAAATTTTTAGGTTACATGGTATACCTAAAAATATACTTTCTGATAGGGATGCACGGTTTACATCTAATTTTTTGGAAAGCAACCTTTCAATCCATAGGAACAAAATTACACATGAGTACTACATTTCATCCTCAAACTAATGGTGATACCAAGAGGCTTAGCATGGTGCTTGAGGATATGTTACGTGTGTATGTGAATGATAAGCAAAACAATTGGACTGAATATTTGCCTTTGGTTGAGTAGGTTTATAATAGTGCATGGCATTCCTCTATTAAGATGACACCTTTTGAAGCAATGTATGGCTATAATTGTTTGCTGCTGCATTCACATTTTAATTCACAAAATCAGGTTGAGATATCTAAACATATGCTTGAAAACATGGATTTGGATCTAAATAAGGTAAGTAAAAACATGAAAGATGCACAAAAACATGAGAAATTATATCATGATCTCAAAAAGAGACACGTGGAATTTAGAACAAATGATCTGGTTTTTTTGAAAGTAAATCCTTCTAAATCAAATTTGGTTTTGGGCAAAGATCATCAATTGTCTCCACGTTATGCTGGTTCTTTTAAAATCTTAAAGAAAGATGTCTTTGTTGCATATTTACTTGATCTACCTAACACTTTGAAAATTCATCCAGTTTTCCAGGTTGGATTGCTTAAAAGGTATGTTCCTAATGTTGATCACGTTTTGCAGTAGAAATCTAAGTTGAGGGAAGATGCCACTTTTGAGCTTGAACCAGAAGTTGTAATGGATAGGAGAATAAGACATCTTAGGAATCGTGAAATAATGGAAATTTTAGTTAAGTGGTTTTCATATCCTATTGAAGATTCAACATGGGTTGGTTTAGAGGATGGAACATTATCCTTCTTTCCAACTTTTAGGACAGAGTTCTGAAAAGAGGGGGAGAATTGTAAGATGCCACATTGATTTTCCAAAAAAAAAAGATGTGTAGGTAATAATGAAATTTTATGTTTAGGATATTCTGATCATGTCTGCAAAATTCTGTAGGAATAAGTTTTTACACTCTCTCTCTAGAAAGTTGTAGGATGAAATTTGTGTGTTTAAATTTAAGCACGAAGATGAAGGAATCTGAAAAGTGTTGTATGAGAGAAAGGTAGAGTGTTGTATGCTTAATTGAATTTTTTGTAGTTCCTATGTTTTATTTCTCATTCGGTCCCATGAAGATAAGTTAATGAAGAGATTTTTCATGTTCTTTCATCTCTCTCTAGAATTTTTTATTTTGCAGGGCCCAAAAGTGATATCTGTAACCAGATTTGGACATGACGAGTCTCTAACACTATTGTACACATTGGAAAACTAAATATTTTTGTGTCTCACAAGCTTAAGCTAATTCCTCATTGTTTTTGAGTTAGTGGGCTTGGAAAAGTGCCGTTTTCCACCACTTAACCAAAAAAAAAAGAAGAGAGGCCTTCATTCATCTTATTCATGTTTGCGGATTTAGAAAACACACATGGGTATATGGGTTATTTCGGGTGATTGACATGTGTGTGAGTATGTCACACGGATCGCCTTTATTTTTGCAGGTACGATTCTTGAGGTGGACATGAAAAGTAGATGCATGGGTGGTCTGGAAGTCTTGCATGAGACATGCGAAAAGATGTTATCTTGGAGCATGCAGATTCTAAGAGTGCATGACTAGGAAGGAGTGATTGGGTGTGCGCTAGCGAAAAGGTGGAGATCCAAAAAGACGAAGATGGAGAGATAGTGAAGGATGATGGTCGTACATTGATCACAATCGGTTTTGGCTTCTGAGATTGAGATTGAGATTGAGATTGAGATTGAGATTGGGATTGAGATTGCGATTGAGATTGAGATTGGGATTGAGATTGTGATTGTGATTCAAATTGGGATTGAGATTAGCTCGGGGGTGGTCAGGTTGATAAGACTTCACATTGAAGCTATTTGATAGATTTTTTAACGTAGATCAGAACTACTTGTAAATCTGCAGAGATAATAAAATTCTCTCTCTTCTTGTTCTGCATATACTTTTTTTTTCTTTTTTATATCTTGTTATGCCAAAGTCTATTATTCGGTGTGGGATTGTGATTGTGATTGAAGATTAGGAGACTTGTTACATTTGCCCCCAATCATCCACAAGCTAACGGACAAGCTGAGAGCACAAATAAGATCCTATGTAATGTATTGACAAAGTTGGTAAATAATAAATGCTCTGCTTGGGATAAACAATTTCATCATGCTATTTGGGCTTACCGAGTTTCCTATAAAATAGTGTGCAATCCCACCCCATTTTAGATGGTCTTCGTATAAAATGTTGTGTTACCACTAGAAATTTTTATCCTGACTTTAAAAGTAGCACAAGAGCACAAGTGGAATGGACATGAGTTGTCCTCCAGGATATTTGATCTAGAATGCTTAGGTAAGACTAGGCTACGAGCGGTAGCAGGCATCTATGGTGCAAAGAAAAGACAAAAGGCATACTTTGATGCACACATCGAGGATAAAAGATTAAGAGCATTAGACCTAGTGTTGGTTTATACACTAAACCAACATGCCCATAAATTGGAAATTCGAGGATATGGACCCATGGTCATTAATAGAATTTCCACTAGCATTGTGGTTCAATTGGCCACTCTAGAAGGTGACATCTTGCCAAGCTATATAAGTGGATGTCAAGTCAAGCTATATCAAGAACCTCTTATAGAGGATATGCTAATGAGATTCAACACTGTTAAGAAGCAAAAAGAGGAAGAGTTAAGGGTTAGAGAAGAAGCAAAGGTAGAGGTTAGAGAGCACATTAGGCAAAATAAGTTAAGGTGACAAGACCTAGATGTCAATCCCAATGTCCCAACATATCACATGGCCATGTGCCAAACACCGGGTGTAATTGCTCCTCAAATAATAACGATGTCCTTTTGTGACCATAAAGGTAGGAAAAAGAAAGAGTGTAAGGAGTGTGAGACCCTTGATTGACTCAGGTGCAACAACTAGTGTAGTTAGAGTCTCATACTACCAAGACAGTCAATTGAACATCAATTCCATAGAAGCCTATCTCATAGGATTGGGAGGTGTGGAAACCCCTTGTTTGGGCTAGGTGGAGCTTCCCATATACCTTCAATATGTCCCAAGGATAGTCAAAATGCAAGTGTGTCAAGACGAGGACATTATGCAACCACTTGTCTTGGATCAAGATTGGATCTATGACCATGCAGTCAGTTTAAACCTAAGAAGTAAACTTCTTCAAGCCTGGGTACATGAACAATGCATTACATTAGAATTAGAGAATTGCATTATCACAAATCTAGGTATCACACATTCTCTTAGTTCTTCTACCACTCATCTTAGAGAAGAAGATGTTGTATGTGTCAAAAGCTCTCTGATGTAGAAGGAGTTAATCATGGAAGAACATGCTCAAAAGTGAATGGATCAACCAAATAGGCAAGCAAAATAGTATAAGAAAACCTCTATATCAAATAGACAAACAAAATTCAAGAAAAAATAGTTCTGGGCATGAACTAGATCTGGGTACGAAAGGAAGAGCAGTCAATCACACCATTGGAGTCAAACTCATTACCCAAGAAGCAATAGAGAAAGCCAAGGCAACAAGTACTAGAACAACGAAGATCTCCATGTCAAAAACTACTCCAAATTTGGGTAATGAAGCGGTCGATGAAGGCTGATCACAATAACATATAAATTGGGGTGCCTAAGGAATTAGTTGTAGCTCAACAAGAGTCATTGCAAATGTGGGTATGTTGCTCTAGCACAATGGTGAGAACCACGTTAAGAAGCTTCACCTCCTTAATGTCAATCCGCGGAAGAGATAGGAGTGATATGAAGATCGTGAATGTGAGATGTAATGAGAGTGAAGGTGAGACTCATAGAGATGCACACACACATACACACACACATGAAGAGACAAGCAAGGCACAATGGAAGGTAGGAAAATAGACTCTATTACTCAAGATCTCAATTACAACCTCAAGCTCACTCTAGCTCATACAATTCTACACTAGCTAACCTCAAAAATGAGCTCTCTAGCTCTTTTTATAGATTCTAGACTAGTTTTGACCGGTTTCACATCTAGTGATCGGCATAGTTAAAAAATAGGTTCTAGGGCTATTTGAAATGGTAAACGGTGTCTAAAAAAAGCCAAAATTGGTAGGCTAGTTCTACCTAAGCTCCTCAAGCTCGAGGACTCCTCGGATTTCACAAAAAGGAGCTATCAATTACAAAAAGGGTTTTCCTATGTTACATATGGTACAAAAGTGATGAGAATCACTGTTGGAGGTTTTTGAAAAGTATTTATAAAACATATTTGTTTTGAAAAATAATTCGACTGGCTCCCTACTACTTCGTTGTGCTCTATCTTTACATGCTTCCTCGACATCTATGCCTCTGGCTACTGCCAACACCCCCTCCCTCTCGCTTATGTCATCCTCGACAGAACCTTGTTGTGGGGTCTGTCGGATATAATTCTGTAGTAGGTCATGAGCGAGGGTGTGTTCTGAAATGCAGATACCTCTAGCAAGATCAGCTTCAAGCTTCTCCCAATCAATGGGTTGAGGTTCCTCTGGTGGCGAGAGTCTGTAATGTGTGAAGTACACTAGTTGTTCACAGGCAAATAGTTGTAGTAGATGTGTAGGCCTACTTATGAACACCTCTGAGTGATACTCCCAAAACCGGTAGTGAACATTTCTTCAAAGGTCATCTTATAGCACGCCGGTAAGTATTTGATTCGATAGTGCCAGGCATAACACACCCAGAGCGATGGTGTCGTACTCATGTCATATGCTAAATCTTGATTGCCATGCTCGAAACCCGGGGTGTTCACATGTGGTGTGTTGATGCGACGGAAGACTTTGAATACCATCTGCATCATGTCAAAGATTTTGACAGTCATATGTGCTACTACATCATCCATGTGTCGTAAGCGAGGGAGCTAGTGACAAGTCGTTGCCATCATATAGCCAACAGTGAGTGGTCCTATGGGTGGCCTGAAATATGGGTAATTGAGCCAATCCTGGCATTGCTTGTTGTTCTGTACTTTAATGGCAAATGCTTTCCAGGAGCGGCGATGTGGCATGGGTTCCCAACATGGGTTGTACTTCAAGTGGAGTGGTGCCTTGGCCCATGTGCTCATCATTTTAGGATATTCTTGTAATAATTCCTGGCACCAAGTTGGTTGATATATTTCTCCGCTTTGCGCGTCTGGTGGTAAATCGTCAGGCTCGAACTGAGTTGCGTGAGAAGGTTTCTTGCCTGTTTCTTTTTTGATGGCCAGCTGATATTCTGCCATTAACATAAAATATGGTTTATATTGTAGCTCATGCCCAGATATGTACCTGCGAGGGGCCAAGTGAGCAAAGTAAGGTGAGTGTAATATTCGTTCCTCTATCATAGCCATTGCATGCAACTGTGCTTCCACACGTGCTTAGTGGGTTCTGCCAAGTTCTTCAACCGTCTTCATCCATGCGGGAGTAGGAAGATCAAAATTTGTCTGGCCTTCGACCGTGACACGTCCGCCTGGGATGGGTTGGGGTTCATATGCTTCTTCAAAAGTGTCCTCCACCGGGATAGTCACTGTTTCTTCATCTGTTGGTAGTTCCGGTGGGGAATCTGGCCTAAGGGGTGCTTCATATGATGTTATCTATGTTTGAAGAGTTACTACCTAGGCCCATAGAGCATTGAGTTCCTCGATGATTTCAGTAGGTGGGGCCACGAGAGCTGGTGTTCCTTGTTGTACAGGTGCTCTCAATTGGAGCACTTTGTGGTCTTCTTTGAGCTTCTGGCATGCCTCATTCATGTTGTCATACTCGTCTAATAATCTGACATGATCTTCCAATAACATCTTCATAGATTTGGAGGGGATAGCTTTGAAATGACTGGGGCTTAAGGGTTGGCCCAGTTGATCTAAAGAAGCTTCCAAGTTTTCTCTATTCTGTTCCTGTAAATGTTAGTTCTCTTCTTTAGCCACTGCCAAGTGGCATCTGAGCAATCCCATATTTCTAGTAAGCATTGCATTCCAAATAGTCTGAGCCCTCAACAAGGTGTCAATTTCAGTGATGGCCTCTTTGGTCTTCTGTTCACTTTCGAGTTCAAGTTTGTGATAGGCCTGGCATAGCTCTTGGTAGCGAGTGTTAAGCGATACATTCTCTATTGATAATGAATTTAGTTGCGACTGTAAATCGTTCATTGTCTGCTGCAGTGTCTGGTAACTAGTTCCAAGAGATGAAAACTCATCTCGCACTTGGGTCATGCATGTGAACATCTGACGAAATGTAGTGTCGATGGTGGGTGATAAAATTAATGGTGTAGTGAATGTAGATGTTGTGTGTGTGGGTGTTGATGCAAGGGGAAAGGGAAATGGGGATGGGAATGTGGATGCAGTGGTGATTGTGGAAAAAAGTGATGTGCCTAAATATGGTGGTGCAATGGGAGATGTGAGTGGTGGTGCGGTGGGAGGTGATATATCCATGTCGCTAGATGTGGTGTCGAGTGCCATGATTGTGAATAGTGGAGTGATTGTGGGTGTGTGCGTGGGTGTAAATACAGGATTTACAAAGGTGGCAAAGTAATTTACAGATGGGGTCTCTTGTGCTACTTGGTGGAGAGGAGGAAGAGGGAATACAGTGGGTCGGGGAGGTAAAACGGGGGAAAAGGTCAATGAAGGGGGAAATTGAAATAGGTTTCTTGGAGGGGTGGGGAAAGAAGGGAAGGATGGATGGAGAAATGGACTGGATGGGAGGGTGGAAGTCCTACGGGTAGACTAGGCTGTGTAGGTGCACAAAGGGTTAGAGGAATTGAAGGAGCAAAGGCTTCTGCTGCAGCACTGTCAAAGGATGTGGATGGTCTAGGAGAGGCAAGGTGTATAGGAGAGACTGGAGGGATGGGAGGTGAAGGAGGAGTTGTTGGGGTGGTGGGTACTTCAACAACTGTGGTGGTTTGTATAGTAGAGGTGTGAGGCGGGGAGTCGATAATGATTGTTTCTTCTATCACAGAGCCTTTAGGAATAAGACGTGCTTCCCTGGCCTGTTCTGAAGATTGGCCATCTATTGGTACACGAAAGTATTGACCTGTTTTGGATAATAATCGAACTCGACGTGGGTCAAACTGCGGGAGTGGTTTTCTCTCTAAATATCTCAATGCTTCATTTGTGCCTACGGACTTAACTAATTCTCTGAAGCCTTTGATGTACGCTTCTTCGAAACCTCTTGTGGAGAGTTCCTATTCTATTAGAGCTTGGCTTTCTTCTTCTATTAGCTTTTTATGTGCCCATACTTCTTCCATGGTGCGATATAACTTCTTGATCGCTAAGGTGTAAGCAGCTGCTTCAAATGTTTCATCTTCATAAGTATTAATGTAACCTTGGGTCTCAGTATGTTGTTCTTGTTCATCTGTCTGCACATTCTCTTGGGAGTCATGAGTGCCCTGGCTGGCTTCATCATCTCCATCATCATCATCTGTTTATGTCCTTTCTTCTTCTGGGCTGGATACTACTTTCCTTGTTGTTGATCAGGCGGAGTGGTAGGGTAACTTGGTCATTCATATTCCTGAGAAAAAAATTGCCCTTCAGAAAACTGAAATTCATTTGAAAAGGCATTTGGCATTTCAAAATCAAAAGTTGTATCCGTTGGTTCGGCTTCTAGATTGGGTATAGGGAACGAAAATGCTTCCGCACCAATAGTGGTGGGAATTTCTGCTGCAGTGGTTGTAGGTTCCTGAACCGATGTTGCCTGAGAGGTAAATGCACCGGTAGTGCCTTTTTTAATGACAGGTTGTGATAGGCGTATGCGAATGGGTTGTATCACTGCAGGGGGTTCCGTAGGAGATTGCTCTGGAGATGGATGGGGTGAAGGGGACTCTGGGACTTGTAGGCATGGGATAGTTCCTCTCATGCGCTTGCCTGCGCGTCCCTTGCTAGATTTTTTGACTTTCTTGGCCTTCCCTTTAAACGCCTTCAACTCTTCACTTGTCATCGCATGCTCTATTGGTAAGTCGTATGCTAAACACATATAAACAATGCGCATGAGAGCGCAACATCCATGGATCACTTTCTTTCTCTCCCATCTCTGTTGTGCTAGGTACAACTGATCAATGATCCAACTTGTGATATCTACTGTTTGTGACCCCATACAAGCTAAATACATTCCAAACCAAATGCGTTTGTGGGGCATGGTGAATCGATCCTGAGCTGGGAACGTGAAATGTTGCATACAGATTCTTAGTGGCTTAGAGAGCTCAGGTGTGATTGCTGAAATATCTTCCCATTTAGTAACATCACCACGCTGTGGAGGTGATCGCAATCCGGGTGGATCGGGTCCGGTCGTGGCACACACAGGGTGTATGAAGCTAATGAATGTTGGATGGTTTAAGGACATGAAAGTGAAATTAATGTTGAGTATGGAGAGGAGAGAGATGTTGAAATGATTATGAGAATGGGAAAGTAGGAGTGCAATTTAGATTTATGAACATGAATGATAAGAATGAAAGAGAACCATACACACGAATAAAATTTGGAAGGAAGAATGGTCCATTGAAGGAGCTTCTTAAACACTTCCTAATTCTAATTCATATGCATAGTCTTCTTTGGACGATATGTATGCATGACATGAATAGATGGAATCCTTACACATAAACCAGTTTCGAAAGGAAGAATGGTCCAATATTGGAGCTTCTTATACACTTTCAGAAACTAATCAATATGTATGGGTATGTATGGTTTATATGCATGCAAGTGAATTATGATAATAGAGTTTACTCACAAGCTCAAAGAAACATCCTCACTGGTTCAACGCAATACTGCGGAGCCTTCTCACACATAGAAGAAATAGAAGACATGTAAAAATACTTAAGAGACTGAGAGAGGAGACAAGAGACAAGAGACAAGTGACAAGTGACATGAATTAAAAGGATTGAAATTAAGATACATGTATAAGATCGTCGTGGTACGTCAAGCTAGGCAGTCTACTGATCAAAGGTGGTTCCGACCCTCAAACCATGACAGTTCAACCGAATGTCACACGTAAGAAGGTGAGTTCCACTCCAGTGACCCTATGTCTGTCTAGGATCGTAACGTCTAACTAAAGAAGTCTAAGACTCATTAAAATCAGCTCTAACTCACTCACACGCTCCACCGAGGGTGAGTCAAGATAGAGATGCTGGTTTCAAGAGCCTATCCTAGATTGGAGTTCTAACTTAAATTTGAAACTAGGTTCTATACTCATACTAGCTCACCTTGGATCCTCACTCGCTCAACCGAGGGTGATCGTCTCAAGGAAACCGTAAGCTAGCATGAGCCCTATGGATGCCTAACAATGATGCTCTAGGAGTTTGGAGGGGGGTTTATATAGTTTTTTGAATGAATTTGGGCCATTGGATCTAGAGAAATCAACTCTCAACTCTAGGATCACTACTTTCGATTACAACCATTTGATTAATCAAATCAATGGCTTGGAATTGTTCTTTCTATCAAATCTAGTGTAAAGGAGTGAAATTTAGGCGCCCTCATTCTCCACCATTGGATCTGGGGATGATCTGGACCGTCGGATCAGTGCTGACATCAATTCGGATAAGATAAGCCACTATTTTTGGAGAAAAGCTGCATTATTGATCTTTGATTGTAAAAAAACTCTTCTTTTATGGAAAAACTCGTGGATCCTCCTTGCTTTAAGCATAAGTGCATCTCCACCCTTGAATATGAGCTCATCTTGATCGTACAACATGGCTCAATCAGCTTTTGCCATGTGGTGGCCCTTCAACCCTTCAATTTGCTTAAACTAGAAAACTGCGGTGATCCTGAAAACTGGACTTTGTAGTCTTTGACCCTCCAAATAGGCTTTGATGAAGATGAAACTTTGTAGGACTATGTTTCCAAAGATCTCCTTCAGGAATATGCAGAAAAAACTCCCATCTGAATCTCCCTTGTACAAGTTTGACTACATTTGGAAGCTTGCAAGGTGGCATTAAGGTCTCTAGGAAGCTCTGATAGCCTTGAAAATTTGTACAAATATGTAGTCACATATGATCTTTATACATGCCAAACCATATGGCTAACATAAATTTCTATACAAGAATTTGTAGGGTCAAACTAGAAAAATTACATTTTTACAAAATGAACATAGCATATCAATGTGCTACAAAATCCATTTTCTACTGAAATTTGGGCTATAGACTGCCTTTGACAATCTTTACAAGTATATGGATTTTCATCTAATTTGGTGACAATGAAATTTTTGCCCTAATTTCCCAACTTTGACCAACTTTGACCGCTACCATGGACTTTCTTGATTTCTCTGAAACTTTGTATGTGACCTTCCTTTGACATCCTTGATGCATCCTGGACTTCTCGGGGAATTCCGGCTACCTTCACCAAATATGTTTTTTGTAGGCCTTCACAAGTGAGAGAGGAGAGCAAATCTCGACGACAACGCTTCATAGGCTCTAGAATTAGCCTTTCTCGCTCTGTCGATGTGTGAGTTCCATGTATCTTGATTGTAGCTCTAATCAAATCTTTAGAAAGATAAAACTTCTTAAACGGTGGGTCATTTACTAAGGACGGCAAAATGAAAATGCCTAGCAAATCCTTGTTTTCAGAAGTTGTCAATGTGGTGACCAAGTAGTAACATCTGTAGAAATCTGGTTTAGGCAATGGATCACTGAAGTATTCTGTGAAGCTTGCTCTTGCCCAAACATGCTTCAAGTTTTCTGTATTCTGGAGTGCTTCAAAATCTCGGGAGAAGAACTGATACTTTCCCCACTTACTATTGTCAAAAGTCAAATTGGCATCGACAATGAAGTCTGTGTTTGCCAAGGGTCCGGCTAAACCTTGAAACCAATGGGAGTTGCGATGGACCTTTTCCGTGTATCCCCTAGGAGGGTCATCGATCGACATAGGCCCTGGGAAGCCTTGAAATTCTGGTGGTTGTTCAGTAGGATATGATTCAGCCAATAACTCACCAATATTGGCCATCTGTATACTGGGGCCAGCTTCACGCGGTCCTTCTGCCTGCATGATGAATGATGCGAGTGCGTAGAAGATCTGCTACAAAAGATTAGCACATTAGTATGGAAATTAATCATGATCCCATTAAAGTGAGACCGCAATCCCTTTCCATAACCGATGTGTAACCCGTGTAGTCAAGTGTTGTGATGTGATTTATGGAATGATGTTTGCAAAACTAGTGCAGGTCTCTAGACACCTACATGCTTCAGATAATGCATACATTTCTTGATGAGATGTTATTACAAGTGATGTTGGGTTATAGTGTGTGGATTTGTACAAGGTTCAGTTGTGAATGAGTTATTACAAGGATGGTGTTTAGTCGGGGTGGGAGTAATGTTAGATAAGGGATTCGAAGAAGACGTCTGGATACGTTTCGGTATCCACTTCCTAAGAGTTTCTGAGCAGGTGGAATGTTTCTGCTGAGGGACAAAAGGTGAGATCGGATGTGGTGCTATTGAGGGGTGAAAAGATTTCTGAGTGGTATATATTACAGGGCTTGAGGGTTGAGCTATAATACATTGTTTGGGTACCCAAATCTGTGTGGGTGTGGGTTGATTTGTTAGGTACTTCGTGGCGATCCAAATCTGTCGATTGTTTGTGTTTGTAGAAGAAGGTCAAGGAGACGTCAGATGCTGACTCTGCTTCTACCTTGACTTCTTCTTGTCAATGTCTACTTTGTTGAAATCTGGTGGTTCTTTCTATCCTTTTGGCACCCATACTTGTCTTGTGCCACTTGTTTTGAGATGTTGATACTAGTTTCTACCTAGTGTCCTCTAATATTGTCATCGGTCTGGGTTCCTCCGTTGTGGTTGAGGTTGAGAGGTCGGATGGACACTTTGCTTTGGAAAAGAAGGGAGGTCAAACACTTGTGAAACCTACCCATTAGGAAGTGCTTCGTTTTGTACCATTAATCTAGGCCAGTCTGCAGTAAGTGTGGAAGGATAGGCACCGCAGGGTGTCGTGCCCATGTGGCTGCTAATGCAGTCCACCTGACGGTTGATGAAACCCACCTGATCTGCAATGGTCCCCATTTGTCCGCTGCTAGAAGACCGGGGGAAAATCTATTGACATTCTTTTGTCTAGCAACTATCCATCGCCAAGCTCTCATGGGTTGACTTTGGAGAGAGCGTGCTTAGCCAAGGGATTTGCCCAAAGATCTTCCTGATCTCCGTCGCAAGCATTTCATAGGGTCTAGGGTCGCATACCTCAGGAGTGTTATTAGGGAAGTCAAGTGGTATCACTCGCTGTTGATTTAAGGTTCCAATCTGCAAGGAGCCTTGTCTAAGATTTAGGTCCACTGAGTGATCATATAGCCAATCTTGGCCAAGGATTAGGGGTTCTACCAGGTCATCATCATGGCACACTAGTAGCTTCATTCTCATGGTCACTTCGTTTATGAGGATAGGAAGGTCCACCTCACCCATGCAAGGGGTTTCCATGCCTCCTAGCCCTATGAGGTATCGCATTAGTCATAGCACCTGAGTCAATTAAAGCCATGAGCTCTTGGCAAGGGTTACCGTGCTCTAGCCTGACTGTAATGAATGGTCTCCTATCCCCTATGCTAGGATGAGTGGTTGAATTTACTTGACACATGGCCATGGGGTATCTAGGTGTTGTTTCCAGATGGTTATAATGTTCTCTCCCTAGTCCTTGTCTTCTTAATTTCATGCGCTTAATGCGTTCTATAGCTTCTGCCTGAGCTTCAGCTTGTATTCTATTTTCTTCCTCCTTACGCTTCTTTGCCAACGTGAGTCATCTAAGCATATCCTCAGTAAGAGGTTCCTGATATAACTTGACTCTACAGCCACTAATGTAATTAGGCATTATGTCTCCTTCTAAGGTGGCTAATTGTATTGCTCTACTTGTCGAGAGTCTGTTAATAATCATAGGTCCATAACCTCGCTTATCTAATTTCCGTGCATGTTGTTTCAGCATATACACTAGGACTAAATCTCCTTCTTCTAAGCCTTTATCTTTCACATGCGCATCGAAATAGGCTTTCTATCACTTCTTTGCTGCATATATACCTGCTACTGTTTTCAACCTGGTTTCTCCTAATCGTTCCAAGTCCATTATCCTTGATGATAATTCATGGCCGGTCCACTGATGTTCTTGTGCAACCTTAAGGGTCGGTATCAAGAAGTCCAAAGGAAGCACAGCATTCTGACCAAAAACCATCTGAAAGGGAGTTGCATTGAGTACGGTCTTGTAGGCCACTCGATATGCCCAAACAGCGTGATGTAACTGTTTGTCCCAATCTGAACCTTTGTTGTTCACGAGTTTCGTTAGTACGTTACAAAGGATCTTGTTAGTGCTTTCTGTTTTACCATTGGCCTGAGGATGATAGTGCGGATTTCTTGTGAATCACCATAAAATCCTATAACAAATATTCAACGACTTGGTTTAGAAAGTGAGTTCCTCGATCGCTCACTAACTCTATAGGTAGTCCACATCTTGTAAAGACATTTTCAAATAAGAATTTTGTCGTTGTGTGTGCATCATTCTTTTTTGTGGCCTTGGCCTCTACCCATTTGGTAAGATAATCCATTGCAACAATAATGTATTCAGCATGTGTACCTTTTGCAGGGGGGTTAATGGGTCCTACAAAGTCTATACCCCACTTTAAAAATGCACATCCTCCCATCATGGGTTTTAATGGCATTTCATCTGTGCGAGTAGGAATTTGAGTTCTTTGGCACACATCACATCTCTCAACATAGGTATGTGCATCCATGTGAAGAGTGGGCCACCATAATCCTGCAAAGAGGATGGTTTTGATTATCCTATCAGGGCCAAAATGACCTCCTGCAACACCTTGGTGTGCAGTCTCTAGTACTCTCAAATAATCGCTTTCATGAACACACTGTCTTAGGTATCCATCTCTTCCTCATTTGTATAGATTGTCGCCAATAAGTGAATAGTCTTGAGCTTCCTGCTTTAAACTGCATTGTCGTGCTAAGGTCATTCCTTGAGGGAATGTTTGCGTCCTCAAGTACGTCACTAAGGGTTCACTCCAACGTGGTGTGAGAGACACATGATATAACGTAGCATGTTCTATTGGTGGTCTTTTACAACAAACATGGCATTCTTTACACATCTTGTAGACGTCTGCTTCCATAGAAGGCCAATATACTCCTAGTCTATGCAGATTCTGCAATGTACGATGTTTCAAATGATATTGCTTTAATGCACCTTCATGTGCTAATTGCAACCAATTTGCATGTTCTGATTCATCTACACAACAAGCAAGAATCTTTTGATTATCTTGTTTATATATACTTCTTGCTATGATTTGATATCTCTGAGACTTGGTAATCTCTCCTTCCTTGATCCTTATCCTAGGATTCTTGGGTCCATATGTGAGAATAGGAACAATAGGCTTAGCCCATTCTGGTACTATCTCTGCAAGTACAACACGAAGAGATAAACATCGATCGGCCATTCTCCATGGCAAGAACCCCTACCTTGGCAACACGATAACAATGATAGATTAGGATACCTCTTCATCATCATACCCTTGAGCACTTAGCTCAAGACCCAATCTTTTGCACCATACTTCTTACAATTCATTCTCCAACTAAGCATGCATAGGGCCACATTACAAGGTCGTGCACAAGGTACATATTTTCTTCAAACTGACGCACTAACACACTTCCCCATCATTCATTATGGGATATGAGTACTTGGCATGATAAATGTGAAACCCGTGTTTGAAGATCAAGAGGACATCAAGGTTACAACATCAATAGCTATGAACCAATTCACAATTGACAGCTACTCAAAATCAACATTCACAACCACTTTAGAACAGCTAGCAATTTTTGGAAGCTCACAAATAGAGCATCATGTTGAAATCCAAGGATGAAGTACAAATAAAGGGACTAAAAATGTGCAAATGCTAGTAGTGACAAAATGAAGAACAAGACAACCGACCACGATATATTTGGAAGCCAAACGGATTTTGTTGATACAGGATGGACACTACCTCTCAAATTACTACATGGAACACCCACTCCAACAAGGGTCTGTCAGGAACGATAGACCCAAGAGGGGGGGAGTGTTGGCACTCAAGGTGAGGCACAAGGCACGGGAACTAACATCGAAGAATTGGACACAAGAAGAAGGATCATGTACTCAGCTCCAAGAAGTATATGTCAAATTTTCAGAAGCAATCCCTATAAAAACAGTGATTTTGAGCACTAAAAACCATTGTAAATAACATTTCATATTTTTGTAACTCCATTTTGTTCAAGTTGAGGAGTCCTTGAGCTTGAGGACTATTAGAAGTACCTACATATCAGTTTTCATTTTTTTTTTATTTCGTTTGAGCCCTCAAATAAGCCCTTGAACCTAATTTTTAACTAGGTTGAACACTAGGTTTGGATAGGGCCATGAATAGTCAAAAAACTATAAAAAGAGCTAGAGAGCTCCTTTTTTAGGGTTAGCTAGTTAGAGATTGAAGAGTTCGTAAGAGATTTCTTTTATTATAGAACACTCTACATTGATCATCTCTTTGTTCTTGACTTGTGTGTACGTGTGTGTGTATGTGTGTGCATGCTTGTGTGCTTGTCACTTATGCACTTGTGCCTTCACTCGCTCATTGTCTTCAAACGAGTCCTCACGTCTCCGCCGATTCACATTTATCAGGTGAATCTCCTCACATTGGTACTTATCGTTGTGCTAAAGTGACAATATATGTATCTCTCTATCTATCTATCTATCTGTCTATCTATCTATCTATCTATCTATCTATATATCTATCTATCTATCTATCTATCTATCTATCTATCTATCTACCTACCTACCTACCTACCTACCTATCGATCGAGCGATCCATCGATCGATCGATCTATCTATCTATGTTGGTGCAGACCAATCACCAATTGAAGTTTTGAAAGACAAAGGATGGAGATAAGATCAATTTTTGAAGCTTAGAAGATGGTTACATTCACAGGTTGAAAGAAATGTACACATATGTACATTAGTTAAGACATAGGTTACTTACAGGTATAAAAAGGGAGGTTACTTGCAGGTACTCTCCTCAACAAAATGGTGTAGCAGAGAGGAGGAATAGGACTCTTGTTGAGTTTGCAAGATCCATGTTGAAGGAGAAAAATTGCCCAAATTACTTGTGGGCTGAGGCTATAAATACAGCCACTTATCTGGTCAATAGGCTACCATGTAAAGCCTTACAGGGTATGACACCATATGAGGCATGGTGGGGTAAGAGACCTACATTAGACCATTGCAAAGTATTTGGATGTTTGGCATATGCATATGTGCCATCACAATTAAGGCACAAATTGGAGCCTAAAGCTGAAAAATATGTGTTCATTGGTTATGATGATAAGCAGATGGGATACAGGTTGTGGAATCCATCCACAAAACATTTTCTTGTATCAAAAGATGTTACATTTGATGAGCAAGGTACTTGGTATGCAGGTACTATCAATATTAATACAGATGATGAAGAAATTGTGAGTCAAAGGAAAGGTAAGTCAAAGGTACAGATATTTGATGAAGAAATGAATAATGAAGTGCAGGTTGAAGTTGAAGAAATGCCAAGATTTGATCCTGAGTGTGAAGAACCAGAAACCTCAAGGAGTGGAGAACTTAGAAGGTCATCAAGACACAAGTGGCAACCTACAAGGTATAGCTATGATACTTCATTCTTGACTCCTAAGGATTATGCATACATGATTAAAGCAGATGAAGACCCTTCTACATATGAAGAGGCAAAAGGTAAAGAAAATTGGGAGAAAGCTATGCAGGAAGAATATGATGCATTGATGGAGAATCAAACTTGGGATTTGGTTCCAAAGCCAAATAGCCAGAAGATCATTGGATGCAAGTGGGTTTATAAGACAAAGAGATTTGCAGATGGAAGTGTGTCTAGGTACAAAGCTAGACTTGTTGTAAAAGGGTTTGCTCAGACATATGGTATTGACTATGATGAGACTTATAGTCATGTGGCAAAGATGACAACCATCAGAACACTTATAGCAATTGCTGCATGTAAAGGTTGGAAATTGTGTCAATTAGATGTGAAGAATGCTTTTTTGAATGGTTATATTTCAGATGATGTTTTCATGGAGCAACCTCAAGGATTCAGAGATGGAAGATATCCAGATCATGTGTGTAAGCTCAAGAGAGCTTTATATGGCTTGAAGCAGGCCCCAAGGGCATGGAACTATAGGCTTGTAAAGTTCTTAAAGGAACTTGGATTTCAAGTATCTAAAGCAGATAGTAGCTTGCTTGTCAAAGCAAGTGATGAAGGGTTCATTTACATATGTATATATGTTGATGATATAATTCTTACAGGTACAGATGAGAAAGGCATACAAAGCCTAAAGAAGCAAATGGAGAAAGAGTTCAAAATTAGTGATTTGGGAGATTTGTCATATTTCTTGGGCATGGAGATTTCATACACTCAACATGGAGTGTATGTGACTCAAGAAAGGTACTTGAAGAATTTGTTAACCAAGTTTAAAATGAATGATTGCAGAGTAGCACCTACTCCAATGGAGGTGAATCATAAATTGAGCAGATTTGGAGGTGAAGAGTTCAAGGACATGAAACAATATCAGAGTCTGGTTGGTAGTCTTATTTATGCTACATTAACTAGGCCTAATTTATCATATGCAGTTGGGGTGTTGTCTCAATTCATGCATTGTCCTAGGAAAGAACATTGGATTGCAGGTCAAAGAGTGTTGAGATACATTAAGGGTACACTCAAAGAGGGTTTGTATTATGGTTTTACATCAGATACAAATATCAAAATATATAGTGATGCAAATTGGGCAGGTAATCCAGATGATAGAAGATCAACCTATGGGTACATGTGTTATGTGGGAGATAAGTTAATCTCTTGGTGCTCAAAGAAGCAACATACAGTTGCTTTGTCATCTACAGAAGCAGAGTACAAAGGCATGGTTGAAGCTGCAAAGGAAGTGATATGGCTTAAAACTCTCATGAAGAGTTTTGACACTATACAGAGCATACCTATCATTTATGGAGACAACATGAGTTCATTATATCTAGCTGCTAATCCT
>CM035408.1:46305970-46308470 GCA_020310875.1 Ceratopteris richardii
ATACAAAGAATATTGCACTCTACAATTATAAAGATCAAACACTTTCAGAGCTTGAGATTTGGCATAAAAGATTAGGGCATGTAGGAGAAAGAACCTTGGAACAAATATGCAGGGAAATCGGAATACCTAATGTTTCCAAACAACACATGATTTATAAATGTGGTGCTTGTCAGTTTGGGAAGTCTCACAGGTTACCCTTCTTAAGGAAAGGCTACATGCATGAGGGCTACCTCCATACAGATGTATGGGGACCAAGCAAAGACCCCTCAATCTGAGGATCAAGGTACAATATATCTTTTATTGATGATTATAGGAGGCGGACTGTATTGTACTTTATGAAGCACAAAGATGAAGTGTTCAACTGTTTTAAAAAGTATCTTGCACTTGTTGAGAATCAGACAGGAACGAATCTAAAGAGGCTAAGGTCAGATGGAGGAGGTGAGTACTTCTCAAATGAGTTTGAAGCATTCTTGCAAGAGAGAGGAATCAAGAGAGAAATCACCATAAGGTATACTCCTGAACAATGGGGTAGCTGAGAGAAGAAATAGATTGATTGTTGAAACAGCCAGGTCAATAATGAATGAAAAAAAGTTACCTAACTATTTATGGGCAAAAAGTGTATCTACTGCCACTTACTTCATAAACAGGTTACCATCTAAGTCCCTTGATGGGATGACTCCTTATGAAGCATGGCATGATAAGAGACCCTCACTTGATCATTGCAGGATATTTGGATGTATAGCATATGTACACATTCCTTCTCAAATAAGAGGTAAGCTAGACCCTAAGGCTGAGAAATGTATCTTTATTGGATATGGTCTAAATTAGAAAGGGTACAGGTTCTACAACCCTTCAAATAAGGGATTCATGGTTAGTAGAGATGTTGTCTTTGATGAAAATGATTCTTGGTATGAGAATGAATGCAGGAAGGTTAAACTACCCTATGACTTGGAGGAGGAGTTTCCAAGTCTTACTAAGGAGGAACCTACTCAAACTGAAGACACCAATTCAGATGATGAAGACATTATCAATCTTGAAGAATTCAAGGCATGGAAGTCCAAAGGCAAACTCAAGATGAAGAAACTTGAAGACATACCTGAATCTTCAAACCAATCAATCAGAAGATCACAAAGGGAGAGCAAAAAACCTATCAAATATGGGTATGGCACCTCTATTGTTACTAAACATTCTATTTATCTTGCCAAAGATTTGTCAATTGAAGAACCAAGATCATATGAAGAAGCAAAAACTAAGAAAAAATGGAAGGAAGCTATGGATGAGGATATTGAAGCACTCAAAGAAAGTGACACATGGGAAGTAGTACCAAAGAAAGAGTCCATGAAGGTAATTGGATCCAGATGGATCTATAAACTGAAAAGGAATTCTGATGGGTCAATAAACAGGTACAAAGCCGGATTGGTGGCCAAGGGTTTTGCACAAACCCAAGGCATTGACTATGAAGAAACATTCTCACCTGTTGCCAAGATGCCAACCATCAGGGTGTTGGTAAGTGTGGCTGCATCTAAAAATTGGAACATGTATCAATTGGATGTAAAAAAATGCATTTCTTAATGGATGGATTTCAGAGGAGGTATATATGTCACAACCTCTTGGCTATGAGGATCCAAACAAGGTAACATATGTGTGCAAGTTGAATAAAGCTCTTTATGGATTGAAGCAGGCGCCTAGGGCATGGAATTACAGGTTGACCACATACCTTCAAGACCAAGGTTTTGTCATGAGTAAGGCAGCGACTTCTCTATTCATCAAGAGAAGTAATTCAGAAGTAATATACCTATGTGTATATGTTGATGATATCATACTTACAGGTAATGATATCAATGGAATAAGACAAATCAAGAACTAGATGATGAAGGAATTCAAGATCAATGATCTTGGCTTACTAAAGTATTTTCTTGGACTTGAGTTAGTCTATACTAGCTCTGGAATCTATATTACTCAGAAAAAATACATACATGATATGTTGAAGAAGTTTCATTTGCAGGATGCAAAAGTTGCAAGTACTCCAACGGAGGTAAACCTAAAACTAAGTGCTCATGAAGGTGATGAAATTGATGATATTACAGGTTACCAAAGCATAGTGGGAAGCTTGAACTATGCTACCTTGACAAGGATAGATATTGCATATGGAGTTAGTGTGCTAAGTCAGTTCATGCACAAGCCAAGAGTACCTCACTTAGAAGCTGCCAAAAGAATTCTAAAGTATCTCAAAGGCACTCAACATCATGGTTTGTATTTTCCTTCACATCAAACTTGGACATTAAGATCTATTCAGATGCAGATTAGGCAGGATGTAAGGATGATAGGAGAAGCACTTCTGGATATATTTCATTTGCAGGTGATAAGACAATATCATGGTCCTCAAAGAAGCAACCTACTGTTGTTTTATCTTCTACAGAGGCAGAGTATAGAGGATTGGCAAATGCCACTCAAGAAGCCTATGGATCAAGTTATTGTATACAGAATTGGGTTTGTATAC
>CM035408.1:46313470-46323470 GCA_020310875.1 Ceratopteris richardii
TGCTTTGATATTATGCAATGTCTTCAAGCAAATCACCTTCATGAGCACTTAATTTATGATTTACCTCCATAGGGGTGCTAACTATCTTGGTATCTACGTGGAATCTCTTCAACATGTCCTGCACATACTTCCTTAGAGTAATGTAAATTCCAGAATTTGTATAGACCAATTCAAGTCCAAGAAAATACTTTAGAAGCCCTAGATCACTGATTTTGAACTCCTGCATCATTTGGTTCTTAATTTGTTTGATGTCATTGGCATCACTACCTCTAAGTATGATGTCATCAACATACACACATAAATATATCAATTTTGAGTTGCTTCCCTTGACAAGCAGAGAAGAATCTGCTTTGCTCATGATGAATCTTTGATCTTGAAGATAGGTAGTCAACCTATGATTCCATGCCCTAGGTGCCTGCTTCAAACCATAAAGAGCTTTGTTCAATTTTCACACATAATTTACCTTGCTTGGGTCTTCATAGCTAAGAGGTTGAGCCATGTAAACCTCATATGAAATCCAGCCATTGAGAGAAACATTTTTCACACCCAATTGATACATATTCCAATTCCTAGATGTAGCCACACTTACCAATACTCTGATGGTTGGCATTTTAGCCACACGTGAGAATGTTTCCTCATAATCAACTCCTTGGGTTTGTGCAAAACCCTTGGCCACAAGTCTAGCGTTATATCTATTTATGGATCCATCTGAGTTTCTCTTGATTTTGTAAATCCATCTAGAACTAATTACCTTCATTGATGCCTTCCTTGGTACTAGCTCCCAAGTGTCATTCTCTTGGAGTGCTTTTATTTCTTCATCCATAGCTTCCTTCCATTCTGCCTTGGTCTTTGCCTCTTCATATGAAGTAGGTTCTTTAAGTGATAAATCTTTAGCAAGATAAATGGAATGCTTAATAACTAATGAAGTGTCATACCTATATCTGATTGGCTTCTTGCTATCCCTTTGTGATCTCCTTAGAGCTTGGTTGGATGATTCAGGTAAGTCTTCCAAGCTCTTCATCTTGGCCTTTCCCTTTGATTTCCATGCCTTGAATTCTTCTAGGTTGATGATGTCCTCATCATCTGATTTGATGTCTTCAATTTGACTTGGCTCCTCCTTGGTGAGGTTTGGAAACTCCTCTTCCAAGTCATATGGCAACTTGACCTTCCTGCATTCACTTTCAAACCAAGAGTCATTCTCATCAAACACAACATCTCTACTGACCATAAAGCCCTTGTTGGATGGATTATTAAACCTGTATCCTATTTTATTTAAATCATACCCTATGAGATGCACTTTTCTGCCTTAGGGTCTAGCCTACCTCTGATCTGAGATGGAACATGCACATAAGCAACACATCCAAAGATTCTACAATGATCAAGTGATGGCCTCCTACCATGCCATGCTTCATATGGGGTCATCCCATCAAGGGATTTGGATACACTTTCTATTGATAAGATAAGATAAGATAAGATAAGATAAGTGGTAGTAGATACACTTTCTACCCACAAATAATAAGGTAACCTTTTTTCATTAAGCATTGATCTAGTTGTTTCCACAATCAACCTGTTTCTCCTCTTTGCTACCCCATTTTTCTCAGGGGTATACTTTGTAGTAATCTCCCTTTTGATACTTCTATCCTGCAAGAATGCATCAAAATCATTTGAGAAGTACTCATCTCCTCCATCTGACCTTAATCTCTTTAGACTTCTTCCTGTTTGATTTTCCACAAGTGCAAGATACTTCTTAAAGCAATTGAACACTTCATCTTTATGCTTCATAAAGTACAAGATAGTCCACCTATTGAAATCGTCAATGAAAGATACATAATACCTTGAGCCTCAAATTGAAGGGTCCTTGCTTGGTCCCCACACATCTGTGTGGACAAGTGTAATAAAATAAGTCTATGATCTAGGGATCCGGCCGGTTCAGACAAATCTGAAATCGGACACCGTTTGGTCATCCGTGTGTATGACCAAAGATCTCGAGTTTAGACTTACTAGGAGGTCTTCTGCTCTTGTGAACAAGTGACCCACTTAGCCTAGTGGTTAAGTCTCATGGATGTGAAGGAGGAGGTCTTAGGTTCAATTCCATGGGGGACATGGGAAGAATATTTTGCCCAAAGAGATCTAGAGCCTTCTAGAAGCATCCACTTGAGTTAACTCGAGTTGACTGGGAAACTTGGTGCACATGCAGTTACATGGCCGACACATGGCTGGCTAGTATCCACTTGCCCAAGAAGGCAGTCCCCTCGAGAGAGCTATATATAGAGGCATTTGGTTGGGAGGAGAGTCATCTCTCTAGCATGTGGTGATCGTAATCTTGTAACAAGTTCCAAGTAATCCTCATGCATGTATCCTTTCTTTGAGAAGGGTAACATATGTGATTTACCAAACTGACATGCACCACATTTATAGATCATATGTTGCTTGGATACATTAGGTATCCCAAGCACACATTGATCTCTACATATATGCTTCAAGGTTCTCTCACCAATGTGCCCTAATCTCTTATGCAAAATCTCAAGCTTTGATGATGTTTGATCCTTGTAATTATAAAGTGCAATATTTCTAGTGTCCTCAAGTTCAAATGTAAATAGTCTACGTGTTTTTTCTCCCTTGGCAATTCTCTTGAATCCATGTTGGGGGTCCTCCACAAAAGCTCCATATTTGTTGAACCTAACCTACAAACCCTTTTCCACTATCTGTCCAACACTCATCAGATTCTTGGTGATTGTAGGTACATAAAGAACCCTGCTCAACAGATTTCTATTCCCATCAGAAGTTTTGACATTTCATACCTTGACCATTGAATGCTTGGTTTCATCACCTATTTGCACTTGGTGCTTTCCCTTGGGCTCCTCAAGATAAAAAAGAAGAGCTACATTTCCTGCTACATGGTTCGAACAACCTGAGTCAATATAGAAGAGGTGCTCATCATTCATACCGCATACTTCTTCAAAGAGGTATGCTGCCCACTCACATAGCTCCATTGTTTTGGTCATAATTTCCTCATAGAATATCAAAATCAAGAAATTCAAATTCTTATAGATTCCAAACTTCAAGGTCTTTCTTTTGACTAGTTAGATCCCATATTTTGAGCCTTGAAACTCATCTTCGCACAAGCTTTTTGATGGTTGTTGGCTGGCGAGGAAGTCTTTTTGAATTAGTGGTGTTTGATTATGATAATTAGGAGTTCCTAATCATAATTTGAACCATTTTGGATAGGAATGAATTGATTTTTATACATTTGCATCATATTTTTTCTCTCAACTATATTCATTTGAATACTTTTTGCATCAACGTTTATAGTTTTGCATTGTATTCATTTCCAATGTTATGAAACTAACATGGGAATGTGCATGAAAGTTAATTTTGATATGAATTCATCTATGCACATGAAGTTATGCTAAATTATCTTGATTCATAAAAGCATGCATAGGTTGTTGTTGTGTGTTTCAAGATCTTTGTGCAGGTATCAGAGCGAGAAAAGACCTTGTTATGAGGGCATGTAGTGCCCAACAACACATATTGGAAAAGTTTCTTATATGCAGGCTTATGGAGTAAAGAAAGTGGTTTGCCAACCACTAGGTTGATGCCTACTATTTTATCATGGTTATTATTTTTTTTAGGCTTCATTTTCTTGGGGAAGTGCTACCGAAATTTTTGTATCCATATGGCGTTATATGCCATGTGAGAACTAGAGTGATGTTGTGTTGTGAGAGAGAGGAAGTCTTATGTGTGCATGACTAAAAGCATATAAAGTAATTGAAGTAGAGAAGAGGATGCATGCATACATATATGATATAATTTCTATAAAGGTGAAAAGCATGATGCATTTTCTGTCTATAGAAGATCATTTTTATGTATCACCACGATGAGTTAGGGTGAGCATGAGGTATGTGATAGAGGTACCATGCATAGGCTAATTTTTCCTTTAGAAAGTAAATGGCAAGGTATATCCATCAAGAACAACTAAGATATGTTCTCATCTAGTAACTCATGATCACATTAATTGTTCTTCATGGGAATCTATGTACTTGATATGGAATTTTATCCTTAGTCGGCACAATTTAGTGCTATGGTTATGATCATCAATGCAAGTATTAAATGCTTGTATGTGATTTTTTTTATGAGGTCAATGAATGTGCAAGAAGCACAATGAATAGAATGGCATCCATAGATATTCACTTTCACTAAAACGTGGATACTATGTAAAGAGTTGTTTTTTCCACAAGACAATTTAGAGGGTTAATTGGTTTGCATTGATCTAGACGATCACTATATGCATGGATATTTCTCCATGTCATAATCTATCCAAGAGAATGAATGAGTATTTCTAATCATAACGATTAACATGTCTCGTCATTTTTCAGTTGAAAAAAAAAAGAGCAAATAGTTAGTGAGGTAGCAACCTCATAGAGATTTGGATGCTGCTCTTTGGGGGAATGCCCAAATTTATTGAAATTTGGAGGGCAAGTAGCTCATAAGCTTTTCTTAAAGCTGAGCAATGTTCAAGTAATTTGGATACTTTTACAAAGGTCAAATGACCTCTGCACAAGAAGTGCTACTAATAGAGGTAGAGGCCTAAAACAAGTGACATAGGCTTGTTACAAAGGGCATTGCTCTTATTAGGTAACTCCAAATTGCATGATTTTTCTTGTTCATGAAAGCGTGACAGATGCACTTTTTCCATAATAATTTTCATTATTTTTAGAGATCATTTGACAGGTCAAAGAATCTGTGCACATGAAAGTGTAGCCTCTGGAATTTGTGAAATGACCAGAGACCATGTCACCTAGAGGTCATTGATTCTCTTAGCTCATTTACTCAAATTGGATGAGTTTGTTGGAGTTAGACATCCGTGGAAGCATGCAAACAACACAAGGAAGAAGAAGAAGCTTGGAGCATAACACACAATATTGAATGTATTACCACTAGAATGTACAAAGATAAGTAGCCCATTAGGGCAATAAGCATATATACAAGCCAAGGGGGAAAAACTCCTAAAGAGGGAAAAAGGTGTCCCGGTGGTCCTAGAGTGTTCACACACATCACTACCCAAATATATCAACAAATCCCCCCTGGGACTGATGCGGTGAAAAAGGAGCTAGCACTCATGTATAAGGAAGTGCCAAGCTATGTGGAATCAATCCACAAAAGGAAATAAGCCCAAAGCTTTGCGAAAAGCTTCAAACTTCTCCCTAGGCAGAGCCTTCGTAAAAAGGTCTGCAATGTTCTCCTACGTGGGCACATATGCCAAGGTAATCTCCCCAGCAAAGAACCTCTCCCTGACATAATGATAATGCATCTCAATGTGCTTAGTGTGAGCATGGAACACAGGGTTCCTCGCAACTGTCAATGCACTCTGACTGTCAATGAAGATGATGGTGGCAGAAGATTAATCAATAACCAAATCAACCATAAGGTATCTAAGCCACACACACTCAAGAGTCGCTCTAAAAGCTGCCCTATACTCAGCCTCACAACTGAAAGTGGCCAAAGTAGGTTGCTTCTTGCTCAACATGAAGCCAAAACCACTAGTGGACACACGAGTGTCATAGCAACCAGCCCAACCACTATCACAAAAAGCATGAAAATCTAGCGGTAGTGATCCCCCCTTGGGATAAAACAACCCAAGTAGTCGGGTACTACTCAAGTATCTAACGGAGTAATGCATAAGTAAATCAGGCATCCAACAGCCTTCTGATAGACAAAAACATCAATTGTAAACCTAGGAGTCGCAATAGGTTTACAATCTTCAAGGCCAAAATGCTGCAATAATGTGTCAATGATTTTGTTTGACACAAAGCCATTCCACCATCAACGTGCATAAATTGAATGCCCAAATAAGGATGCAAATGCCCCAAATCAGACATCTCAAATGAGGCATGTAAATCAGCCTTGAAATCAACAATTTGTTTCTCAGGAGGACCAATGAGCAGCATGTCATCAACATACACAACAATGACAAGAAGCACATGATTAGCACGCTTAACATATAAGGCGCTTTTAGTTGGACTGTTCTCAAAACCATGTGCAATCAGATAGGCATATATATTTTCATACCAAGCACGTGGTGCTTACTTTAAACCATATAATGCCTTCTTTGATTTGCACACCTGGTTTTCATGCCCTTTCTGCAGAAATCCATGGGGCTCAAAAACATACACTTCTTCATGCAAGTCACCATTCAGAAATGATGTTTTAATGTCCAAATGATGTACATTCCAACCATGATGAGCTGCAAAAAAGTGCAGAGATGCTACGAACAATAGTCATTCGGCAAGTAGGTTCAAAAATTTCATCAAAATCAATGCCTCTTTCTTATGCATAACCCTTTGCAACAAGCCTAGCCTTATACCTGTCAATTGTTCCATCAAGTTTACACTTCAACTTGTATACCCACTTAGTGCCAATGGCCTTCTTGCCAGGAGGCAAGTCACATAAAGAACAGGTACGATTTTTCATGATAGCATCATATTCAGATTGCATTGCGTCCATCTAATGTTCAAAATTTTGTGCTTCATCAAACAAAACAAGTTCAATCTCACCACAGAGACTAGATGCAGCCATAGCGTAGCAATGCAAAAGAGGCACTATGAGAACCTGAACGAGTACGGTATGAGAGAGGTGCATCTAATTTGCTGCCACACAAAGTCCACACTAGCCATTTTGGCATAGTTTTTGCCTCCTCAATATCAGCTCTCTCATCAACAAGTGCATCATGCAAATCTGCATCAGAAATAGAATGATCTCCATCATCACATGAAACCTGCACTAGACTATCCACTTGTAAAAAGAGGCAACAAAGTATCATACATGTCTTTGGAGCTAACAGATGTCTCCTTCGTACATGAAAATAAAGGCTAAATAGCATCTTCCATAAAAACAACATCACGGCTAACCAAAATGCATTTAGTTCCTGGATGATATAGACGATAGCCTTTGCTTTCAGAATTGTACCCAACAAAAATAGATTTTATTGCTTGATCATCTAATTTCCTACGATGTTGTTCAAGCATTAATGCATATGCTGGACAACCAAAAACACACAGGTTAGCAACAGATGGCTTACGACCATGCCAAGCCTCATATGGAGTGATAGACTGCAGCGCTTTAGTGGGACACCTGTTAAGTACATATGCTGCATACATGACAACCTCAAGCCAGAATCTATGTGGTAGAGCCTGACTCTTGACCATACACCTCTCCATTTCCATGAGTGATATGTTCTTTTGTTCAGCAAATCCATTTTATTGAGGTGCATACAACACTGTACACTTATGTTTTATCCCATGTTCAGTGTAAAATGCATTAAACTCAGGAGACATATATTCCCCCCCTCGAACAGAACAGAAGGTGCCTATTTTACATGCTGACATATTTTCAGCCAAAACCAAAAATTGTTTGAAGCACATGAACACTTCGGACTTTGCTTTCAATGGATATACCCATGCATGCCTGGAAAAATCATCAATGAAGGTCACGAAGTAAAGATAGTTTCCAAAAGAAGGTGTCTACATAGGACCACAAACAAGCTGCATTTTGCCCAAAATACAGCCTTATGCAGACATGTTTTCCAAGTGCCTCAAGTTTGGGCAAAGAGGACACCATTTCAGATTTCTGCAGGCATTGCAAACTAGCAAAATTAAGATGACCAAAGCGTGCATGCCAAATAACCTGAGAATCATGTACTGCACATGCCAAATCATTCACTTATCTTTCATAGTCTATGAGCTTATGTAGCCCACAACATAAAATTCTAGAAGCAATAATCATGTCACCATTTGACAAATCATGAACTTTACATCTGTCATCAACAAATTTCACAACCAAGCCAATCTTGGCTAAAGCACTGATAATAGATTTTTCTTGATCCCTGACAAAAATAAACAAAGTGAAAGAGCTACCATCAGCAATAGTCAGAATGATCTTACCAACTCCCATGACAAGATAAGAGGAGTTGTTGGCGCATGTGAGAGTATTCCTTGTAGGGGCAGGCTCAAGTGAAGTGAAGAAACTATGTTGTGAGGTAATATGTTTGGTTGCCCCACTATCAAAATACCAAAAATCTGATTCTACTACAGACATACAGTGCTCATGAGAAGATGGTTCAAGACTATAAACAGTAGTAAACACCCATTCTTCATTCTGCACAAGATTAGCAGACTTTGTTTTCCGTGTAGAGGCCTCTACAACAACCATTCCGGCCTCTTTTTTCTTTGCCTCTTTAGCAGCTAGTTTTGGGTAGTTCTTTATGATATGATCATTTCCTTTACAGTACTTGCAAAACAATTTCTACTTTTCTGATTTCTTCTCATCTTTGTCTTCCTTCTTCGAATGTGCAGCTTTTGCAGATTTCTGCTTGCTAGTAGATGAGCTAGCTATCTGGTATAAGTTCATCAGCAGAAATCAATTGTTCTTTCAAATCCTTGATCTTTGTCAGAAAACTGTCCATAGTCTCACCTTCATTCATGTGCTCACTCTCCAACTGTTTTTGGAGGTAAGCAACACAATCCTCATTCCTAGCCTGGTACAATGTGTTGACTACCATAATTGAATATAGCTATATTTCTAATGTCTTGGAGCCCACATGTAAATAGTCTACATGTCTTATCTCCTTTTGCTATTCTCTTGAATCCTTGTTGTGGATCTTCAACAAAGGATCCATTCCTTGTGAAGCTTACTTGCAATCCTTTCTCTACAATTAACCCAATACTTATGACATTTTCTGTTATGGTAGGTACATATAATACCTTGCATAGTAGATTCATGTTTCCATCTGGGATCTTCACATTTCCTATCTTTTCCACTCAGTGCCTAGTGTCATCTCTCCTGTTTGAACTGCATGTCTATTCCTTGGATCCAAGTCTGAGAATAGAGCCACATTCCATGCTACATCATTTGAACAACCAAAATCTATATAAAATATATGCTCATCTGTTTTACCTTCATTCATGGTCATGTTCAATAAGAGAAGTGAATCCTCTTGAGTTTTCTCTTAAGTGTAACTGTTTTAATCTCTTCTTCCTCTATATCCTCCTTGATGATTTGTATTGTAAGGCCTATTCAAGAAATTTGGGAATTATTCAAGTCCCATTTACATTACTTACTATGTTAATTTCTTAAGTTTGTGCCCAACCTTGATACCCCATTTACAATACAATTATCCTTAATAAAAAAGTATCGATTTAATATACTCCAATCAAGAGATAATAACATGTTGTAGTGTGTGAATTAATGAAAAAGTAAAACATTGATACACAAAGAATTGTCTCAAAATCCTGTGTAACTCCCATTTTTCCTGAATAGGCCTTTTGTTGAAGTTGTTGTTGTTGGACCCATTGAAGTTATTTGATCTTCCTCTTGAACTTCCATAGCCTCCTCTATTGAAGCCCCTTCCTCTTTGGTTTCTACGGTTCTTGAAACAATTTTGAATTGCATGATTAGTTAGGCCATATATGGCACATGGAGAGGAGCTCTCTAATCTCCCCCTGCCTTGTGTACCTCCTCTGCCCCTTCCTTTTGATCTCTACCTATACCTGTAACATTTGTTTGAGAGGTACTACCTTCATCATCAGATCTTTTATCTTTGCCTTTATTATCCTTGCACTTGTTCTTATCTGTATATGGGGTAGAGGATTGATTACCTTTTGAGTTGTCTCCATTCTTCATAAGCTTTGCCTCATGTGTGAACAATTTTCCCATAAGGGTGTTGAAACTAGGGACCAACATGTCCATGTATAGCTCCATGGCTATGGTAAAGGCTTCCCATTATTACTTGCCTTACTACCTGCTCTTCTTCAATAACTTTTCCAATGCTCCGAAGTTGATCTGCTAAGTCCATCTTGGTGACAAAATCAGTCACACTTTGTTTGGGCATCTTCTTGAGCGGTGAATTCCATCTAGAGTTGATTCTTCCTAGCTCTAGTACTTGATGATATGAATGCTTCAGGAGCATTCAAAGTATCTTGTGAGGTCTTCCAACTCCTCATGT
>CM035408.1:46328470-46330970 GCA_020310875.1 Ceratopteris richardii
TCACACACTCTTTTGTTTTTCCACATGCTCTCTTTCCCTCATGCACACACTTACACACATATACATTCCCCCATTCTCTCACCCACATATACGGAGACATACACACACTCACTCTCACATATATACACACACAGATACTCTCGCACACCCTCATACGTACATTTACACATGCACTCACACTTACGTCTCTCATACGTACATTTACACATGCACTCACACTTACATCCCTCATACTTACATTTACACATGCACTCAGACTTACGTCTTTCATACGTACACTTACACACTCACTCAGACACCCTCATACGTACATTTACACACTCACTCACACATACTTCCCTCCTCTCTCACTTACTGACTCTCTTTCTCTATTTTACACTGTATTTGTTTTTCTTTTTCTCCCAACTTCCTCTTACTCTCACCCTCATCCTCCCTCTCTAATGCACTTCCTTCACTCGCACATATTCACTACCTCACTCATACACGTGCATTCCCCCTTTCTCCCTCTCTTTGTTTATCCCTCTTTCCCACCTTTCTAATCACACACACTTATGCACTCTCACTATCCCCTTTACTCTCTTTTTCTCTTCCTTGCTCTCCCCCTATCACCCTTATTCTCTCTTGCTCTCACACTTTAGTTCACTCACATACCTACATTGTTTCACTCTCTCACCCTTTCTTCCCCTTTTGCACACACATACGTACTCATACCTACACATACACCCCCACTAACCTTCCCACTTTCTTCTTCCCTTTCTCATTCACTCTCTATCACCCTCATTGTCACTCACTTTCACCTCTCTCTCACTCTCACACCCAAGCCCCTCATGCTTCTCTCTCATACGCTCCTCGCACTCACACATTCTCTCTCCTTTCTCACACTAACTTTCTTTCTCTCTATTTTACTCACTTCCCTTTTTCTTTTGCTTTTCCTTTCCTTCACTCACACATAAACTCCTCTCTCTCTCTCTCTCTCTCTCTCTCTCTCTCTCTCTCTCTCTCTCTCTCTCTCTCTCTCTCTCTCTCTCTCTCTCTCTCTCTCTCTCTCTCTCTCTCTCTCTCTCTCTCTCTCTCTCTCTCTCTCTCTCTCTCTCTCTCTCTCTCTCTCTCTCTCTCTCTCTCTCTCTCTCTCTCTCTCTCTCTCTCTCTCTCTCTCTCTCTCTCTCTCTCTCTCTCTCTCTCTCTCTCTCTCTCTCTCTCTCTCTCTCTCTCTCTCTCTCTCTCTCTCCTCTCTCCTCTCTCTCTCTCTCTCTCTCTCTCTCCCCTCTCTCTCTCCCCTCCCTCCCTCCCTCCCTCCCTCCCTCCCTCTCTCCCTCCCTCCTCCCTCCCTCTCTCTCTCTCTCTCTCTCTCTCATCTCTCTCTCTCTCCTCTCTCTCTCTCTCTCTCTCTCTCTCTCTCTCTCTCTCTCTCTCTCTCTCTCTCTCTCTCTCTCTCTCTCTCTCTCTCTCTCTCTCTCTCTCTCTCTCTCTCTCTCTCTCTCTCTCTCTCTCTCTCTCTCTCTCTCTCTCTCTCTCTCTCTCTCTCTCAATACATGTAGTAATTGTGTATCCCAAACCAACACATAAACCTGAACCCTATGCGCCTTCACAGACAATTCGGCATTATCTAATACATTACGCGAAATAAAATTTTTGAAACCCACATAAGGATTGGATGTGTATTAGCTTCTAAATGGAAGTCAAAAAAAGAACCGAAGAGTGACATACGGTATGACATACTAATGAACAGCTACTCTTGGATTGACAATCAACCATTGATAAAGCAAAACATTAACTTAATGGCCAAGTCGGTTGGATGTTGGGATGGAGTAAAAAGAGAGTGATCTACATGCACCAAGGCTTCCATCTGTTTGACACGTGGCTCAACCAATCTAAAAAAAAAAAAATCAGAATAGAGTAACAAAAGTGAGGAGAATTGGGTAAGGTTTCATTTGCACCCAAGAAGGGAACAAGTTGTCAAGACTTAGAATTTAATAAGTCCACAGATACTCTTAATCACACCAACTGTGGCTCAACTTCAGACCGTTAAATTATTTCGTCGCATACAGAGAAATGATGATCATTCTCTGCCTGTCTTTAATAACTGCAGGTCTGAAGACATCAAAGTTTTTAGCGTCCCTCTTCTTCAACGCATTAACTAATCACTGTGAGTACTACGATAAGACTCAGCATCCTGTCCCAGTTCGCTGGCCTAGTGGTTGGGCCTCTCGCCTCTTGAGGCGGGGGTGAAGGTTCAATCCCTGGCAGCAACAGTAACTTACTCCTACATAAAACCTCTACGGCAACCACAACCATTAAACACCTAAGTTATCACACCTTTAACACAAGCGCACAACATCCTTCCATCAAAATTTCTTAAGCACAGACTTCTCTTTTCAATCCTCATGAAGAAAACATGGCAAAAACATCATATCAAACTGATCTCCGAATAAATTGAAAAAACTCCATGCTATCTATTATTCTCTTTGTTCCTATGTGTTGATGCCATCAAAACCCCTCA